>OZ034972.1:48742537-49335037 GCA_964030785.1 Siderastrea siderea
GACCTGTATGTGATTGATATACGGAATAATACCAGTTTACAGTGGGAAATGCCATCAACATTTGGTCAGACACCTTCCCCGCGAGAGTCACACACTTGTGTTGCTACGTCTGACTCAGATAACAAGAGAGCTAGGCTAATTGTTTATGGTGGAATGAGTGGCTGCCGTCTGGGTGATCTTCATCAATTAGATATTGGTAAGGAAAATTTTTGTTTTAGTGTCCTGATGACTGAAAAGATATAAATGAAGCTGCTTTGCTGTCCAAATATTTTCGGCAATATTTCAGCATGGGGTGGCGTTACAATTAAACCTACCTGAGCAACCACCTCTTGCAAGAAACAACAGTGTAGCTCTGGTTGTTTTAGCAGGGGAATACCATAGCATAATGGGGTATTTTCTAAGATATGAAATGACTGCATGAGCTTTTCAGGCTAAGAGAAAGTTGTTTGATTATAAGGCAGTGCTCAGATATATTGGGTGTTGGGGTTTCAGTGTATATCTCCTAAGCAACCACTTGTCCACAATTCTGAGTCCAAACAGTAAATATATACCATTTAAAATTTCATGTAAGCAGTCACATCTCATAGGCAACCACCTTTCCTGGCCTTTTGTGTGGTCACTTACAGTGTACTAGAGGCTTGACTGCATTGGAAAAGTGAACAAGATGTTCTATAAATCAAGCTAAATGTTATGAAAACTTGCAAACAGAAATAAAGCTGTGCATCTAAGTTGGCAGTTGCAGTGACGTTTCTAACGTCATTTTATTTTGTGTCTGCAGATGCAATGACATGGTCTAAACCAGCTATCAATAATATGATTCCTCTTCCAAGAAGTCTTCATTCTGCAACCACCATTGGAAAGAGGTTGGCTGCTAAGCACATAACGTAAACTTATTGAGCTCGTGAAAACCCTTTTGTGTAGACAGGGCTCAAGTGTCATGGCAAACAATGTTTTTTTTGAAAGTGTCGTACCACAAAGAACAGAGTTGCAAATCAATGCAAATTTGGAAATGCAGACTTGCACAGACAGACTTGTAATGGGTGGCCAAATGGACTCGCAATTAGATGCAAGTAAGAAGCAAGTTTCAGCTGAGCGATTTCAGCGGAACCTTGTGCTTGCCCATGCTAAGGAAAACAATGCTAAGACCGACTTGCATTGGTTGGCCAAACAGTGAAAAACTTGTGTTCACTTGTGGGCAAATTTGAGCTCAATCACATTGAACACAAGTCATCTTTAGTCGTCACAAGCACACACTTGGGATAACTTGTGATTCCATTTGGCCATTTGAGAGTCTGTTCAGTCGTCCTGAATAGATTATGAATCTTTCAAGTTTGTTTTTGGTTTGAGAATGTTTGTGTTTAGTGGACATTGCATAGGAATTGTGGCAGACAGTTTGTGTCTGCTTTGAAACGTTTCTTACCAAGTAAAAGTGTCAAAGCATCCATAGGTTTCTGGTATTTTTCAGAATTAGAGTTTTATGTATTCAGGTAACTGGTATAGGTTATGAATCCTGCAACTATGCTTTGTTTTTCAGAATGTTTGTGTTTGGTGGCTGGGTGCCACTTGTGATGGATGAAGTGAAAGGACGACAAGATGAAAAAGAGTGGAAGTGCACTAACTCTCTTGCCTGTTTAAACTTAGGTGCGTCATTTTGTACTTTGCTATCACTGTAATAATCATGTTGTTGAAGAGAGAGTGGCTTAAGGTACTCCGAGTAGTATAGAAATAAACCACATTCAGCTCAAGTTGAGCATATCTCAGTGATGAGATTCCAAGCCTCCTTCATGGATACAGGAAATCGCAGTTCGTTTGTTCTCTGTTAATGGATGGCAAAATCATCAGCTTCTGGAACAGATTGAGCAGGCTGCATGTTTGGTGATAATGACATAGATGGGTACCCCAGCAGTAATAACGTAGTTGGCAAAGAATGTAGAAACTGTATTAATTATTACTTTTTATCTTGTTCTAAAGCTGACATTTCCATTACTGGGTCATAGGAGGAATCTGCTGTGAAATTTAGTGTAACATTAACAGTCTTTTTTGTAGTCTATTTATGATTTAGCATTCCCGATTGGTATTGTAACTGCTATAGATTTTGAGTCTTTAAATTGAGTTGTCATCATCATTAATATCATTAAACAGTGCTATTCATTTAGTCCTGAGCATGGGATAACCTTGTTCAAGTTGCAAGATGCTGTCTGTTTTCTCAGGTAAAGCTACTAACAGTGCTTTTAGCTGTCCTGTAATCAATGCATGATGTCTTTGTTTTTACAGAAACTATGGCTTGGGAGAATGTGGTGATGGATCAGTATGATGATTCCATTCCTAGAGCGAGGGCAGGACACTGCAGTGTGGCTGTGAGTATTTACAGATCCTGTACTAACTTTCTTTGTTTGAACAGTAGAGTATAAAGGAGACAATACATCTAAAATCAATGTTTTACTTCATTTTCGGCCTTTATCTCTCTGAGATGTCATGTCATTCAAGAAATGCCATCTTAGTTTGTACTGTATTAAAGATATCATAAACATTTCAACTTTTTTTTCCCGTAATTTTTATAACATTCATTGAGAAAAAAAACTAAGGGGAAAGGTGATGATTTTTAAACAAACCAAGAAAAAAATGAGATATTAAGTGGTTAAAAAAAAGAATTTGAAGATATTAAAATTTTATTCGTAGATGAACACCAAAACAGTCCACCAACAGCCTCAAGCACTCTCACCTTGGGGTGAGGTATTCTCCCACTTAAGGACGTTCACACGAAAAACTTCTACAATACAAATTTTTTTCATACTTTGGCTACAGTCAGATAATGAGTTACCTATGTCAGAAATGGAAAAAATTGGGGGGTCACCGACTTCGTTTTCGAAATAAAGCGCATCAAAAACTACCCCAATTTTGACAAATTTGCCCTCTTAACTCGACAGGGCCTCAGGGCTTGTTAGTTGAAATATATTAAAAATGATTCGCTGTAGACCCACTTTCGTAGTCAAATTTTACTTAAGTGGGTCTGTTAAGTAAATAATTTGAGCCGGTGTCATCCTTTTAGTTAAACTCAACCTCTAAGATGGACTTTAACGAACACCATGCAGCTTCAATAATAGTAGAATTCGATGATGTGAGGGCAGAAAAGTTTAAAAAAATCAAACTTCTACAGCACAGGTTTTCTTTAATTTTTCACAAAAAGGAAATAATCGACAAAGTAAGTGATCTATCAAAAGAAAATATGGGGTCACCGAACATTTAAGAGAGTTAAACCCGTGCATAGATATTAAAGTGCCCACCAGCGCTATTTATATCCACATTTCTTCAACAGTGCGCGCGCTCAATGCATGACGTGGCATGACATCACAAAGTGAATTGCGTGCGCAGTAAGGATGCGCAGAAACAATTGGCGCGAACGTCCTTAAGTCATATTTGAAATAAATTTCAGTAACAGTAGACCAACAAAGATTCAACTAGACAATAATACTATTACACCAAAGCTGACTCCAGCTTATTGAATTAAATGACCAACAATGCAAAACTCCAAAACTTCAGACCATCATTTTAGCTTTTTCCTCAAGGTGAAGTCTGTGACTAACAACATTTTTTTCAATGGCTAGCTCCTCGTCCTTCTCTTTTTCCCATGGATGGCAAAAATAGTTAAATTGTAAATATTTTCCATAAAGTGGAAACAGTTCATTTGGTTGAAAAGGGTGGTGCAGCTGCAATTAGTTTTGCGTGACTACTGAATAGCATGCGCAAGTTTTGTGAATTCCTACAACAGTTTTGTACAGCTCCAAGAGCCGTATTGTTCCCTAATTTATTTAATATAGGAAAATGAAATTTTCTTTTCTTCTCGATAACGTTCTATAAAGGTTTTACTTTACAAAAAGCATTCACCCAAATAAGAAGCCGATAAATGAAGTTACTGAAGAAATACAAGCTAACATGTTAAGAGTTCTACTGTGTTAAGGAAACAAAGGAACTTAGCATATTAAAAAACAAAAGTCTAGCATGTTATAAAAACAAAGCTTCGCTATGTAAATGGCTGCAAACATGCTATCCAAAATCAATTGTTTTTATGCGCATATCTGCACATTAAACATGTCGTGTCAGAAGCATGCATGGGTGTTATTACGTGCCATATGTGTGCATTCATCGTATTCCCTAAAATCCTGTGGAGGGTCACATTTGCATGAGTACTGAATAGCATGCGGAAGTTTGCAAATCCCAACAATAGTTTTGAACAGCGTACAGTTTGTTTTCAAGTTTTCAAGAGAAGGCTGTAGTAATAAGTTGCATGAACCTAAAACCACAGTATTCCCCAACTCTTAAAAAGAAAGTGTTTTTGGTTTAAGCTCTTCTCTGACAGAGGATTGTCCTTTATTCGTTTTGATTAGATTAACACTAGATTGTACATGTGGAGTGGCAGAGATGGTTATAGAAAAGCCTGGAATAATCAGGTTGGTTTTTTTCAATAAATTATTAATAATGTAAACGTTCTTGTATGTATGTTTGCTGAAAAACATTCACTATGGTTTGTTGTGAATGTTGAAATCTGACTGGCTGTATCATCATAGAATATCTCTTGTTGTATTCTGTGTCCAATCTAAATCATTTGATTGTTTACTAGAACAATGACATTTAGACTACTCAGCCATGTTTTTCTTGAGTAATGGTCAATTTGGCATTACCCTTGTTGACTATTTATCACTGTTAACTATTTTATAAATATTGTCACTCTCTTTTTTTGAAGGTGTGTTGCAAAGACTTGTGGTATCTTGAAACAGGTGTGTACATGAATCTCTTTCGTCACTGAGATCTTATTAAAACGTTTTTGACATTAATTTTGATAAGCTTTTGTTTTGTTTTTGTTCTTAATTATTTATGTCCCACCCTTCTTCTCCATTCTAGAAAAACCTCCTGCCCCAAGTAGGGTCCAGTTGGTTAGAGCGAGTACAACGACACTAGAGGTGTGCTGGGGTTCTGTGCCAACTGGTAAGTTTTTTTCCTCGGAATACCACCTGAATTATCAACTTACTCAGCAGTGTTTGTCAGTCAGAGAAGCTGCAGGGGCGGATCCAGGGGATCCATTGGGTGGCTAGCCACCCCCCTCTTTAAGGTTGTTTAAGCTTGAAATTAAGAAAGGGAACAAAACTATCACTGAGACGATTTTGTCTCGGATATTTCCCATATCGTTCTGTCAGGTCAACCTCCCCTCTTGAAAATCCTGGATCTGCGACTGAAGCTGTCATGGTTTGCATGGCATGCAAAATGCAATCAATTTGTACTTATCTTAAAGGGACATGGTCACGAGGATTTCGCAGATTTTTGGTCAAAACTGTGCTAAAATTGTCGGTAGCTAACTTTATCCATGCCCAACATTGTGTTTGAACATTTAACGGAACATATTAACTTAATTTCATTAAGAGAAAGCAAAGCGTGACCATTTAATATCGATTTAATGTCAACACGCTGAAAGAATTTGAAAAGTTTAGCCTAATTTTTTCAAATTGCAATCCACTTCCATCTGTGCCATCAGTAGCAACAGACGACAGAAAATAGTTTCAGTGAAGTAATATAATCTTTGGTAACAAAACTAAACCATTATTTGCGGGCGTTCATTGATGAGAGGACATATTTCTTATTTTTAAAGTGAACTAAAATAGCGTGACTATGCCCCTTTAAGGAAACACTTGTCCAAGATAAGAGATCTCTTCTAAGCAACTGCATTTGGTGACATTGTGGGTGGTTGTGTATGAGGTGCAACTCCACATGAAATGTCATATAATTTTTTTAGTTTGTTGTTCATAGTCAGTATCATAATTGGTACTCCATAAAAACAGTTCTTGTTTTTATGGCATGTCAGCTTTTACAAGTCTTATCAGAATTCTTATTTAAGGTTCTGTTACTTAAAGCAATTTTCCGTGCAACTTGCAATGCAGTGCCATTGCAAGACAAGTTTCAGACAAAATTGCATGTGTACTCCTCTCTTCACAACCTGTCTTGCAGCAACAAACTGTGCTTTTTGCAATGTTGTAAAATATACTGAAGCATGTATACTGCCACGTTCTTGCAATGCTCTCATCATCATTGCATTGCAAGTTGCAGGAAAAATTGCCTCATATAGCAGCACGTTAACACTCACACTTTTTGATTTCCTTTCAATACAGCTGATGCCTACCTGCTGCAGTTACAGAAATATGAGCTTCCTCCAACACCTCCAGTTACTCCAGCCAATCCACCTTTCTCACCCAGTGGGTCAGCAAGCTCTCTTGCAATGAAGACGCCAGTACCAGGAACTACTCCCCCAAAAGTAGCAGTGAAGGCTACTCCAACAAATTCACCCTCTGTTACTCCAACTCCGACACAGAAAATTGTTATGCAGTCAACATCACAGTCTTCTCAGCCCAAAATACAGTCTGTTGCAACACCTGTTAAGCCTGTCACTGTCACTCAAAAACGAAGTCCAGCTGCAAGTCCTGTGCCAGGTACAATGAAGACTACAGCTGGTGCATCAGCCACTCAGGCATCCACAGCGACGGCGTCAACAACAGGGTCTGGTGTTAAGGCAGTAGTTCAAGGCCAAGTTGTCAATCAGGGACAAGCAGCTTCTGCAGCCTCTGTAACTAATCAGGGACTTGCCGTGTTAAGAGCACCAGTGCAGCTTCCTCCAGGGGTCCAAGCCACCATGATTACCAATGCTCAAGGTATTCCTGTGATGCGTCTTCAAGGTGCAGGTATCCAAGGAACTGCGCCAGTTACAATAGTCACTTCACAAGTTGGAGCCACTCAGCTGCAGGGTGCGACTATTGTCCGCATGGCAGCGCCAGTTGCTGGCACTGCCTCAAGTGGAGCCACAACTGGAACTGTTCTTAGATTACCAGTACAAAGTGGAAGTGGTAATGTGCCTGGGACTGCTGTGCTCAAGATTCCTGTCACTACTTCAATCCAGATGCCTGGTGCAGCTGGCTTGACGCTGACAGCCATGACAGGGAGTGGCGGTCAGGCCGTGATCAGGCAGCAGCTACCGGTGACTGTTCCTGCAAACCTACCCCCAGGAACACAGCTGAAAGTAGGACCACAGGGCCAGTTGACAGCTGTAGGCCCAGGTGGTATTCCTGTGCAACTTACCTTGCAAAACGTCAAGACTCAACAAGTAGCCAGTGGATTGCAGGTGCAGCAGGGAACTGCTGTGGGAACTCCGACAGTTGTCCAGCTGGCTGGGGCATCACCTGTGAAGACAAACACTGCACAGCTGGTGTCATCTTCAGTGTCACCACAAAAGGTTGCACAGGCCAACCAAAGTTCAGTTGCTAGTAGCAGACCCACAGCAACCACAACAGTTGCATCAGCTGCTAAAGTAGTGATGACAACATCTGTAACACCCTCAGCAATTTCTGTAGTGGGACAGACTGCTGCTGTCGCTAAGGCTCCTTCCCCTGCAGTGTCTTCCACTTCTGGTCCTACCCCAGCTCAGGCTGCACCCAGTCAGGAAAAGAAGACTGTAGCAACTGTGGTTTCCAAGTCAGGCCTGGCTATTTCTACACCCACAGCTAGCAAGCAGACTACCATGGCAACAACCATGACAACACAGGCCACAAAAACAGCTGTCACAGTGGCAAGTACCACATCAGGAACAGTAACCTCAACAGCAGTTTCATCAGCTAAGACAACTGTTTCAGTGCAGTCACCATTAAAAGCTCAGGTGCCACATGCAGTAACATCTGTTGTAAAGCCAAGTTTACCCACCTCTACTTCCACGACAAGTGCACCATCTTTTAAGACAACAGGGGAAAATACTTCTACCACAACAAAACCAACAACACTTTCAACTCCAACCCCAGTGCAGGCTGTTGTTAGTGTTGCCAGAGCAACAGTTGCTGAGTCAACGACAGCATCTTCTGTGACGCAGATTTCAAGATCACTTAATCCAAATACTTCCTCTGCAGGTGTTGTCCAAGGAACAGCGGTCACTCGGACACCTCTTGTTTCCTCAGTGACAACTCCACTAGTGTCTGCATCAGTGTCTAGTAGCACACCAGTAGCTGTTGTAACTCCCCTGGTGGCCACAACAAGGCCTCCTGCAACAGTGACAGGAGTTTCCAAGGCAACCAGTTTACCCGTAACTACCACCACCAGCCCAGCCCAGGTGACCTCTGCTGTGCCGCGCACTGTGAATGGTGGGGTTGGGGTTAAGTCTGATCGTTCAGTTACGCCTACCACAATATCAAAGGTAACAGCTTCAATAATTCATCTTAAGGTTGACCCAACTGACAAGAAATAGTCTGATAATTCTGAAGAGGGTCTTGATTGAAAGAGAGGGACTAAGCATTGGATAGGATTTCATTGGTTTTTGTACTGTGGTTTTTCCATGTGGACAGCTCACTTTTTCAACAAAGAAAAATGAAGGAAAGAACATATTTCACTTTATCATCATATCATATTCTTTCTATAGTATTGATCCTAATAGTTTGAAGGACCTCTGTCACATATGCAACTATAATCATGGCCAATATTTCCTGGACATCTTACTAAATCAGGTTCAAGGTTCACCAAGCAGAAAAAGGTTTTTTGCACTGCTATGCCGGACTCTTTGAACGCAAGTTTCCCCGCCCCCTCCCTTGGTCAAAGTTACAGCAGTGAATTTAAATTCAGTTTGTAAACATTGTTTGGAATCAACATTGCATGAAGGGGGAGGGGCTGGGGGTGGGGCAGAAGACCATAAGACTGTGACTGCAATGCAAGATTTAGTAAGTGTCCCAAGAATAATGGAAAGGTGTTGTAGTCTTAATGACCAAACTTGCTGCCACAAGTCTCCTTTGTGCTGTTGGGTACATCCAGTATGTCATGAGTTTGACTCTCAACTCTTGTCATGACTTTTTTGTCTTATCTTTCTCAAGACAAACTAAGTACAAATTACTTACTAAATAACCAAGCTTATTATGTTTACATCTTCTGCTTTATCCAAAAAAAACAACTTAATAAATTAGAACAACAATAGTGTGGGTATGTTTTTCAGGTACCCAAACCAGCCAAACTCAGCTACACAAGAAAAGTTCAGCCATCAAATCAATGGTATGATGTTGGTATCGTCAAAGGAATCTCCATGATGGTTACACATTACTATCTGTCCAGTGAAAATACAAGTAATGAGGTGAGTGCTGATGCCTAAGCATGATCACTGCAAAATGTGTTGGCACAACGGTGGGAGCACTCGCCTCCCACCTATGTGGCCCGGGCTCGATTCCTGGACTCGGCGTCAGATGTGGGTTGAGTTTGTTGTTGGTTCTCCTCCTTGCTCTGAGAGGTTTTTCTCTGGGTACTCCGGTTTTTCTCTTCATAAAACTAATATTTCTAAATTCCACAGTCGACACAGAGGACACAGTGGACACAGTGGAGGAAGAGCCACCCTGAGGATGTGCCATTGCTAATTCCCATTTATTATTTATTTATTTATTTATTTATTTATGCGTTACCTACTTTCAATTAAAGCGCTGTTTAACAAATAAACTCCATTTGGCCGTGGGTGTGTACTCTAATAACGCACAGATGACGTCAAAACGTGGTAAGATCAAAGAAGTACATTACAAGCCAGGGGCGAGTAGCATGACTGATGTTCTGACCACGTTTTGACGTCCTCTGTGCGTTATCAGGGCACACATTCAAAGCCAAGGCTTGTTTTGTACATTGTGTTGATATCGGTTTTCCTGCACAAAATTAGAAATGTTTTTAAAAATCTCCTTAGTGATTATTTGCGCGTGCAGAACTTTGCGGCTCGTTAAACAAATACTCTCCAGTGCGGCTTTTTGTTTTGCAATTCCCTCCATGTGGAATTTTTTTCTTTTCTTTTTTTTGTCAAAAGTGGGTCAGCGTTCCTTAGAGGTAGCAGGTCATCAAATTCCTCTGTTTCTTTCACTATGCAGCCAAACCTCGACGTTGAAACTGGAAATGAACAAGGTTTAAAGAAGCAAGAACTCTTACCGGGAACAGCTTATAAATTCCGTGTAGCCGCCATCAATGCTTGTGGAAGAGGACCTTTCAGTGATGTGTCAGCGTTCAAAACCTGTTTACCAGGTGAGCAAATGTCACTAACGAAAACCTAACAATTTGATATGTATGGTCCAATTCTGTTCAAACACGTAGTACTAGTGCATTGATGTCTTTGACCACGGATGGCCAGGATGAAAATGGTCAAATGTTTCAAGTTTTGCGGTTTTGTCTTGCAAAAATCTCCTTGTGAAACTTCACTTTGTATCTTCTCCGTGGTGTTTTAGAGGCATTTTAATAATAATACTAATATTTATCCAGGGTGCCCACATTACCAAGGTGATTTTTAGTTGGGCCCTGCAAATTATAAAGCAACAAAAATTAAAAAACATGTTAAAAATCCTTAAAAAGTTTTTTCTGTGTGAGCGACGGTACTTAATCCTAATTTAAGTACAATTTTGACAAAACGCCAGCAAAATCACCGTTATATACAAACACATAGTCCCTTGAACTAACTACTTTGGCAATCAAGGCCATGTTGTTTTAGCCAGTCATGTGACAAACCAGCGCCAATCGTGATCTGTCTTGCACAACACTTCCGGCGGACTAACTCGTGTTATTTTGCTTCTTTTCCAGGTTTCCCTGGTGCTCCATCGGCAATCAAAATCAGCAAGGTTTGTATATTAGTTATTTATCAATTTTTTTTCTCGAAGCAATTGATGTAAAGAATTCTAGCATCACGGATCAGACAGATCGTTTTTCGCTTGTAAACTAAGAAAAGAATTTTCTTTAGAACGTACAATAGCTGTGCAATGGAGATGGGTGAATGAGAACGCTACTTCATGTTTTGGAGTAAGAAGTTATCACGTTTTATACAGCGTGCAAATTAAATTTATTTCAAAAAATTTTTTCAATAATTTCTAGTATGTTATTCGTTGCTTTAGAAAGATAGCGTCAAAGTACTCGTCGTCTAAACTTTCATAACTAAAAAGAAATTGAAATTATGAATATATGAAATTCATATATTTGAACTGCGGAATGAAGAAATAAATGTAAAGAAGATCCTCGCAGTTATTAACGCAACTATGCAGTTGCGAAAAGAAAGCCTGAAAACATCAGGCTTGCCGGGATTCGAACCCTGACCTCTGCGATACCGGTGCAGCGCTCTAACCAATTGAGCTAACAAGCCAACTGGGAGCTGGTCCTTAAATTGGTTCGTAATATACCTGGGAAAGATGAAGATGAAATAATGAATATATGAAATTCATATATTTGAACTGCGGAATGAAGAAATAAATGTAAAGAAGATCCTAGCAGTTATTAACGTTGCGTTAATAACTGCTAGGATCTTCTTTACATTTATTAAAAAGAAATTGCAAGTTCCAAAAATCTATTCTCCTTGTGAGTGCTATATAAATTTTGCGCCACATCCCACACACTAAAATTACGTTCTTGTCCTATCCCAATATCCCAGAATACAGAGGGTGCTCATCTGTCATGGGAAGCGCCTTCAAACTCTGCAGGTAGCGTGAGCGAGTACTCGGTGTACCTGGCCATACGCAGCCAGTCAGCCAACCAATCAGATGCCGACAAACAAGTGGCAGGACTGACGTCATCTAGCTCCACCCCAGTCCAGCTCGCTTTTGTACGTGTGTACTGTGGTGCCCAGCCCACCTGCACTGTCAGCACGGCTACGCTTCAAAGCGCGCATATTGACTTCTCCACGAAGCCTGCTATTATCTTCAGAATTGCGGCCAAGAATGATAAAGGGTAGGTCCAGCAGTCTGGTAACAAGAACAAAAATTGACTTAGATGTATAAGAAGTTAAAAAAAAAATGATTTAAAGTGGTACAAAGAAAAATTTCAGTGGTAGAAAAGTAACTTGAAGTAGTACAAAAATTGAAGCAATACAAAGTTAAAGTTGAATTTTATAAAAAAAGAAAGACGGGGAATAAATTTAGTAGTACAAAGATGAAAGTCTCATTTCCCCAAGGAAGTTGAAGCTATGACCTTCCACTCACCAAATTAATGCCGGGTTTCATTGTGAATGGAGAAGAAACATCTAACAGAACAACTGTTATTTTATTTCTGCTTGCCTCAGTTTGTTGTAAATAGATGTTTAGATTTGCGGTTTGTTAATTATGTTTGTCTTTTTCCTTTCAGTTATGGCCCAGCAACACAAGTCAGATGGCTTCAAGGTGAGAAAGAAGATTACGTTCATAAACTAACCAGAAATTGAAATCTAACTAAAGTGTATTTATCTACTGGCTTTGATTTGTTTGTTAAACAGATGCGAGAGATTTGAAAGATGGACAGCTCGCTGTAAAGACAACAGCTAAGCGATCAGCAGCCGATAGGTGAGAAATGGCTTTTTCGATTTACTAAAATTGGAGGTAGTCGTTTTAGTAGAGTGAGTTCCCTTTAGAGCTGACTCATCCGGGAAAAACTGACTGTCCAACCCTCTCGTCAAGGTGTCCGCTTCATGGGGAGAGGAATTAGAATATTGATAACTCAAGCCCTAGTTTGGACTCGAACTTCTCTGAAACCGCAGATGCCCCTGCTTCACTCTCTTTAGAACTTGAATAACTGGAATAACTAGTCTGTCTTGATAACTTGAATTTTTGTTAACTCGAAAAGTTTTACGTTTTCTCTGATGGTTCGAGTAAATGGAGATTCTACTATACTTGGAATATTGCAGTCGTTTTTCTCCCGTCGGTTCGTTTCAAGTCAACCTCATACGTGGAGCGAATCAACCTCAGATTTGGACGAAACGACGTGGAGCAAATCGACTTCGGAACGAACTGACCGGATTTCTCCAAGATTTAAGGTAGAAGACTGACATGTAGCAGAGACCAACTTCATGTGGTTGCCGTAGTGAGGTATCCTTTGCGAGGGACATGACTGTGTTGTGTTATTTTTCTCATTAGTCGGTCAGGAGATTTGTCCAAACGAGCCAAAAAAGAAAAGGACAAAAAAGAAGACAAGGGGAAAAAAGAGAAAGAGCCTGAAAAAGACAAAGATGCAACAGGAGACACAGCGCCTAAAGAAACAAAGGAAACGTGATATAAATAGCCTACAAAGAAATTACTCTTTATTTTATCCAGAAACGCTTATGAACCGTGAACGTTCTCGATGTTAAGACAGAAAACAAGATTGTTTTGGCTATAGAATTCTTCGGGGAATTTTGGAGATTTCTTCTACGAATTGATTGGTGATTTCAAGCGAGCGCCGCTGGAGATTCACTGGGAATCGTTTGCCCTCGTTAAACAAAGTCGATTCTATTTGAAATCGCCCATGTGCTCCCTGTTGAATTCATGATGATCAGAGTTTTTAAATAGCTATAGTTCAGACAGCTGGAGGCTGGAGGAAGAATTGATACTAGACAGAGAGTGTTAACCATTTACAAAAAAAAAAAATCGGGGAAATTCGGTTGGACTGTTAATGGTAAGGCTTTTTTGGTTTGCCCGACCGGAAAATTTCCAACATGAACGGAACGTCTTGAGAGGTAGTCCAAAATTCTCAACCGGAATATCCAAACAGAAAATTGTGTTCCATTTAATTTTTCCAGGTCCTGCGGCAATAGTGGAACTAGTTCCAGACTCACTGTAAATTGGAGTGAATTGCATAAATATGGCACATGCTAATCTCGAACGGAATTTCCCATTCGGGTGATTTTGCTTACCATTTGCACAAACCGTAGGCCAACCACAGGTAACCCAAGATCGCACCGTGAGCTTGGGTGACCTGTGGACCAACCGGTTTCCCCCAGTAAATGGTAGACAATCAGGGGCACCATGTGAAATCATTGGTGATTAATTTGCATAGTTTCGTGAAGATCGCTTATCCAATCAGATTTCGAGAATACCTTTTAGAAAGCCAACTCAAGACCCGTCATGCTCGGCGATAGTAGAACGAGAAGAACATGAACGCGCGCGAAACTTGGCTGACACGTGGAAACGAGGCGCGCGCGTGGTGAGCTCCATGAAAATATGCAAATTAATTAGGTCGTCACGCGGCGTTCATGCTGATAAATCATTGTCAGAAACACTTATCGGACAACGTTTGAGGGAATCTCACTAGCGATCTTAAATCTGTTTTATTATCGAGAACATGTCATGTATTTTATCGTACAGAGATTCTTGTATAGTATCGATGTAGCCTGTTGCTAGCCTACGTAACAGGTAAGAAGTTATTGGGGACGGTTTTCCTATCAAGGAATAGTAGACCAGATACGTACCTTTTAGCAGTTGAGGAACAAGCTCTTCATAGTCGTGGAAGTTGACACTAATAAGTGCAAGCGAACTTGCAGTCGTTTCGGTAAGGGTGGGAGACCATGCAAGAATGGGAATGCCGTGCTTCTAGTGGCGGATCCGGGAGCAGCGATGAACGAGGGTACAAAAAATACTTCCTTGGGCTTGCGCCCTCGTTCGCTGCTCGTCGGTCAGATCGCGCCATTCCCGAATCTTCGCTGAACCTCTACTAACCTTGAGGGGGAAAAAAACCGACTGGTCCAATGCAGCCTTGCTCTTAAGGGACACCTGAAGTTGTATTTGCCCGCACGATGTTGTTAAGCTTCTCGCTCGTAGGGTGAAGACATCAAACGTTGCTCAACTGATAAAATTTTAGCAAATAATTATTTTTATTTTTTTGGTGCGTGTCTGGTAGAAAGTTTTGATAAATTAGACTTGTTGGACTCGTGTAGACCCTATCTGTTGGCTTAGACCGATTTTCACCTTATTGTAGCCTCGTGGTGCACGTTTATTTACAACTGAGCCTTGGTGAATTGACTACAGAGTAAATAGCCTAGCACAGATGACCGAGAGAAAATACGTCCTTTATTTGCGGTGTCAAAAGATTGGTTTTCATTTTGCTCCTAAAAGTTATTTTGTTGCTTGGGTTAGTGCAACAAAGGTTAAGAACCAAGCGCAACATAGTCTACAAAATCATAGCAAACGATATGTTTCTTCAGTGATCCAGAGCAGATAGAAGAAGTTTTTCCCCTACTTGACATGCGGGGCGTTAACCATTTGCGGAAAGAATCCTTGGAAATTTTGTTTGAAAGTCAAACGAATCACAAATTTCGGTCCTCTTTTCGGAATCTTCTGATATCCCGGTCCGGAAAATTCCGTACCATCTTTCATTTCTTTCGTTTCCAGTCTCTATCAATCTCGTTCCCAGAGTCCGCGTGTATTCCTGTGCTTGGAAACGATTGCTCCTTTTAACTGCTTTGAGTTATTTTTGTGTTGATTATCTTAATTTCAGATTGACATTAGTCACCAGGAACCGCTTCATGTTTGTTTTCTCGGTGATCAATTCATATGAGTAGCATCTCATTGTCATCGAAGAAGGACAATTCGTTATCTTGTAGTTTTTCAAAGGCACATTTCTTCTGTTTTTTGCGTTTTGGGAGTATTAAACTGTAAATATTAAGCCTGGGTTCTTGCTTTTTACATAGAAAACAAACCATTTGAAGAACGATCACGTTGTAGCTGTAATTATAATTTATTCCACTGTAGTATTTAAAACTCGGTAGCGAAATTTTTATGTCATTATATTAGTGGTCTACGTGAAATGTGAATACATTTATGACAGAAAGATATTACTTTTCACACTTACTTGAAAGTGTAAAGGGCAGACGGTCTAACTATTTTGAGTATTTTGTAGCAACTCATGTAGTCAGTGTAACTCCATTAACCTATCATCACTGGGACAAGTACTTCGAAATAAAGAACGAGGCTTGCGGACTGGTCCACTTTGGTTGTTTGTTTGTTTTCTCGAACAGCTTTTACGGGGGTACGCGCTAAAGTGTGACCACACTCTCGCGGTCGTGAGATCGGCTACCCTACTAAAAACTTCTGATTGGTTATTAAAATAATAGCAAATCAAATCTTTAATGTAAACATTCAGTAAACCTATTTACACGACATACAATAACAATCTAATAACAATCCTAATTTTGATCATAGTTCAAAACATTTCCCAAGCAAGTCTCTGCGTTCAGAGATGGAAAAGAAAAAGAATTTTTTCAAACTAATTACATTAAAAGTGAATAACAATAACATTAAAATTAAATAACATTAAAATTAATAACATTAAAGCATTTAATAGCATTAAAAGCGAGTAACATTAAAAGTGAAAAGCTCAAGTAACTAGTTAAGAACTCCTGCTGGGCGAAAATCTTCTAAAAAGTCATTAGCATTGCGCCGAAAGGGTATTCTTAAGCCCCTAACGCTGATGTGGACGGAACTCAAAATCTCGAAGGACAGCGTGTTCTTAACCTCGTGATCACTATGGCGTATGTTTCCCCGTCCTTTCTTGAGAGTTTCTAAGCTTGGTTTTTCATATTGGATTGGATATTTGAAATTACGAAAGAGTGCGAGCTAATAGGCCATTTCCAAGTTGCCCTCTACCTCTTTTTCAAGGCGAGTCTTAGTGCATAGCCTTTCATGTGAAAATGACTTTCCATTCACATGCAAATAAAGCTCATTTTCATATGAAAGGTTTTGCACTGGGCCTCGCTTTCGAAAGGAGGCACAAGACAATTCGGAAATGGCCTATTGGAAGTGGTCACGCTCATTCACGTCACGCCGCAAGTAGCGTTCCTTGCTGGTATTTTATTGCGCCACAGACGCGCCCATCCACAGAATGGTTCTACTATCCAATTTCCAGATGGAATTGGAATTTAGAAATGTGCCCAGGCCTCTTAGCCTGGATAATGAGATGCTAGATTACTAGTAAAGCCCCATCCACACCACAGGCTTACCATCCTCTGTTTGTGTGGTGGGCTGTGTATTTATAATGGCTGTGTCGGTTTATCAAATTAGCAAACTAAAGCCGAGTACGACCGTTATTTTGAAAACATTGCTTTCGCGAGCCTTAAATCGCAAAAATAAACACAGAAACACAAATCAAAATACCATGCAGCAATTTCAGGAGTTTTTATTTCATTTTCCTCAGTTTTAAAACTCCTAAATTTCGGCTTTAGTTTTGCTAATTTGATAAACCGACACAGCCGTTATAAATGCACAGCCCACCACACAAACAGAGGATGGTAAGCCTGTGTCCACACTAATGCACTTTCGTTTGAAAACGCATACATTTCGATACGTTTTGGCCTTGCGTCCACACTAAAACGATCCGAAAACGCCATGGTTTTCATCGAAAACGCATACATTTGAAAACGCTTTCCGAAGTGGAGACTTTTGAAAACTCATCGTTTCGAATACGCATCGCTTTCAGTGTGGACGGCGAAAACGGAGGCTTTGAAAACGCTGACGTCATTGACATCAAGTGAAATGAGATCCTGTCTCCTTGGAAAAAAGAGAGCCAATATGGCGGAAAAACTAGTGCTTTCTTTGCTCTCCAGCTTAATCGCTTGCCTAGAGTTTCACATCGCTCTATTTAATCTTTTATTAACCCAGAGAAGGAGAACGTCTTTTTTGAGAAACATAGTGCTTTCAAACGCTAGGTATCGCCGGCATCGTTCTGTAACACCGTATCAAAGACCTTTTTCCTTTGATTTTGCCATGCTTTTTCGCTTAAACTGGCGACTGCTTCAGAGTTTGATTTGAAAATGGTGGCTGCAGGGCGGGAAATGCCACAAACATTGAGGGTGCGTCTGTTTGTTCCATGTGCATGTGCATATGACTATTGAAGCGAAGTGTGATCTAGTATCAGCGTATTCGAGCGTTTTAGTGTGGACGGGGAAAAAGTTGCGAAAATGATAGTGTGGACGCGGAGCTTTTGATGCGTTTTCGGTGAAACGAAAACGCATTACTTTTAGTGTGGACGGGGCCTTAAGATTTGCTCACAAACATTTTTAATTAGAACGGCTCGTGACACACGTGTGAATTGTGACGAAACTATTTACAGAATGTGATCTGCAAGGTTGGTGAAGCGAGTATGATAGCTGCAACTACAGCGGCTAGGGGAGCGTCCAACAGGGCTGTGATAAAGAAAGTGATTGGGTTGATTGTTGTTGCAGTTGTTTGTGTTGCTGTTATTATCGTTGTTTTAAGCGTTTTGAAAACGTTTGGAGACTCAGGTGACGACACAAAGGAAGCAAAGAAATTTGAAGGTATGGTAAATCAAGAAGGTACAAATGTTTGGGAATAGACGTATTAAGAACATCTAAAAACTTAGTGCAAAACCCCAATGACACAAGGATTCAAGCAAGAGCAGCATTCTAAGCATAACTGGCGGGAAAACATGCGGTCGGTACCAGACGCGGGAAAACATGCGGTGATTGCGGTCGGTACCAAGCGCGGGAAAACATGTGATCGGTGGCAAGCGCAGTAAAACGCCTGTAAGTTCCTTCCTCTTGGACGAAAAAGTTTCACGTTTTCTCTGACCATCTACACCACATTGGGTAGCGTTAAGAGACTAGTCATAAGGGTCTAACAGTGAGTCTCTGAACGAGATTTCTTGAAAACGCTCGCTTATTCGTTTGTCCCTTGGCCTTCAACCTTGTAAATTGGTCACCGAAGAGAGATTCCCCGACGTTTCGCTCTTAAGAGGGCCTAACTCTAAAAAAAACCACCAGTTTTCGAGTCTGTTTGCGGTGGCCAATTTGCCTTATTTCAACGCAGTTGATATCAAATCAATGTGTTTGACTTCCCTCACCGAGGTAGCATTTGACCTATTCTTTTGTCCGTAACTTTCATGCTCGCCTGCTCTCGTCAACTCTTGCCATTACTCATCAACTCTTGGAGGTCTTCGTTTAATCAACAAACTAACATCACCTTTGTATCTTTCTTCTTATCAAAGTTCGTGAGCTTACAAACAATGGGGCGGTGGGTCGTTTTGGTCCATCCAAACTCAAATATCAAGGTGTTCTCAAACATGAAGTCAAAGTTTCTCCGAGGCATCCGGGAATTCAACTCTGGACTATCCCCACTTCCGGTATCTGGTCAATTAAAGCGCGAGGAGCCTCAGGGGCTGATGGGATACTAGCTGGAAGTGCCGGAAATAAAAGGCACGGCGGATATGGAGCTATCGTGAAAGCAAAGTTCCAACTACACGCAGGCAAACTGCTCAAGATTTTGATTGGGCATGAGGGATCACGTGACTTTACCAATCCTCATCGTCCCGGGGGAGGAGGGGGTGGAACCTTTGTCGTGTATCAGGATGGGAAACCGCTGATCGTCGCTGGCGGAGGTGGAGGAGGTGGAATACCAAGAGCAAGTAAGTGTGGCCCTTATTTCTATAGCCGCATGTTTAGATTAAGAATTCATTTGTTATTAATCTGAGGGTAAACTATATTTAGATGGTATTAAACATACGGAGACAGAAACCGTCTTCTAACTGAAGCCTAGTAAGCACTCCCTTTCTCCTCACTTGTTAATTTGACGTCACATGACGACCTGTAACTCGTCCTCAACCTCTCACGCGTACTTTACGGTTGCCAAGACAGCAAGAAAACGAATTCCATCTCCGAAACAAAACCTTGGGTATTTTGTGTAATTCTTTTTGTTTATTTATCACCTATGGGGGACTTCGACATTGCTGATTCTAGCAGTATGCAGGACGCGTGTCACGAGGCACCAGGAACCCAGTAAATTTGACCTATGCTCGCCACGAGTCTCCCAGTAGCTCGGTGGTTTGAGCGTCCGACCGGTGTACGGGAGGTCATTGGTTCGATTTCCGTCGGGGACTTAGAGTTTTTCTTTGCCCCACGCTCACGACACGTTGAATATTCCATCTTCTCTTTTTGAACTGTTTCGATACTCATAACTGAAGTTTAAATAAAGATTATTTTTTTGAAATTCTTAAAGGCCTAACTTACTGTTTTAAACAAAACAGTTAGTGAAAAGAAGTTGACGATTTTGGCTATTGCCACCTTTCTTAAATTTTCAAACTGTTATATTTATGCATCTGTAAATTTGTTTTAGCTTCCCAGACACGCGGTGGAGGCGGTCGGGCCAAGGATGAGCCAGCGTCTGAAGTCAGCGGAAGCGAGGGTTATGGCGGGAAACTCCTGGACACCAGTGACGACAGCCAGACAGTCATTACAAATTCCACTGGCCACCACAAAGTGATCGCGGGAGCAGGTGGAGGAATGTATAGTAGTGGAGTTGGCTTCGGTGGAGATTGGGGCGGGAAAAGCTTTGTTGAAGGAGGGACTGGTGGAGAGGCAGATCCACAGGCTGAAGGATTTCCGCACGGAAAATTCGGCCGAGGAGGTTTCGGTGGAGGTGGTGCAGCGGGGTTGTTACCCGGTGCTGGTGGGGGGTACTCCGGAGGGGGTGTTAAGGGTTGTTGGCTGCAGTGTAATGGTAAGGAGGGTGGAACTGCCGAAGGCGGAAGTTCATACGTTGATAGTTCTGGAATATCGCCCTCGTTTAGAGCAAATGAGAACAAGGGACCTGGAAGAGTTTATTTGAGACTCATGGCAGAGGACGTTGAGGAGACATAACTGTTGAAGGAGACCCGTTTTATCCTCTTCATCTAGATAGTGAAATGACCTGCCAAATGCTTTCAAACTTTTTTATTCTTTTAAATAAAATCCAAGCCACTACAGCTAAACTTCATTTGTCTTGTGTTCTGGATTTATGACACTGACATTTAGAAAGAGGAATAAAACAAGACTTACTGATTGCCCTTTGTTTTATCCGTTATTCATCTAGTGTAACGTTGTTTAATGTTGAAATGATGACTTGGGAAAAGCGGATCATGCCTAATCCTTTCCTAGGAGGTACACAGATTAAAATCGTTGAATAACAAATTTACAGACGGTGCCCCATACCTGACTCGTTCCCAGTCGCCTTCATGTCGTGCAACGCTCGCAGCACGGGAGCTGGAGGTGTGATGGGTAGAGAGAAAGCCCTTTCCCGTTTCCCCTTCCCATCACACCTTGCTATCACACCTCGCGCTCCCGTGCCGTGCGCATCGCGCGACATGAAGACGACTGGGGATGAGTCAGGCCCCATACTAGGATAATCCGCACATCTGCTTGTCTCTTTTAGTCAGAGCACGAAAACCGGTTGGCTCTGGAAGGATGTGGGATTTTTCCAGAAATCTGATTGGTCCTCATACTAAAGCCCTCCCAGTCCGTAGAATGAAAATCTCTGCACTGACTGAGCAATCCAGCACATTGTTCAAAATTGATCAATAAAATATTTTGTTTGGTATCTTATTATAGTTAGAGAAATTTTCCGAATTAGAATTTTGTTGCCATTGTATCTTGCCATTGGATTGTTTACTTCTAGAATACGAGCAGCTTCTCTTTTCGCCGAGGAATAGCAGTCAAGAGAGAAGAAAACATAAGTGCGCATAACTATGAGTTATGCAGCCAAGAATGTATTTGGGAAATTGTTATGGGTCATTGCCAATTTTTATGATTCATGCTATAGTAGTTAGGTTATATGTTGCTTAATTTTTATTTCAAATATTTTCTGTAATTTATGTACATATTTTCCAATAAAATCAAAGCTTTTTTCTGTTCAGATCATCGGCCGCGCGGAAACGCAACACGGAGCACAGGACGGATTTCGGCGCGTGAGGAGATTTTCTGACTTTTCTTTCGCGTTTGCTCGCTCTTCTCAAATTATTAACAGGGTCAACGCTGTTACAGAGGAACAAGATTTTTGAAATAATACCTAAATTTGTGAAAAGACTATATTTTTCTTTTACTTCATTAAAAAAATTTAAGCGTATGTTATCGTATATCGTGCATGAGAACAGAACGTGATTTTCATTTAATCTTCAATTTCATTAGACCGTCATTAGTCTGAAATGTCAGCCGTCTTCTCGCCATTTCGTTTGAATTGCAGCAAGTTCCTTCTCGTTCTTCTTCTTCTTCTTTTTTTCTTCTTCGTCTTCTTCTTCTTCTTCTTCTTCTTCTTCTTCTTCTTCTTCTTCTTCTTCTGCTTCTTCTCAGTCTTGCTCCGAGGTGGTCCTTTGTGTGTAGGGGCGGGGCTGGTGGGGGCTGGTGAGTGTTGTCGTTTACGTCACGGATAGCTGATCACATGTCTGCACATGCGCAATTGCAATCAAAACTATAAGCCGAAAAGCTTAGGCCGTTCCTGCTAAAGAGAAATTGTTTATGAATTTTCCGGTGTCTTTTGAGGAATCGTTACTCCATTCATAGCACAAGAGTGCTATTTATCTTCAGCAATGGGGCTTAAGCCTCTAGAATTCGAGGACTGCATTCTTGATAGTCCGTACTTTCGCGAGAATATTCACGAACATGAACGGGAGCTTGAGAGGACCAACGAGGCCATCAAAGGGCTGATAAAAGAATGCAAGACTCTGCTGAAGGCCGTTGAAAGTAAGTGCTCGTTTTCTGTGAAAATATAGCTTTATTGCAAAGTGTGGTACGATTTAGCGGTGCTTGAAAGGTGCAGAAATCTTTGAAATCTAATACCCATTTATTTTAGCTCGACAGTAGCTTGTCTAAACCCTGAGGCAAATCGACTTCCTGCAAAATGCAGTGAACTTTACGAAATGACACTTTTCGTCGGCATAGCATTTGATCATGCGATCGTGTTAAGTACGTATGTATTTCAAAGGCACGTTTTCAAGCACAATGATCTGAAGAGTGGAAAATCCTGATTACTGTAGAATGAAGTAAAAATTTCAAGACGTTGTTTGCTTCAATGATCAAATTCCCAGGTCGGAATGACAATCAACTGATGTACAAAATACGAGGCTCTCGTGACTGTTTCGAGCAATTTCCCGGAATTGAGTTATTTCTTGATTTAGTCGTTATGGATTTGACTAGACAACTGTCACATTTATGAAGCCTGCAATGTAAGTTTAGTTTGACAACGAAATTTACGGTGTCATGGGTTTAATTTCTCTTTATGAGCAAGATTAAACGGATATTGAAGGATTGTATGTATAAGCTTAGCGAGCTTTGTATTTGTCTTAAATGCAAATTGAAGATTTCTCTGCTGGACTTTTAACACGATCTATAAGTGGAAAATACATTTCGAATCTATCTGATTAGCAATATAAACATTTACCTTGAGAACAAAGAAAAAAACTGCAAAAAAGTGTATCCGGTTTGTGTTTGACTTTCATGATAGACAATATAGAATACTATTATTGTCTTGTAGGTATTATTTCAGTTTATTTTTTGTCGTTCATTGTGTTGTACAGTTAATGCTTGTTAAAACACATCCCTACATCCCTTTGCTTTTCTGCAAGTGAGCAAAAACGTCTTTGGTAGATCACCTGATATTATATCATTGTTTCCTTTCTTTGTTTGTGTTTTGTTTAATGCTGAATATTTGCGACATGACCTTGTTTGTGTATAACCACATTCTTTGAATTTTAGCCCTTTTAAATTTTAAAGAATGAGGAATTTGTAACATGATTTCCTTAACTTTGCACTGTTTTAAAAAAATTCACTTTCAGGAACAGCAATCAACACTTTTCTTTCTTAATCAATGTGTAAGATACTTTAGGAGCGAATTAAAAGGGTAGTCCTATATATCTACACATGCAAAAAGAAAATCATGTCTCTTTAAAAGTTTTCAAGATTTGTTTTGGATGAAACCATAAATGTTGAACTTCGATTATGTGGAATAAATGGGACTATTGAAACTCGTCCAATAATTCAAGAGTCCTGACAGTTGGGAAAAATTAAATATTTTTGAGATACGCGTAACACAAATCTGAATACATCAACAAACAAGAATTTTAAGGCGAGTAAGCAATAGGTATTTTCAGAGGAAATTGTATATGTATCTTCACTTCATCCTTTCCAGTAGTGTCCTCTATCAGTTCTAGCTGAAGAACATGGAATAAACAAAGTCTGCTTCAACAAATTACTCATACTTTTTCCGCTCAATATGATTATTTCATATATTCATATTCGATGTTATGACTGTTGCTCCTGTATGTTCATAAGTCAGGCGGAACCACAGAGAAAAGTCCAGCTAATTGAAAAGTCTAGATAATTGAGGTCTAGATAAAGAAGGTTGGATGGTACCTTGAAGTTTTGTGATTTTAGGGGATAGAGATTCCTCTCCCCCCCCCCCCCCCCCCACTGTTAGTTCTCACCAACTAGATTTTCCATTTTGCCATTTACAATTACTCTCCATCTTACGGACACCCACTTAATATGCATCTCATTATCATGGTCAGTTTTCTTGTTCCCTCCCTGTACAGTCTCCCTAATGGACACTTTTTCTGGTCCTGGCCTGGCAGGAGAACAGAAGATCCACCATGAATATTGACAGTGTTTTCTCTAGATGAGTAAAAGCATTACTCTGAGTATGAATAATTGAAGGGCCCGGTGGAAAAAGGGCGTAAGTGACGATTTGTGGTTAAAATGGAAATTGCTCCTATTTAGCTGAACATTGGCACACAGGCTGGTTTTCATGTGAGGAACACTGTTGCGCACTTATTTCTTGACCTGAGATCTAAAATTTGAAGAATTAGCGTCATACTTTTGCGTGAAAAGTGTTGTTGAACTGAACTCGCTCAAGTGATGCGTGAAAGATTTCTTTTGTTCTCTGCCTGAACTAAAACAAAGGAATTCAACCTAGAATCCGCAGTCCTGTTGTTTTCTTTGTGTCAGTTTTAAACAAAAGTAATACGCTAATTCTTCAAATTTTAGATCTCAGGTCAAGAAATAAGTGCGCAACGGCGTTCCTCACATGAAAACCAGCCTGTGTGCCAATGTTCAGCTAAATAGGAGCAATTTTGATTTTAACCTCAAGTCGTCACTTACGCCCTTTTTCCACCGGGCCCTTCAATTGCAATAATCAGACAAGTCTTTTTTGCTGTTTGTTGATCTACAAATGCATAGAAACATATACAGCATAAAAACATCTTGAAAGTACAAGTTCTTTAAGTGCTGATATTCTGCTTCTTATCTCCTCTTTAATACAGTGTCTCGATTCCTGTTTCTTGCATTCCACAATTAATCTCCTTGTCAGTTCCGTTAACCTTAAATGCTGTGGTGTTCCACTGTATTTGATGGAATTTTGTTCATAATATTTATTGTTTCTCATGTTTAGATTTGTCCAAAGCTCAGAGGAGTTTTGCCCAAGTGCTGAATGATTTTAGATTTGAGTGTATTGGAGAAGTAGAGACTGATGATGAAATGCTTATTGGTGAGTTGAAGTTTTTGGCATAAGTAGTCCAGGCCCTGGTTGTGTAAACACTGTCAGTTAAACTGCTAGTTAAGGATTAAAAGTTAACTGGTAAACTGGACTTTTCGTTGGGTTAGTCAAAACAAAAAAAGTTCCAGAAAAAGGATAGCAATCAATCGTCAAAAGTTACAAAACATAAAAAAAAAACTGAATCAAAAGTTTGATGCTATTCCTTGATTAGCTTGATCAGCTTTGGTTTTGAATCTATTCTGTGAGGAACCAACTTGTTAATACATAGATTTGCAGAATGGGTTACTACTATCAGTTGTGTCTAGGAGTAAACAGATGCCGAACCTTAAAAGTTATTTAACTTGAGGTTATTGTAATATGTTTAATATGTATCAAAAGTGGATGTGTGTTATGAAAACATCTGTACTCTTAAATGGTAACCAGAATATTATCATTAACAGATAGAATTTTGCATTGAGATAAATTTTGTTGGAATGCTGAAAAGTTTTACCTTAGCCATGGTTAAGCATGGTTTCCTTCAAATGTCAGTACCAACTGGTGTGAGTCATTCTTTGTTTAACTCAGTGAGATATTGAAGTTTATTGGTTAGTTGTTAAATAAATGCAATTAATACTATCAGTACAATACATGAAAAATCAAGCATTATGTTTTCATTTCTGTTGCATTGTAGCTGATGCATTGAAGGAATTTGGCAAAATGATTGATGGCATAGAAGATGAACGAGACAGAATGGTAAAGCCACATTTTTTGATTTCCATGTTAACACATTGACCCCTGAACTGCCCGTAACCGCCCTTGTTCAACCACTTCCCTTGTACCACTTGTGATGTCATCAGTTTTAATGGTCCTAGACAACTTTGACAACTAACTTGTACAGGGAGATGAGATCTTTCAAGCCATACCCAAATGAGCACCATTCAGTCAAACAGATCAGAGAAAGATGCAAAAAACCGTGTAACTTTGACCAGCAAATTCCAATGAAAATCTTGTCCCACTACCCACTGGTACTTCCTTCAAAAAGAAATTCATGATCCTCAAACATTTTGCAAAACCTTTTCCCACCAAAGGGAAGCCTAGTAAATGCCCCACAAAAGAAAAAAGGGGGAAAGAAAAGCAAAAGAAGCGGGGTGGAGAGAAAGCAAAAGGGAAAAGACGAAAGGGCAGCGAAACTTTCTCGAAAAAAAACTATCTCGAAATTTTGCTTTCTGCGCATGCCCAAACTTTAAAAGCTGTAATTTGGAATCAGGAACAAAAGCTAGTCCAGTGCTCGACTTGTAAACAACGTTTTGGACAGTTTCGATTCTTTTTGGCTAGGCAGCGACCTAAAAATGGCTTGACTCGCTTCAAAAGGCATTTTTTGGCAAAATTTCCAGGAGACAATGGGTTAAAGTATTTTGTTTTGAATATTAAATGTCTGTTAAAAAAAAATTAAAATATATAACAACCACTTTGTTTTGCCAGTTGAACCATGCAAATGCTCAGCTTATTAGGCCGCTAGAGACATTCAGGAAGGAGCAGATTGGAGGAGCAAAGGTAGGTACACCAATATGTCGAGGGTTTGTTTTTGCTGTTTGAAGAACTTTGAGTGCAAGGAAAACCGTTTTGACAAAAAAAGTGCAAACTCTGTGTGATATACAAGATACATATCACTTTGCCATTCTAGCTAGCTGAATCACTAAAGATGTAATAAAGATCAGTCAAGTGATCCATGTTATAGAGAGATAGACAAATAAACATCCAAATTAGTAGTGATAATGATGATAGTAATAATGGTAATGATGATGATGATGATGATGATGATGATGATGATGATGATGATGATGATGATGATGATGATGATGATGATGATAGACTGATGTGACCGATGATGACAACATTGTAAGTGGTTTAAACCCAGGAGTCATATCATAAGCTGGTAAACTATGATCAAGTGGGTGAGTGTAGTGAGTGAGACTCATCTTGACTCTGATGATGACTTCTGCTCAGGTTGTCGAAACATCATTCAATGTCACCGCAAAGGGTCCCTCTCTCACTACACTCACTCAGGACTACTCTCACCCGGACGATCATACTTCAACGACTTATGATGACAACATCTTGCCCAACAATGCTGAGCTATTGAAAAAAATACTTAGAGTCAGGAGCAAGAGAAAACACAGTGCCTGTTTAAAAACGGTTCATGGAAAGAAAAAGTTCGCCATTGATCTTGGTTATGAGCTAACTTGACTAAAAAGGCAGAGTGAAGTTGTTGAAGAAATACCGTATGAAACACGTCGAAAATTTAACATTGACCGAACATCTTCAGTATCTGTTTACATCTTAGTCATTTTATGTCACATCATTCTTAAAAATAGTATAGTGTCATGCCAAAAGACTCTGAAATCACATTCTTCTACCAAACAAAAACTGTTTTGACCAGTAATTTTATTTGAAATTTTAATCAATAACTTGAAAGCCAGTACATTTCAGATATGTATCACACAGGTGCAAGTTTTGGGTATAACTATAAACACATCAGATAGTTGTACTTCTTTACACTGAATGTTATACATCAACCTATAAAGATAGCCAGGGACCTTACTAGTTTTGTGAGTAGAAAAAAATCTTGCCAGCAAACCTATTGCTCATGGAGTACAAAACTAGGTTTGACCCCTGAACTATTATTAATTGTTTTTTGTTACAGTATACACATATTTTCCGTATTTTTGTAATTGGGACTTGGGGGTTGGGCCAATGGAGTAACCTTATAGGGGGGACTTTGTGTCCTATTGTTTCTCTACCTCGTATAATGATACTTGTAAGTAGCTTACTTGTTTATTATACTAAATCTGTAAATGAATAAATAGATAAATAAATACATGTAAAAATGACTGGTATATTTGTGTTCACTGTAGGAGGAAAAGAAGAAATTTGACAAGCAAACAGAGAAATATTGTTTAGCAGTACAAAACTACTTAAACCTTTCATCAAAAAAGAAAGATTCCTTTTTGACTGAGGTAAGACTGGGCACTTTTCTTGTGCTTTACTAAGCATATCATTGATTTTTAGCACAGGGTGCACTATTGTTAAGTATATCTTGGAATGGCTAAGCCTAACTGATAAAACTGTAGGTTTTGATGTGTAAACGTCTTAGTCATGACCCGCGATCATGTGTAATCAACACTTTGCGTACATAAGGTAATCTGCAAACAGAAGCTTCCACAAGAAGCTTCTTCATGTGGTTGTACTTACTATTTTCTCCTCAATGAGAGATAGAGTGGTTTTCAATTGAGTGTTGAAAGAAATTCGCGTGTTGCTTTGGTTTTGCGTTACTTCGCTCTGTGATTGGGTAAAAAATCTTGTGCCACTTTCTCGACCAATCAGAAGTAAAACTCAAACCAATCACAACTTGCTCATACCATTTCCCACGCTTGGCACTGGTTACGCGTATTTGCTTTGAGTTCTTTTTAGTTCATTGGGTAATTTGTTGTAATTTGTTGTGATTGGTTGGGGTAATTACTTTGGTTTACATTTTACGACACTCATTTGAAAAGCGCTCTAATATCAATTAGCAGTTTATTATACAAACATTGTGGAGAACTTAATGGTAGGAGACAGCACACTTGGCAGGTATTGGATGCAGTCTATTCCTCAAGAGCTGTTTTTTTCTCAGGACAAATTACTGTTATGCAAGATTTTTGTGTATTTTCTTTAAAGTTTCTGGTGCAAGGATGTCATTTAGTAATGGAAAATGTTTGATTTGTTGAAATTGTAGGCTGACAGTCAACTGCAAATGGAAAAACGTGCATTTCATCAAACAGCTTTGGATTATGTGGTCAAACTCCAGGAAGTTAATGAGAAAAAGAAGTTTGAATTTGTTGAAACTGTGAGTCTAATTATTTTACATTGTAATTGTTTTATATAGTAAGTGTTGCTATTTGAACTTAACTTGAAGATGAGTATTCTGATTCTGAGTTCTTTGCCACCAATTGTAATTTTCTAAGAATTAAACCATATCCAGAGATGTGATTAACTGTTAGTTTTTCACATAATGTAGAATGTAAGAAGAAGTGCAGCACAGCTGAAACCATAACCTTCCACACACCATCAGATGCTCTAACCATTAAACTGTAGGGACATTTGTTGTGAGCTATAACAGTTTGTTTGTAACTAGTTTCATATGTGATATATACCTCTGGCATATTGCTACAATATGAGACATAAACTGTTGAGGCACTTGTATTTGAGTAATTATTTTTATTGTTTTGCTGACTTCCCCCCCAACCCCAAAGAAAAATTCCTTGTAAACCGTCCTACCTTCATAAGAACACTGAGTGAGGGAAGGGGGGGGGGGGGGGGAACTGGTGAACACTTCACATTTCTTTCCCTTCATTGGTGTACTATCAGAAGAAGTTATTAAATGTTGTAGAAGCATAATTTTGCTTTTCAATCTTTGTTTTTCAGCTTTTATCTTTTATGTATGGACACATTACCTTTTTTCACAGTGGTAAGAATTTCAAATTTGTTGGTGTTATTGTTTGTTCTTTTATGTTTATCTTTTCTTTGTTAAGTAATTGTCCACGTAAAAAGTAGGCAGGCACTTGGCAAAATCGATTAAAAGGTGTTAGCTTTTAATTATTAAATTCAATTAAATCCATGAATCTGATTGGTCGATATAAAAAAATTGCAGAAAAATAGAAGAAAAACGTGACAAAAACGGCATTTTTTGGTTTAGTTTTCCCCATTCCCCTGTGTTGTTCCTCACGGCCAAAATTCAGCATTGTTCTATACGCCAATCAAGAGTTAGAATGGAAAACGTGCCACACGCACGATCTTCATGTGACACCATGTTGGATCTGTGACCTGAGAGTTGAGCTAACTGGCCTTTAATGGACTCATATTTGAGTATCTTGGCCCGTAAGATCTTGCGATGGTGGCTGCAGTTTGCCTAACATTCAAGCGATTTGTATTTGAAGGAAGGAAACTGACTGCACAAACATTTTTAGTGTGAAAGAATCATCTCACCTTGGCTGACACGTAGGAAACAAGGCAAGACTTGTTTATCAGAAAGTGCCGCAAAGAGGTTATACAAAATCGACTCGTCTGCAACATGCATTTCTTCTAGCTGCTTCAAAGGAATGAATTTTATGACTGCTTTCCTCTGCTAAGCGATTGCAGATATTGAAGATACCAGGTTGTAAGGAGTAATTGCACGAAGCACATATTCGCGCGAAGCTAAATCGTCGTTCAGAAGCATTAGTACACGTATAAACATTACGCCTAATGAAGAGTTAGCCTTTTCGCTATCGCTTGTTTCTGTTCACTGAACAGTCTTTTGCAATAACAGGGGACTAATATTCTGAAGAGATTGTATTTTTTTGAGAGACCTTCTCACGATCACAGCGTAGAGACAGCGGACAGCGATTATTTAGTATTTTGATGCAGTGGATATTGTTTCAGTACTTCATATTATTGAAAATACCTACCCATCGCACATAAGAGGTAATGTGAGAGAGATGAAGTGAAATTCTCTGACAATTACAGCAAGGTATTTTATTTATTTGTTCTGTTGCAGTTTTCATAGCGCAGAGAGATGGCTCGTGACTCTAGCGCATTCTGCATACATGAGCACGATTTGTTGCTGTTTTTGATCACCAATTTGACAGTTCCTTTGTGAAAGCCGAGCAAAGTAATTTTCATGCGGTCGCTGACTGATGTATCACTGTACTAATCCTGACGTAATTTTATATAAGTTTAGCTTCCTCGCTTTTGGTGCGTAGAAATTTTCCAAAATTTAGAATATCGAATGTGCAGGCGAAATAAAACGTATAAATGGATTACAAACTATCTTATTTGAAATTTAAAATTGAAAATTTGAGCTTTTTGCGTATGGGCCAATAAGATCCCCCAGATTTAATTTGATTAGAGTAATGAGCACTTGAAAAATAACTGCCGCTATTTCTACGACCTATTGTTCTTTTGCCTACTTTTTACATGAACCATTACTTAATTCATGATGTTAATTTCCGTGTTCTTTGTCTGCATCAGGTCATGAAGTGTTCAATGACTACATGGAGTACATGACAGAGCTCCAACTCAGACTTCAAAATGTAAGTAGCTCATATGTTTTAATCAAAAATGGCTGGCAAATGTGGCATCCTGGAAGTTATTTGTCGTGCAATTTTAAGAGATTTGCATGTGAAAAGTGATTCTTGCCCAGGTACTGTTGTGGACAAAAATAACTGTCCCAAATCATACTGTGGCTATGACACTTTACATAATGGTTCATCATGACCTAATCTTTACTTCAAGTTAATTAGGTTCTGTTTGCAAATTATTCTTTTGGGTAATGAAAGTCAGTGGCCCCCATTTTTGAATAAGGTTAATTTTATGGTTATAGCTGTAATTATTAAATTTGGAGTCCAAAGCAACACCAGGAACAAACAAGATCTTTCTATCACAAACTGGAATCTACTTCTTATCAACCTTGATAGTCACCAGAAAATGTATTAAAGTCCTTCAGTTATGACATTTTCTTGCCATACTATTCATTCTAGACAAGAGAAAGATTCAACACTGCTAAAGAAGAAGCAGAAAGCCTAATGAGTCGAGTGCAACAGGTGAATGGTCAAATTTTATCACAACTTTTGTTTTGGTGTTGTTCACACAAAGTTAATCTCTTTGTTATCATTATTTTAGAAAGCTCAAAGTGGTGAACTTCAGTACCGGGGTGCACACACACGGCAGGGATATCTTGGAGTCCAAAAGAAAGGTTAGCTATGTCTTGAATGTATGAGTCCTTTAAAAATCGTTCACTCTAACAGATTTACTGACTGACTGACTGATTGACTGACTGACTGACTGACTGATTGAATGACTGACTGATTGATTGACTGATTGACTGACTGACTGACTGATTGACTGACTGACTGACCGACTGACCGATTGATTGATTGATTGATTGATTGAAACAAACACATTCTGATCAGAGTTAAATCTGGCCATTTTAGGTAGCCTTGGATCTACCTGGGCTAAGCATTACTGTATGTATACGAAGGAAAACAAGATTCTTACAATGATCCCATACACACAGACACAAGGAAGACTGGTGAGTGGTTGCCATGTTTAAAGTTCAAGCATTATAGTCTTTATTACTGGAATAACAGTGCCACAAAATGGCATTGTTACAATAGTGACAGTAACGATGGCGAGAAAATGTTGCTGTTACCACTGCATTTTATGGATTGCTTTGAATTTCTGATGTTAGTGGCATTATTAAGTGATGCTTTGACTTATGCTTAATACCCTACATGTATATTCAGAGGAAAAAAAAGGGTTTTTAGTGATAGATGCCTTTGCTGGCACATAAGCCTATGGCATCTCTTTTTGACAATTCTGGCTGTGTCAACGATGTTGAAGCCCGCTTCTTCTTTTGTTTCAGACTGCATCAACAGACACAATGGTTGTCACTTCTTGTGTCAGGTAAAATGACCTTGTGTCAATATAATTGATAATACATTTTATTGAAAGTTCCAGTTGGGCTTAATTTGTTATGTTGACATTTAAAATTGTTGTTACTTTATACCGTGGTTGTTCTTTGTTGATTGTTATTGTTTTTCATTGTTTTGCTGATTACCATTTAATTTTTGTTGCTGTACAGTTAAATAATAACAATGATAATGATAATAATAATAATAATAATAATAATAATAATAATAATAATAATAATAATTATAATTTACTCCTGTTTTCTCAAACACTTCAGAAATAATTTTTTTTTGAGACAGCAAGACTTCCAGAAAGCCTGTGTCACGCAGAGTATCCAAGGGATAGTACCAACAGTATTAAGGGAAAGGTTTCTGCATGTTCAAGATACTGGTGTTTTACTACCTTACTGAATGATTTTAATTTGTTTTAACTGACAGAAAAATGACAGACTCGATTGACAGAAGATTTACTTTTGAAATAACTGCTCTTGAAAGGTAAAATTTTGTAAAGTATTGTTTGGGAATCATAAGTTAATGTTACATGCATCAGCAATCAGGTAGTTTCTTGGTGTTGCAGATGTTGCAATCACCAAATGATAAAAAAAAAAAAGATTTTAAAGACAAAAAGCAATACCCAGGCCTAAACACAATAGATAACTAAATGGTTTCCTCAACACCAAGAAAAACTCATGAAATTTGCATATATTTTTAGTCTGGTCAGGGTTGTAGTTAGAATTTTCAATAGATGGAAGAAAACTTGTAATAGGCGGCAGGCACTAGAAGCCGCTTGCGGCTTCTGCATCACGTTTTATATTTCGGCAGTTGTGTATCATCCTTCCAAGATTCATCAGCTGGAAATTTTTTAGGAATAGCTGGCGATTTTTTCCGGCTGCCGGCTATTATCTACATCCCTGCTGGTGGTGCTGGGTTCTTTTAACCCAAAAGTCAAGATAATGACTTTTTTCTTCTAAACTTTTTTTTTTTTTGGACCAGGCCTCAACCCATCGTATTACAAGCGCAAGATGAGGAAGACAGAAAATCATGGCTGGAAGCCATGGATGGAAAGGAACCTGTGAGTTACAGTAAGATGCACCATAGCATTGTCAACATGTTATTATGAACTTTCTCAATTATTTTAAACAACTTTTTGCTATCCTTCAGGATGCTACCTTCCTTATCTTTTAAGTCATCATTAGCTTTTCAAACTCTCTTCTTGATTTCAAACAAATTTGTCCCATCTTGTATCGTTTTGTAGCAGGCAGGTATAGTTAAAATTTAAGCTGAGGAAGACAAGAAATGATCAACTGATTTAAAATGGTTGACGCGTGGATGTGGGGCGTTTGATTTTTGTGAAGTACTTCTTTTCAAATGCCCCACACTGGGGCCTAAAATATTGGTCAAATCAAGTCAAATACATGACTTGCTTCCATTTCAAGTGCTTAATGTGTGTAAGTTGCACAGTTGAATGCCTGAGGGTGGGGGTAGGCAGACCTGTCAAACACCCCAGGTCTGCCTTGTCTCCCCTGGGGATCAGGCTTTTAGCCAGTAAATGAAAATTGGGCATTGGAGGGGCATGTAACTTTGTTTAAATTTTATTAGAGATGAAGGGAATTTTAAATGAATTTAAGCAAAAAGTGGGCATCCTGGACACCCTTCTAGCTAAAACCTTGCTTGGGATTAGCATTGATAGGTGTTTCCTTTTACTCTCTTTTCAGCTCTACTTGGACCACAATAGCATTCCAAAGGTCAAAGATCGTAAGTAACAAGCTATCTAAGTTATTTAGATATGCCATAAACTGCCGCTTATGAGCCCTGGGCTTCTACAACTTTAGCCTGTTCCAGGCGTTCAGATAGTGGAGCATGAGCGAAAAAGAAGGCGAGCGAAAGAGCGGGAAAAAAACGAGGGGAGACTGGGGAAGAGGACGAGGGAACGCCTGTGCAATTCCTTTTAAAAAGCTCATGACGGTATACCAGAATCTGGTATACCCTCTGATTGGCCAAATTTGACACCTCCTGTCAACACCAGAGGGTTGTTGACGCAGACAAGAAATGCGATATGGCGTGTCCCTGCGAAGGTCATCCTCCATCGAGTCATGCACGGTAACTGCACGGCAAGCGCTTGACGATTTCCCAAATGTGGATACTTTACAAATGGAATAAAAAGATTGTCTTCAAAACGTGTTTCTGGGAAGAGGTCTCATCGCCATTCTTCCAACGGGATTTGGAAATAGCTTGATCTTTCAACTTTTTTCCAGGGTTAAGCAACGCATTGCAAAGAAACGCTGTTTCTAAGACAATTGTGGTCACTCCGCTTGTCGCAATCATGAAAGACCAAGTAGAACAGCTTCAAAGCATCGGAATTAGAGCGCTGGCTATTGGAGTAGACGAAGAAGAAGACGTAGAAGGAGCAGGAAAAATGGATCGGCTAGATTGTTTATGAAAGTCCTGAAAGCCTGCTGTCTAAGGAATGGAGAAAAGAATAACAACAAACATATCGTAGCCATCGCAATCGATGAAGACGACGAAGTTCATTCCGTCACAGAGTGAAAAGCTTTCTATTCATCAATTTGATAAACCGATGTGTATATAAGATCGTCTCTGGTTCTCGTTACCTTTATTGGTCCAGTAGTGGAGATGACATTTGCGTTTCCGTATCGCAGAAAATTTTGCAATGTTCATTTGGCATGTCAGATTTCTTAAAGCATCATCTACTTTTCCCAATGCTTCAAACTGGGGTGAAACCTATTTCGGTGAGCATAATTACATAACTCTCTTGTTTACTTTGACCTGACCCTGGGTTCATGTTTCTCTGCCGCTGTCGGCGGTCTAAAGGAGGTGGCATGGGCTTTTTAAAATTAATTTCACAGATGTCCCTCGTCCTCTTCCCCAGTCTCCCCTCGTGTTTTCCGGGCTCTTTCGCTCGCTTTCTTTTTCGCTCGTGCTCCACTATCTGAACGCCTGGAACAGGCTACTACAACTTCATAAGGTGTTCTGGGTGGGCTTATAATCAATTAGAAGGATACTTACAACAATAATTATGTTCTTTTTTTTTAGAGGAGACTAAGGATCTTGAACTAACTTTCATCACAAAGTGTATTTCAGCAGTGGAGAAAAGAGGTTAGTTTTGAAGTTTCCCTTTTGATAAACCACAAAATACATTGTAGCTGATGTTGGTATTTGTTTATGCCAGTTGAGTTTGTCCTTGGTTCTCATCCTTGTTTCAGTTTTTGGGATGAGCGCATGCTTTTGAGCACAGCTCATAATGTTAAGGACTAGCCTGCCTTGATTAGTGTTGCTCTTTGTGGGCCAGTACGATATGTACTGTGTTTACTGAAATAAAATTGTTGTTGTTGTTGTCATTCCTTTGCTATTACCTGCGTTTATTTATATTCTTATATATTTGGGTACAGGTGCTAACGCAAGACTTCTGAGTCATATTATTGACGGCTAAAAACAGGATGTAATTTGAAGCCACATGTATTCACCTAAAGAAGAAAAAGCATTTTTGTTTTGAATCTTGGCTACATAACTAGTTGTGCAAGGTGTGAAGAAACTGGAACAACCCGCAGAAATCATAACTCAGTTTCCCACCCCGCACCATCAGTTGTATCAGTAATATTATTAACTATTACTCAGGTTTGCGCTCATCCCATGTCCACATGCACACAGACCAATTTTTTCCAAGGTGTACCCAATCACATTTTTATTACACTTTCATCCATCCGTAAAATTCTAATTCCAAAAGCGTTTTGTTAGGTAGACTTCTATTTAGATTCACCCTTGTTAAAAAAAAACAAAATTCACTTGGATCTCTTTTTTTGGCTTCAGGTATCACAGACCAAGGACTTTATAGAATAGTAGGTGTGGGGTCTAAAGTACAAAATCTTCTACTACAATGTATCGACAAGAAGAAAGCTACGACAATCGACCTTGCAGATGAAGAGTCTGAGTATGAAGTGAAGACAATCACTAGTGCACTGAAACAGTACTTAAGGTAATTGTGGTGAATGGGGCCAGACAGTATACTTCTCCATATTGCACTGGCCATGGCCTTATCGCTTTTCATATCTCACTGGCCATGGCCTCATCGCTCTCCATATTGCAGCAGCTTCTGCCATAGCTGATGAACTTGTGCCCTTCAAAATCCAAGATCTTGTTATAATCAAGGAGAAAGGACCACAGAAGCTTAGTAAATCTTGAAAACTATTGAAACTATTGTGATTGTTGAATTTGCTATTGATGCATTGCTTTCACTCACAGTCTCAATAAACAAGTGGGTTAATGCATTGTTGCACTCCTACTGTTGGCTTCCATGTTCCGTGCTGTCTTCCTCTTGATTTCCTGTCCTCAGTGGCCCAGCCTAACAAAAAAAAGTGATGTTGAGATGTCAAAAAAAATGAAATCCTTTGTCTTATGCAGTTTTGAAAGCAGGTTTTGCAGTACAACTTTGCAGATGCTAATAATTTATTAGTATATTGTTTTGTTATTCACAGGAACATGCCAGAGCCCTTGTTTACCTATGATTACCATGAACAGTTTCTGGATGCAGTCAGTAAGTACTGTTCTTGGTTGTTGTTTGTCCATCATGACGCGATGAGGACCACATCAGTCATCCATGGGTTGTGGGGGCTGGGTCAGTCATCTCAGTTTTTGCATGAAGCCTCCTAAGATTGAACAGCCTGCCATCAGTTTGATATGTGGGTGCAGTTCCAAAATTCCAATCTCTGAAAAGATCAGTCAGTACATGGCAGAAAACGCTGTTCTTGGTACTTCCTGAACGAAAGTTAGTGCAGTTGTTGTAGTCATTTCTCCAAAGTGATCCAACATGCAGCAAAAATGATAGAACTTATTTTATTTACTTGATTGGACAATTCTTAGTGTACATTACAGACTAGAGTCTTGCCTAGAATTACATTTTTCTCCTGTCCACAAATGCCTGTCATGTTTTATGACAACTTAATGTGTGGTACTACCTTCTTTATTTGTTAAGGTCATTCCCCCGAAATAAAATGTAACATACGATTTTTGTCAAACTTTCACAAGTTGTTATCTATCGTGCAATGTTTTGAAAAATAAAATAAAAAGAATGGGTTGCCATGTACGTTTACGACATGTCATTGTCTCAAGTTACCCCATAATTCCTTGCAATTTCGCCTAACAAACACATGTTTATTTGATCAGTTTACGCTACTTTCCGTGGGAAGAGGAAGCACATGATTAAAGCAAATCTTGAAACAATGTACTAGATGTAAAATATCGATAACAAGGAACAATTTATTAGAAGTTTTATGGCAGATGCTCGAAGCATAAGACGAAATTGACTTAAAACCTTCCTTACGTGCGTGTTCTCAGGGTCGTGATTTCATCTCCATGAGTAACGTGTTTCTAGTAATAAATTTTTTTCGAATGTGTGATTTTTTTCTAACACTTTGAACAAAAAGAGGATGAATGGTAGGTCAAAAATATTTGGAAAAAAAGATAGGTCCCCATGCTTGTTTAAGAGTCAATAACTGTTCTTTTTCTCTGGTGAGCTTAGCCTCATAGGAAACCTATTACTCCCTGGCTAATGACTCAGCAAATTGTGCACAGTAAGGATGTGTAATGCAATACAGGGGAATGACCTTAAGCAACTATTGTTTTTGTTTTAGAAAAAGATACGTTTGAGAAGAGAGTGGAAGCATTGACATCTGTTGTGGCCAGTTTACCAGAGGAAAACAGAAAATTGATCAAAACTATTTTGAGACATTTAACAAGGTAAGAAGCAATCAAAGGGGCTTTGTACAAGAGAGACAGAAGTGCCTTTTTTGAGGCCCTTTTAGGGGGGGGGGGGGGGACGTATGTCCCTAGTCTGAATTTCCAAACCCTTCGTTTCACATATTGAGGAGGAAGCCATGTCCCTGTCGGTATTTTACTATTGTATTTGCGCTTGTCTTTATCGCTGTTGCAGTTTCAATCCATCTTTGTGCCGTTTGTCGCCATTTCATCTGTCTTATGTCGCTGTTTCAAGGCAATGTCGCTTGTCGGACTTTACCGTAACAGCCTCTTTTTTGCACTTGAAACCCCTACTTCACCATATAGACTGTTTATCATGTAAGAAATGTAATTCCGGAATTTTTTTCCTTTTTTGACCTGGAGGCTTAAATTTAAAGAATTAGCATGTTACTCGTTGCCAAATGCTGTAGCAAGGAAATGCAAAACATGACTGGTTTCTTTTGTTCTCTGTTCTAAAGCAAAACAAAAGAAATCAAGCAAGCATGTGCTTCTCTTTTGCTTAAATTGTTTGAGCTAGTTCAGTCACTGGGTTTTAAGCAGCTTGAAACATTTCACAAGGCCTGTGTTATGGATATTGTTTGTGCATTCACGTTTTTTCCCCGTGTCTTTTCAGAGTTGCTGCTCATTCTAATAAAAATTTAATGGCTGCAAGTAACCTTGGTGTTGTGTTTGGTCCAACACTGATGAAGTCCAGAGAAGAGTCCATGGCTGCAATCATGAACTTGAAGTACCAGAGTATAGTTATAGAGCTTCTTATCAAGGAATTTAACACTGTGAGTATGCAAATTTTTAACCCTTTTACTCCCAAGAGAGTTATTAATTATAAAAATCAAAATTCAAGACAAAACTCAAATTTCATTTTGTAAAGAACTTAAATATAAATAGTATCACATGAAAGTACTGCTGACAAGGTTTCATTTGAAAGGTCACATCACAGGAATTCGTCCACAGACTCAGGAGTTAGAATCACCTTATTGTCTCCATATAGCTAACTCTGGGAGTGATTTAAGTCCTTACAGCACAACATGCAAGTGTGATATTAACTGGAACACTGTTCTTGTTGCACACAAAGTGCTCCTAGAATGCCAAGATGAAGTTACCAAGTGATTTTCTTTAAGGGAGACCAAACCATAATCAGTTCTCAGAAATTTTTCAAAGGCACAAGGGGAAATCTTGGAACAAATTGGCCCAATTTTTTGTAGTTTAGATCCCTTTCCACCTAGCCACCTGCAGACACTTAGTTTCAAAAAATTAGTTATTTTTAACAAACCTGAACCATTTAATGTTTGGTTTCCTTTTGATTTTAACGTGTAGAATGCATGTCTTTTGGCTTTCTAAAGTGACACTAAAAATATCCAGGATGTTGGACTCACATAGCCCTTAGTGGGTGACTTGGTTTTCCTCTCAAAAGATCCTTATTGTAAATTTACTTTATTGTGAAGCTATGATAAACACTTAAAATTTACAGTGCTGTATTATGTGTGGGTGTGTGATTTCTTATTTATATGAAAACTGCTAATGCATTGATATTAAGTTAAGCCTTGTCTTTTCCACAGGTGTTTGGACCAGACAGTCCAGATCCTGTCAAAGACTCACCCAACTCCACAAATTCAGTGCCAATCAATACAAATCCTTTCTTGAATGATGAAGACGATGACTCTTTCAAAACCAACGAGAAGCCAAAACCCCCTCCAAAGAAAAGAAACAGCGATGACACTGGAACAAAATTGAATGACAACAGAAATGTTACACCTACTAAGCCTCTCCCCCTCCCCTCTAAGGGCTACCGTGCCCCACCCCCTCCTGGCAACAAACCATCTCCTGCTTCACGACCAAGAGTTAAGGCAATTGTTGTGTCAAGTAAGCTGCCAGTTTGAGCTTTGCATGATCATTCGATTTAGCACCCTGGGGCCAGTTGTTTGAAAGTCAGTCAATGCTAACCTTGGATTAAATGTTGACCAGGTTTCTGTTTCTGTCATTTAAAAGCGCTTCCAGTGCTAATTTTATATGGCAATTTGAAAGCAGTGAAAGTCAAACTGCAAAGTAAAATTGATATTTACAATAATAAACATCATTGAGCTTTGAAAGTGAATTGAAAATTGATGTTAATCCTGGGTTAGCTTAACCCTTCTTTGAACAACCGGGCCCTAGACACTGATTTTGGGTCTTCAAGGAGGGTGCTTATTGGAGACCGGGTGCTTGTTAGAAACTGGGGTCTTTTTTAACTCAACCAGACCTTAACTCGAGTTTGAAATTTGTTGAAAGCTCCAACAGAACCACCTTAGAAAAAAGGGTGTGTTAAAAATTGAACTTTAACTAGTGGGGGAACAGGGGACTTAACTAAAAAGAGGGGTGGCTGTTTGCCAAAAAAAACCCTAGTCTATCAGGGTTGCATATTATCGAAAAGGCGCTGATTGGGTTGAAAGCATTAAATCTGATGTTTGTAGTATTTTCAGTTCTAGGGTGTTAGACTCTAGTTATCTTCAACATTCAAACAAACGGAAGTTTGAGACAGCTTTTAGTAAATTACTATTGCACAGTACCCCAGAGAAATGGGTACGTCTTTGAAACTGCAAGAGGTTGAGATAGCTGACCCTTTGCATTAGGTATGAGTTGTGTAGAACAAATACCGTTAAATCAAATAGATAAAACCATTTTCGTCTTACCTGTGTTAATATGGGTCTTGCCTTCTACACCAGATTCTGAAGAGGATCTTAGTAGTTCGTCCGATACGTCAAGTGTGAATTCAACTCCTCAGAATGACAAACCACAGATCTCCCCAAGGGATTTTTGGAGAGAAAAAGCTGGTTAGTGCTCGACTCTTTATTTCTTTAATCCAGTAAAGACCTCAAAAGAAAACAACCCAAGAAAAAACAAATCCCTAAAGTCAAGGTTGTGTTTTAAAGTAAAGGATGTCAGACTCTCTTGGGATAAATTTCAATGAATTGCATAAGTAAAGTTGCATAAATTTGTATTCGTTTGCATATAATACATATGCATATTTGCATATAATGTGCATGAATTTGCACAAACATGACAGGGCAGTCAGAAAAAGAATTGGGCACACTGCACTGTATTTTCTGCATTTTCTGCAAGGAAACTGAAGTCTAAAGTCAGGACTATTCAGACTCAGAAGGGAGAGTTGAGCTTATTAGAGTCAAAGACTGAGAATAATAAGTCATTATTCATCAACTTGCATCAACTGTCATTAGTGCAGTTGAACAAGGATGATAGTTGACGTAAGTAGCACTAGAAAATCATTGCAGCTGACATGTTGCATTTAATGATTAGTTGTCCGTTTTACTCCAGCAGGAAAACCAACCCCACCTCCTAAGAAACCAGAAGTGGTGTAAGTACAACATTCTGTAAATAAATGTACAAGCAAATTTGTTTATTGTTATGCACTTAAAACTTGTAGTGCCCTTTTTGTTATGCTGTACTGACAAGCTTGCTAACTTTGCATGCCACTTACTATGTTGCTACTAATGGCAGCCATTGATAGCACTGTACAAAATTCGTTCTAATTTACTTTTGTTGGTGGGTGGGCTTATTTGAATAGCTGGTTTGGTTTGGCTGAATAATTGGGTTATCAGGCAAATTACCATACATGTACTGATACAATTCAATTCTACAAAAAAATTGGAACTGGTATATGTATTGCCAGACAGAGTGATGTGAGTGAGGCTGGAAAAAGTTGTCTGGCGGTGCATATGCTATCTGGTCATTTAGATGCGTTTGCAATTTAACATTCTTTAAGACATATACTCAATTTCAAACCAGATCAAACAAAAATCATATGATAAAATATTCATAGAATTAGTTAGTCTGGTGTACAGACCTTAAACCAAATATTTTCCAGTGCCAGCCTGCTCACATGGTCATTAAGTTGACAGTATCTTACCAAAGCTGGTGTGACATAAAGTCAAGTTAGTTTTACTTTTTTTACTTTAACCCTTTAAGGTGGCTCCCTATAGTTTTATGGCGGCACGCACGCTGATGATGCGAGTTGTAGTAATCTGCGTGCGCTCACATAAAATCGTAAGTTTTCCTGATATTTTATGATGTCACGTTAGCCAAAAAAAGCAAAGTTAACAGTTAATTTTCTCGCATTTCCTTCTGTGAATTTTTTTAAATTTTGCACATTTTGAGATACTTACGCTACCTTTCACATATTATTTTTTGGAAAAATTCTGTCAGAGCAATTCAGTTCAATGGTTAAAAATAAGAAATCACGTGATATCGGTGAATCCATCTGAACGACCCCATATTTTTTCTCCTGCAAAATGTTAGTCAAAATCATTTGCACAAAATAGGAAAGTTTAAAAAAATTTCACCGAGGGAAAATCAAAATATTTAAGAAAAAAGACGAATTAATGGAAAATATCTATCATTCTTTAGATGCTTTGTTGCCATGACAATGGCCTATACCTAAGAAGCAAAACCTGAAAAATAAGGGTAATTATGTTGGTAACCTGACTGGTAAAATTCAGGATCAAAGATATGAAGACAACAGAACAAGGGCTTCTTTTGCAGGTCTTGCCAGTTCGTATAATCGCTTTTGTGGAAACTCTAGGGAGCCACCTTAAGCCCCAAGATCATTATACAAATTCTCCATACTGGTCTCCATTGATTTTATTTATTACAATTGGGAGAATGTGTTTAAACATCAAGACAATTCATCTTTGGTGATCATTTGCTAAATTCACATGACCTGTATGTGTTATAATACACTGAGATTGTGAGGAGAAATTTGATGTTGATCACTATTGAGGCTTAAAGGTTTAAGGAGGGATGTGACAGAGCAACTTATTGCTGTTGGAATGTTACGTTAACACGACAGTGATCTAACCTTTGGCTGCCTTTTAGTTTGTTGCAATGCTTTAGTTAAGCTGCCATACATCGTGTGCATGTTGTTGGCTTGATGCTTTTGTTTTGCTTGTTTGCTTATTTGTTTTAGCGCTGAGTTTAAAAGCAGACAAGTAACAGGCTCTTCAAGACCAATTTCTATGATCGATTCCATGTAAGTCGTAGAGAATTGTCAGTTCTCTTTTCCTGGAGTCGAATGGCTTTTCAGGCTTTTTTCCTTCGTAAGAGCTTTAACTATATAGCTGATATGAGGTTGGGTTTTCTGAACAGTGGAGAAAAAATGGTGTTATGTCAAGTTGACAGGAGATTGGCATGAATATAATTTAAGCAATGTCTCTTTGCTGAAACTTTAATTTTGTAGTACAGTCTCTTGTCTTGAAGAGCGGCCCCGTTTTTGCATTTTCGTTGTTTTTTGTTGCTCTAGCTGTGTTATCTGGTAATGCAACACTGCTGTTTTGTTGAAAAAAGATTATTTTGCACATTTTAAATTTTGCACATGCTAACAAAATTTGCTTGTTGAGTTTTCAAGTAAAAATTTTCTACCTTGCATCTGTGTACAGCTGACTGTCATTCTTAGTGTTTGCCCTTGACCTTCAAGGTGAGCTGTGTTTATGTTTTCTTGTTATTACCAGGAATGACAAGGATTCTGCCCCCATCATTCGTCGTGTCAGTAGTCAAAGTGGGAGCCTCAATAGGGGGATGCAGTCCTGGGGGACAGGTCCACCCCCGCTCCCACGGGAACCTCCCCCACAGGAGGAGCCAACACCCTCACCACAACCTAAAACACCTAAGTAAGTGCAAGTCAAATGTAGCTTTTGTTATCGTTTGTCAAACCTATCATGTACATCAAGTAAAAATTGTCTACCTTCCATCTGTGTTCAACTGACTGTCATTCTTAGTGTTTGCCCTTGACCTTCAGGGTGAGCTGAAGGTCAAGGACTAATCCGGCTACGCTTAAGCTTAGAAAAGTCGAGCCTACATTTCCAATTTGTAAGACAGAGCGTTTTAAAAACTCCTTTATTAATAGACTTAGTTTTAATTGCAATTTAGCGGTTAATAATTAATTTATATGTACTATATATTTCCCCTGCGCATTCTTAGATAACTTTCTTTTTTTACTATTTTTTTTACTGATGTAACACTTGATATGAATTTTATCAGTGAAATAAAGATTACTATTACTATTACATGTACTTAGTAACCTTGATGTAAACTGTGATGCTTCGACTACTTACAAATGGTCTACATCAAGGTGATAGATCAACTGGTCGTGTCACGCTATTTGTTTTTCTTAGCGCCGATTTTTGCTTACGATTGTCGTATGCGACTTCTGTAGCGTGCGCTCCTCGCGTCAAGCAAAGATCGTACACAGCTCGTCATTCTAACATTTTGATTGTGACCACGACTGCCATAGGGTTTTATAACATGTTTCAAAATTGTACCACATTTTTCGAGTTGTGTGCAACTGTCGTGAAGATGTTGTATGTCTGATTTAGACGGCACGATTCGTGTTGCAGACATGACGTGAGCAAGTCGCATACAACAGTTGTAAGCAAAAACCGTACTGTCTAAATCAGCCCTTCTGTATCTGTCTATTCTTTCTATAAGGCCATGGGTTATAGTGTAGTTGTAACTTTGCCCTCATGATTTACTGCAGGAAAGTGAAGACGATATATCCTTGTGTAGCAGAAAACAGTTCAGAACTCTCCTTTGATGCTGGTATTATCATTTCTAATGGTAAGTTAAAATAGTTGAAATAGAGTGATTTTCAACTGAGTGTCGCAAAACCAAAACCAATCACAACAAACAAATTATCCAATGAACCAATCAGAACTCGAAGCAAATACAAGTAACCGGCGCCAAGCGCGGGAAAACGCGTGCGAGCAAGTCGCGATTGGTTTGAGTTTTACTTCTGATTGGTTGAAAAAGTGGCGCGAGATTTTTTAACCAATCACAGAGAGAAGTAAAGCAAAACCAAAGCAAAACGCGAATTACTTTCGACTCTCAATTGAAAACCGCTTTATTTTTCTCTTTTCTTTCCCTAGAATTTTGTCTACGCCCGGTGTTGGTCACCACATATCCAAAATGGCCTTCACCCATCACAGATAAAATAATATTTTATTACAAAGAGCTGATTTGCCGTTCATTGTTTTTAATTTTCCGCAGTTCGGCCTTCCAAAGAACCCGGTTGGTTAGAGGGAACACTAAATGGAAGAACAGGGCTTGTCCCGGAAAATTACGTTGAACCAATAACGTAGCTTTTTACTCAACTATTAGAGAATTAGGATATTTTAACTGCTAATGGAGAATGTCGTTTCTATTGTAAATTGTACTCGACAGTACACATTATTGTCAATATTCCTACTCTAATATCAGACTAAAAGTGAGAGAGTTTTAGAGATCATTTATGATTATTACGTACGGTAAGTAGAAAGAAGCTACATGTCCTGCGAATTCACGTCACGAACGTGATTAGCACGTGAATATATCATGACAACGATAACGCACGCGCGTGTACAGTGTTACCTGATTTTAAAGGATACTCGCGTGAACAAGTTTGTCTGCCTTTTTCCGAATACATGGCGAGAACGTGAGCTTCTGAACTGAATAAGATTGAGCGGGTGTGAAATAAATAAATTCAGTCGTCTTTTGGAAACAGGTTGCAGAAATCCGTTTAATTATATTTTTCTCCAAAGGAGAAATAAGCACGGTAGGTTTTTTAAAACAATCCTAGATTTACAAAGACGTGATTGAATGCCATTTTTAATTTGATGCATTTATGTAAATCTTCCAAGTTTTTTAACTTTTGTTTTTACGTTGCTGAGCAACTAGCCAATGACTACTTTTGTAGGGAGATCAACAAAGAACTCTGAGCTGCGTTTTCTGACACTCTTAACGTTGGAGTATTTCACTTGCGCTTGCTCTGAAGAGGAACACAAGTCTGACCACTTTTAATTAATTGGCACTCTATCGTGGGGTGCCAGGAAGGCCTCCAATTGTAGTTAGTTTGCCGAACAAAATCACAAGACTATCACCCCAATGAATCACCGATGAATTTATTCACTCGCTGCTTCACTTTTGCTCATCACAGTTACGGTGGATTGCACAACTGTCAATCAATAACAATACTAGAGCCCAGTCTCGAATATGGAGTTCGGCTACCCAATCAGAATTGGTGGATGCTTTCCAGGAAACTAATTTAAGACCACGTGACTTGAGTTGTTTACTGAAAGCCATCCTCGAATTCTGATTGGATAGTTGCTTGCACCAAAGTTTGCAAATCGATCAGAAATCGTCACACTTTTGCGCTTGGCGCTGTTAAATCACAGTTCGGCCGTTCGAGTTGCACACTTCGGCCGTTCGGCCGTTTAAGTCATCTCAGAAACGCGCACGGAGTTAAAATGTTGGTTTTCCCTTTCACTTTTGTAGATGTTTATACCAAGGTAAATTTAATAAAATGTATTAACTTGGTTCATGAGGAGTGGTATACGGTGCAGTGGCTCCAATTTTGTTGGTGCGTTGGCACCTTCTGTTAATAGCATTGGCGGTGAAAGGGAGAAATGTTTCTCCTAGCCGATGAACCAAATATGGTGCAATTGTTACTTGTTTGGATGATGTTTGGTTCCATTTCATCATTTACCGCTGTCATGAACCTCTCCCCGTAGCAAGAAATTTTGACGTAAAATTGTCCATTTCTGTAACAGTCGTTGGAATCTCAAATATTAGATAAGTGTTACAAACTAGATCAGCTCCAGTTTAAACGCAGATTGTGTAAAACGTTTATTCCCAGTTACTTAAACAGAAGTGACTACTCTAATAACTTTGCTTAAGGGAAACAAATTCTCGTCGCCAGTAAGTTCGTTTTGGGAACCAAGATTATGTAGCACTGTTCAGGTCTGGGTAGCCTATCTGACTGGTTGAAATAAATTTGAAACAGTGGAAAGCCAGTCAAAAGCACTACCTTAATCTGACCATCGCTTCATTAGTCAGTTGCCAGTGGCGGGAAAGCGTAGTAAAGGCGCTACGACAGGAAGGGCTACTTTTGTTTCTGATTATTACATGAAGCTGGCTTCTTGTGTTAATCAGCCTGAAACACCTTCCGTGATATTTCTATATGTATAGAATAGGAAATTAGGAACTTCGTTTGGTTTACGGTTGCCATAGTTACTCTAGATGTGGAGGGCATGTTGATGCTGAGGCAGTGTTAGAATTGAGTACAGAGGAAGCGAGATAAATTACTGTATTAGTAGATTATGTATATTATATTAAACTATCGCACTTCGTTCCTGATATTTCATTGCGCTAAACTGTAGGTGCTGGTGTTTTTCATTTGATTTTAAAACTAATTTGAGGATGTAAACGTTACAGTGAACAAAGTTCAAAGACTGAAATTAGCTCGCTCCAAGCAACAAACTTGACGCATTAACAATTTACAGATTGATTATACCGTGTATATGTAGAGAAAAGGAATTGAAAGAAAATATATAAGAAATCTCTTTTACCTTTCCTTGGTTTAGCTATACTTTGTAAAAAGAACGTAGATTATTAAAAGGAATTGATGGGGAAATAAGTTGGCGTACTTGCATAAAGATGATGTTCTGTCTCTCTGCTTCAAAGCAGAGAATAACGTTGACAAAGTCGGAAGTTTTGCCTCTTTGTCTTCCATCTGCCCTTGAAACCCCCCGGGACCGGCTATTTTTTGCATCCGACAACAAGCACTGCAAGTAAATATGGGCCACTTGCTGTAATTCACGTGTCCTGTGATCAAGTCGACCCCTTCCCTCCCCCTTGCCTGAAGAGGAGGGTTCATTACCCATCTGCTTCCACTTCAAAATGGCGACCGAATACGGTAATGTTGGAGTCAATGTAAACCATCATTCCCCCACCCAGTCCGGGACAAATAGAAACCTCATCCAAATGTTGACGAATTTCCCTGCCTCCGGGGATACCGTCCACGCACCAAAGCTCTCAAATGCTTCCATCACCTGGGGCTTCCGTATTGACACCCTGAGGTCTAACATTTAAAGTTAGTTCTGTTATTAGTACTGCATAACTAGTTGCAGTAATCAGAATGAGCACTAAATGAAATTAGAAAGTGGATGGTCTAGACTTTCACTGCAAACTCATAGATTTGACAACAAAACACTCACCTCTCCTTGACGTCTCCAAAGCACACATTCAGCTAATCCTCTAGCCTGCGTAGCAAGCGTTTCCGTAGGGCTTTCCGAAGGTTTGAAGCATTTTTCGCTTTTGGAACGCGCGAAAATTGGGGCGAGCACTCGCCCCACCTTTCGCGCCGCCAAAAAGCGAAAATGCCTCGAACTTCCCTCGAACTACGGAAACGCTTGCTACGCAGGCTACTAATCCTCAAGGCGAACAACTGCAGAGGTGATTTCCCAACAGCAGGCTCATTACAAATTCCCACCATCACCCGTACCCAGGGGACTGAAAAATACCTGCTAGTAAGGTTCCCAATCCCTTTAGCCTACGAACTGGCAGACGTATTCGCTGCTGTCGTTTCGGGGGAAGGTTGAGGAGGCTGCAACTCTCCCTTTAGGAAGTTTTCGAACTTGTCTGACTCCTCGTGTCTATCGCTTTTTCGTCACAAAAGCAATAGCATGTTGTTTTATACTTAAGGTATGTAGTACGTAAGGTATATAGTATATAGCTTATTGTGCACGTACACGTTTTGACGAGTTTTTTGTAAGCTCCTCAGTGTTGCGTGGATATTGTATTGTATTGTATTGTATTGCAAACCCCCCCCCCCCCCCCCAACCCCCTTTCAAAAAAATCCTGGATCCGGCCCTGACATCGTGGCGTCTTGGCATTATACGAACTCTGTTCTTTTTCTGCAAATATTGGTCTTGACATACATCGTGAGAAAAATTTCTACCTCATATATGCATGCATACAAGCTGGTCTGGCCTACGTGCAGATACGTCTCCTATTTCCTTGCTTGCATAACCTGCGAACAGGCCGAATTTTAGCATCGCTCTCATATTCTCTTACGTTGGTCGCTCTCTAAAATTTTCGTAGCGCCCTTCCCGCCTGAATGTTTCACCGAGCGAAACGAAAATAGTGAAAAAGGAAATATAAATGTAATTGAATGGTATAATTAAGTATTATGATGTTTCTTTCGTCTTCCAAATGCTTGAAAAATGAAAGTAGCAGTTAGCCTGCTGATATATGAATCAGTATTGTTAAAAAGAAAACTTACTTTATCATGGTTATTGTAATTTGTGAATAACCTATTTCGTTCGTTGATTTTAGTAAATAGAATCCTTCTCAAATCATCATATAAGTTACAGTGAAATAAGATGTGCATTTCATTTTGAACTGAGTTTAGACTGCAGTGATCGCAAATTCTAAGGTCTTCAGGAGTTTTGGGGATTGTAAATCTTCCACTGTCGATTCTTAAGTTATGATTTCCTATCCTAAATCTGGAGGCGATACGTTTGTGTTCAGGATTCTTAACATGATTAATGAATTCAGAGTACTTTGTTTCATTTTTAAAAATGGAGTAGAATTTTAGTTTTTTATTTGACTTTGTTGTTTTTTAAGATGTACTGATAAATTATTTTCAGCTTTTGATAGGAAAGCAGAAGGGTTTTCTAAGTTAACTGATTTCTTATTAATATTAAGTTGTGCACATAAAAGATTTATTTTATTTATCAAACCTGATTTGTTTTCTTGGGCCATTTTATCCGATATGTTTAAGCAAAGTTTAGCGATGCTGTCAGGAGGTTGATTTTCAAGGTGAATCCAAAATTTGAGAATATTCATTGTAATTTGTAACTTGAGAGATAATCTACCAAGTTCATTTTGCGATGCAACATTTGGGGAACGTTTGTTTAAACCTAAACACATCTTACAAAAATGTATATGTGTTTTCTCAATGGGATCTTTTTCCCAGCTACTATAATCACATTTATCATAGATTCCCCAAACTTCGGAGCAATAAGTTAAAATTGGAGAAAAAAGTGTATTGAACAGTTTGTTGGTGATGTAAATTGGTGATTTTAGAAAATCAAGATAACGACGAGTGGCAAAAAAGGACCTCTTTTCTTTTTCTTTTAAATTTTCTTTATGAGTCGCTGCGGGGAGGAGGGAAGGGCGCCAAGCGCAAGACTGGCTTACGTTTTACCGAAAAGAAGAATAAAACAGGCAAGAACGTCATGCTAGCCCACATATGAGAATAGGAGAGTATGGAAAGCCCTAACTTTCTTATGTGATCAGTGACTCTGTAGGTGATGACGTTTTATTTTGATGTGGTGTAGTTTTGTCACTTTGTACTTTAATTGCGTTGTTATGTATTGTGGTTTTGTCATTACGTTATGAGATTTCATCATCATGTATCGTGGCGTTGTCATTACGTGACGAGGTTCGGTCATTGTGTGATGCGGTGTTATCATTATGTGGTGTGGTTCTTTCTTTATGTGGTGTGGTTTCATCATTACGTGGTGAGGTTATTCGATAACGTGTTGTAATCTTGTCATTATATGATGTGGTTACTTTATTATGTGGTGCAGTTCCTTCTTTATGTGGTTAACGCGTTATGTGATGCGGTTTTACCTTTATGTTATGTGGTTTTCTTTACTAAGCAATGTCACTTTCACTTCCGGTGTCAAACTATTACCCAGGCTTTACTCATCTTGAAGAACCGGCTTGACCAGTTTTTAGAACGATACCATTAGGCCTACTCTTCCAAGGTAAGAGGTAAAGCAAAGATGGCGGGAGTGAGAAGCGATATTAAATTTGTCAAAGTTGCTTGAAAAGTGCACCTTGGACATCCAACGTGAAAAGATGACATTGGATGAAATATCCAAGTTATCTTTCAACCAAATGCAATGTTTGGGGGTGAACCATCGAAACACAATGATGAAATTAAGGTTAAAGTGTCTAAACTTTGGAAGCTATTCACTGCTACAAAAACCACGAACACAAGGTTGCGGCGCACCTGAGTATTTGATTTTGAAGTCAGTCTTAGATAGCTACATGTACCTGGAAGAAGGCTTCAAAATAAAGGACATCGCATCATTACTTTTCGTTTCAGAGAGTACAGTCTAAGGTACCAGAGAAGGCGTTATTTGTCTCAATGGACGCTACGAGCCTATATACAAATACAGTATACCACAAGAAGAAGGGATCCAAACCGTATGCAGAACATACGTCACTACTAGAACGAACTCTAAGGTTTATCCTACAGGAAAATTCCTTCCACTTTAATGGGAAAAAAACTATCTACAGCCCACACGGCACCGCCATGGATATTAAAATGTCATTTGCCTTTGCCAACTTTTTCATGGCGAAAGTTGAAACAGATGCCAAAGCGTGATAAAACCGCTCGTATATAAATGCTTCATGGATGACGTTTTTTCACTCTAGAACGTTAGCACTAGAGAGAGGAAATAACTAAGTTCATTGAGCAAGCAAATAAACACCACCCTTCAATCAAAATTACGGCTGAAATATCAACGACGTTCTTGGATACTAGCGTATACAAAGGAGAGAGATTCAAAAAAGCCGCAGTACTTGATGTACGCACGCATTTCAAAAGAGGTTTCATTAAAGAAGAGGCTTTGAGACCACTGAGAACAAACGCTTCTAAGACATTGTTTAAAGAGTTGATCAAAAACTTCAAAAAACACCTCCAAAAGAGAAGTTACCTAAAAAGTTTTATACAAAATTCACTATCAGAAGTGAATTTTGAAGGCACAAAGCTGGCCCTCCAAAACTGCAGAGGAAATAAACGAATCTTGCCCTTTGTAACGCAATACCAACCAGTCAGTGCCCAATTTGAAACAGATTATCAGGAACAAATGGCATTTGATTAAAAAACAGCCATTACTTAACGAAATCTTTGAGGAACCGCCATTGATATCATATCTACTAAAGAAAGGAAGGTCCTTAAAAACTGATAAACTCGTGAGAGCAAAGTTATGGAAACGGCTAAACACGAGCGTGGGAGCCTTGTAGGCTTGTCACCCCCATTATACCCTAAGGATCGTTCTAAAAACTGGTTAAGCCGGTTCTTCAGGATGAGTAAAGCCTGGGTAATAGTTTGACACCGGAAGTGAAAGTGACATTGCTTAGTAAAGAAAACCACATAACATAAGGGTAAAACCACATCACGTAACGCGTTAACCACATAAAGAAGGAACTGCACCACATAATAAAGTAACCACATCATATAATGACAAGATTACAACACGTTATTGAATAACCTCACCACATAATGATGAAACCACACCACGTAAAGAAATAACCACACCACATAATGATAACACCGCATCACACAATGACCGAACCTCGTCACGTAATGCCCACGCCACAATACATAATGATGAAACCTCATAACGTAATGACAAAACCACAATACATAACAACGCAATTAAAGTACAACGTGACAAAACTACACCACATCACGATGAAACATCATCACCTACAGATCACTGATTACATAAGAAAGTTATGGCTTTCCATAGGAGAGCCTGATCGCAGGTTATTGCGGCCACAGCTGGTCCCATGCTCTCAGCACGACCTGAAAGCCGAGTGAGAGCATGGACCGGGTCAGCAGGAAATTCACATGGGAGTCATCAGTGGTTCTCAGTGTTGCCGGGTACCTGAGTTAGTGTCGTACAACTTGCAAAACAGGTGAAAGTTATTGTTGTACATGTCGATCGTAGAAATGCCATCAGGAAATAAAACAGTACATTTTGTTCGCCACTGCCAGTCTACGTGGAACGTAGGACACCGTGTCTTAAATTTGACGCACTCTGACAAGGAAATGCAGTCCGAGGCGTTGCTGGATGCTCCATTGAGTGCCTTCGGCGAAGAACAAGCGGCTGAAATACAACAGAAAATAAAGGATTTGAATGCTGAGGTCGCTATCACCTCCCCTTACAAGAGAGCTATCGAGACATGCATTCGCACTTACGGAGAACAAAATGTTGTTTCAACCCATTGGTGCGGTGAGATTGGAGAGTCGATTTGTGACATCGGCAACACACGGGACAGCCTCCAAAAAATGTACCCAAAGATTGATTTTAGCAATCTGCCTCAAAGTGTGTGGTGGTACGTAGATGAAAAGTTGAAGGATCAGCTAACAGATCCAAGAAAATGCTACGAATGGGTTTTAAACAACGGCACTTTCAAACTGGGGGAAACCGAGGACCACTTTCAGCGAAGAGTCGAGCGATTTTACGAGTTTCTGCAAAATCGCAGCGAATCAAACGTCGTGGTGTTCTCACACAGTGTGTTTCTTAGAAACTTCCTGTTCAGATATTTTGGACGACCGTTATTAGAAAAATTCCCAAATGGAGAAATAGCCACGTACACTTTGTAAAGAGAACAAGAAAACGAGAGCTACGAACTTTGTGATTCTTCTAAATCTAAATATTGGAATGTTTGCAATTTAAATGAATAATTTTATTTAATTTGTTTTCTGACCTTTTTAACTAAGTTGAGATATTTTACTCCATGGGCTTTGATTGGTCATTAACGTGTCAGTCAATTCCAGCAGTTTCCATGCATTTGGATTTTTTAAAAAAATGATAAAATAAGTACAATAAAAATAAATAAGGGAAAATTACCCCATGGTGGGACTCAAATGCCCCACGATGTATCAAAAGTTGTCAAATTCTTCACAACTCATCTACATACTTCTGAACGTTAACTTGGGGCACAGCAAGGTACAGTGAAGTGCAACTTCTCAGTAAATGATTTTCGTAGCTCACTTTTCTTTCTGTGGATCTGACGTCTCATTATGACCATTGTAGAGCCAGTCGGTCACAAATTCCTCGTCGTTGCTGACGAACTGATCAGGGAAATGAATTATTATGATTCTGTGAGGTCAAAATCACAAGGCTGTCAAATGCCTCAGGGTAGACTAATGCCATACCATACTCTGGGACTGACTGTGCAAATGCTCCACTAATACCCTGAGAAAGGATAGGGACTGCTGGAATTGATTGATTACTGTCATGAGTAAACCACATAATAGGGAACTTTAGATTTGAGTGCGAGTATGAGATTGAGTACAAGTACGTCTTTTCAATTCCAGTTTGCAGGGTTTATATTGTCACATCACATACCAATCTCATTCCTGAAACTTCATTCTTAATTTACTTGTAAACAACACAAAGGAGTGAGGTATCTTTGGAAATGTCACTGGTTTGAAATTATCCACCCCACCAGCCAATTTTGTGTGCACACATGATTGCAAGAAATTTAGCTTTTTTAAGCTTGGAGTGTATGGCAATATTATTTATGATCTATACTTCAGTCACAGTTATGTTTTAATACAGCTATTTAATTGGAGATTTCATACATGGAAAACGTTTGAGCTAAAAAGAGGCCGCATGTGAGGGCAAGTATATTGATTGTCCTGATATTGCAAATTAAGACGGATTCCGCTCAACGTTCGAGCAATAAGTGCAAAAAATATTTACCAAAAAACTACTCATAGCACGGTAACATTTTAAATGCTATTTGAAACATCTCACTCTAGTTCACTTGCCCAAGTGACCCCGCGATGAAATTCTCAAGCATTCTCAAGAAAATTAATTTCAAATCTCGTAAAAGTGTGCTAAAAACGGGTGCCATTTTGTTTTGAACAGACATGAAGCGTCTTTTTAATTGAAATATTAATAACTTCAAATCCAATTTTCTCTCGCGGGGTCAGCTTGGGAGCAAAAGTAACGATAAGTTCTTCTTATCTGTTCTCAAAATGTGACAGTGCTGCAAGTATTTTTTTGGTAACTTAATTTTTGCACTTACTGCTCGAACGTTGAGCGGAAATCGTCTTAATATGTTGCAACCTTCGATGTAATTAATTAAGAAATTTTTGTGCTCTTCTGCCTTTTATCTCCCCTTTCTCTCTTTACTTTTTTAATTTATATGCTGGGAATCATGTTTTGTTTAGTTTTCATTTGATTACATGCAAGTTTTATTATTTATTTATTTATTTATTTTTATTTTTTGTTATAAACTGTTAGGCTTTGACTGTAATTGTATCTGTATTGTAAGTATTTAATATTGTTCCAAAATAACATTCATTGCATTAAAAAAATCCTATGATCAATAAAGAAAGGAAGAGAAGTGTGAAGGGCAACTCTCTCCTTTCCAGAGGCTCAAAGGGAGTTGTGGGAAGGGTTTGCTGAGTGAATTGAGTGCACAAGCATACAAATCTAGACTTTGCCACAAGACAGCTTTCAATCCACATGGTAGAACATGAATGACAAAGTTGTTTTTCAAGTGACTGGACTTGTTAAAAACCAAATTTTGGAAAGTATGGCCCAAATCTTCTCATCTCTTTTTCACTGCATTCACCTCATTCAGTAGATAACTCCTTGTTCTCCACTAAACTTTACGTAGGACAGAAGGTCTTATATAGGGCATGGAAAATCAAAAGTTTTGTTTTCCAGTAACTAGAGACATGTTTTGATGAGTAGGGAGGAACACTGTAACCAATTTATATGTTAGGAATAGATATTTAAAGCCCAGGGCCCCGTTGTTTGAAAGCCAGTTTACATTCACCCAGGATTAAAGTTAAACTAAGCTTATTACAATGGAACCTCGATATAATGAACCCCTATATAACAAAGATTTCAATAGAACGAACAATATTCTTTAGCCCAGTGTAATAAAATGTATGGAAAATTACCCAATACAATGAAACCCCGTTATGACGAACACATTTTGCCAGCCCCTCTGCCCTTCGTTATATCAAGTTTCCGCTGAAGCCAGTTTACATTCACCCAAGATTTAATTTTAACCAAGCTTTAGGTTGCTTTTCCCTTGTTCGAAAGCAAGAGACAGAGTGGTCATTTCAAATCAAGCAAAGTCAAAATGTAGGGCAAAGAAGTTTTACAAGAATCCTTATTTCTTGACTACAAGATTGAATAAAAATAATCATTTGACCTTAATTCTGGTTTAGCTAATCCTGTTTGGAAGAACCGGATCCCAAATAGCCTTAAGGCTATTGTTTGAACTTTTTGAAGCTAGTGAAATGTGCTAATAAATAACCATTTTGATCTGAATACAAAGTGTTTGGCCCTCCTCTTCCCGATTTTTCTGGGAAGATCGAAGGAGACTCTGCTCGCAGGGTAGCTTATTTTTTGCCTGTCACAGATTTATAGACTGCGACACAGGCTGTATTTTAGTGAGTTGGTCTGCGAGCTAGTGTGAATAAGGAGAATGAGACTGAGAAAAGCGATTGTTTTGCAGTCCAAAGATTTGTGGAAACCAAGGGGTTCTCTTCTAGCTTTTCACAGGTTATTTCTAATTTTCTTCATTGAATTTTTTGTCGGTATGGGTTTTCTAACTCAAGATGAAGCAAACTAGTCAATCTACTTGGTGCAGTCAGGTAAAACAGATAACATATAGCGGTAGTATGTGACACCTTGTAATTTAGTTGTTGTCAATGGCTACATGTACACTAATAGCCCGAGCTGAAAATAGCTTGAAATTCTGACGCAAAGCTTGGGCAGCCTGTTACTGTTAAAAGATCAGCCATCAAGTTGCAGCGTACTTTGGGTTGCTTCTGCATGCACTGATCACATATTACGTGAAACAAAAGGAACAAAAGAAGACAACAATACAACTCCCAAACAAAACCAAAATACAATACCGCCACAAACAAAAGAAAGTTAATGGGACCCATGTATTCCGGTACCTGCAGAAAGACCCGCACTTCGTATGGCATTCCCTTACCTGATCCTGTATAATGACGGTGTACATGAGGGAATTGTTGAAAATGCGCGAATGTAAGAGCAAATTTTGACAACTCTTTCTTGTTAGCACTGCACATCATCACATTTTTCTTCAACATTGTGTTTCATGAACCATCTCAACGACCAAACATTATCGTCTCGGAAAGATCTGGGTTTGACGATTAAAATGCAATTACTTTCTGTCAAAATGCACAAACGACGAGTGCTGGAGTACCCTGCTAGGAAAGGTTTTTTTTATCTTGCCGCTTCTTTTTCGTAGTCTTTTTACGGCTGTCTTTACCGTTGTTGTTCTCGCGGTGAAAGAAAACACAACGGTAAAGACAGCCGTAACAAGACTACGAAAAAAGAAGCGACAAGATAAAAAACCTCTGCTAGCAAGGTAGTGCTGGAGCCCTAGCTGTGGTTCGAGAGGCGTAACATACCCGTGCGACTGATGATGGTGGTAGCCGTGTAGCTTTGTTCTTTGCTAAGTTGTGTTATGCACGAGACACGGTAGGAGAGCCGTTGGCGTCAGTAGATTTTTTTTTGTATTTTGGGCCTAAAACGGGTGAAAAGTATGGTCTGAAATAGGATCTCTGATATTTCTCATCTATATTTTATTTTCTCACTTGAAAATGATGTCATGGAGACATCGAAACGTTGTGTTAAACTTTTCTCGCTAATTTTTATCCTTAAATGTTTATCCAAATTCAATCCGACTCTGAAATAGGATGTCAAAAATAATACATTTTGTACCCACCCCGTCCTCCCGCCCCAACCTGCAGCTAAACTTCACAGAGGACTAAAAATTCCTGGGATTCTAGTTAACCCCGGTTGTTAACAAACAGGGGCAGGATTCACAAACCTCTCCTAAGTTAAGATGAATCCTAAGTATTGTTTCTTAACAAAAGGCAGTGCATTGGACACATCTTATCTTAGGAGGGCTTCCTGAATCCAGCCCCAGATCATTCATCAAGACACAGAAATATAAGGATAATATGACACTTCAGTTGAACCTCATTTTATTCATGTGTTTTTCCTTCATTTGATAATAAAAGAAATCTTTGTATATACACGTAATGGGAAAACCAGCGCTTATCCCGTCATGTTCCACCCACCTCCCCACCGTCAGAATTATTCTCTGACGTCACTGAATTAATTTCACAAAAATATACCAGGACCTTTGGTGGAGAGGAAATGAAACGAACTATTTGTATGATAGTTACTTACAATGAAGAAGAAACATTCTTCTTGATGATAATGATTACGTATAATAATGCAAACACTAAACGCATGTGTGATGTAAATTTTTCATAGATATTTATGCAATGTGTAAATAATTTTCTTCCACAGTTTGAACCAAAAAATTCGTAATAAAAACGGGTCTGTTGTCCTAAACACTTCCGGACTTAGTGGCTATTAAATGTAACAGGCTGCAAAAACGATATTTAAGTGGTGAACACGACCGGCGGTATGAACTGTAGTCCCCCATGAAAGGGACGCCAGTCCACCACGGGATTACACCCCATCATTTTGTTGGTGCAGTGTTAAAGAATGTGTAATATTGGCATATTATGCAGGTAAAATAAATAGGGGAAATACAACAGATCTATAATACCAGCTATTATACTTGAAGCAGACAGAGATATTGAAGTTCAGTCAGACTACCTTTTTTTGTTTGCTTCACATGTAAATTTTAAACTCCATCATGGCCCAGTTGTTCGAAAGCCGACTAACACTATCCTGGGATCAAATTTCAACCAAAAGGGTAATAAGCTGTGAAAAGAGTTTTCGAAGCTAATTTTGAGTGCCCAGAAGTGGCCGTTTGGACCTCAGTCAAAATGTACGGCAAAAAATCTTCATTACTTAGTTGTAAGACTGACAGAAAAGTTATCACTTATCCTGAGTTCGCTTAATCCTGCTTTGAACAACCGGACCCATGAATGTAGCAATACAAATCAGAAAAGATCCTCACACACGCAAAACCAGTTGATAGAAAAGTCACCGTTAAACGCAAGTGAATCTTTTATCAAGAACAAACCCCTCGTGTGCTTTTCTTTTTTGTAATTTTTTCAAACTCCTTATCCGTCGTTGCGTACTGACTAATTCTTCATTTCTCTTCCTTCAAGTCCTAACAAGAACTTATCCATCGTATCATATAAAACACTATTTTTCATATTGCTGCATCTGATCTGCTATATAAATAAAAGCACTGACCAAAAGGCAATCTAATCTTCGGCGAAACTCACAAAAGTAACGTCCCTTCATGTCCATTCGTAGTTTTCAAAAAATCAAAAAAACAAACGCGCGTACACCATTCAGTGGAACTTCGATATGAACGAAGTGCCAAGGGACTCGGGACGTTCGTTATATCGAGGTTCTTTTCCATCAATTTTACTATTATACTAGACTGAAAAATGTCATTCGTTATATGGTGATTTGTTATATCGTGGTGCCATTGTATATGCATCCGTAATGACGTTACATTATCACGTGTTTCTACATCGACAAGGTAAGTTTTCGTCACGTCTGTGTTTCCTTGACACCATCTTCGCTTTCTTTGATTGGCGGAAGATGCTGGACTTGACTGACAGGATGAAGCCATGACGTTTGCTGTGTCACGTGACTGCAAGAAAACAAAAACAAGAGATGAGAGGAGATCATCCAGTACTGAAGAGATTTTAGGGGGAAAAAACGGAAAGAGAACAAAACACGAGCAAACTCAGTCATACAACCCCAGCAGAGGCCTCCACTTCACACAAACATAAGTGATAAAACATAAAGATGTAAAAATACGCTGCAGCATGAAATTTTCGCGGGAGTTTAATTTCGCAGGAACAAAGTTTCGCGAACACTTTACCACTGGGAACAAATTTTCGCGGATTTCGGGCAATTTTCTCTCCGGTATTTAACGAACGAAACTTCTATACAGCAACAATGGATGTAATATATTGCATTGAAATATTTTGCCTATTTACTGTGCTCATGTTGTGAATCATTGATTATAGCTCAAATTAAGCTACTGAAAGGTGTGATTTCGTATGCCTTATGGGCTGGGAGAATCAATAAGAAGGCGAGGGTGGAAATAATCTCAACTACTGTTGTTAACAAATTTACCCAGAGACAGCAGAGACTACTTGTTATGTTGTAATTGTAAAGAGGAAGGTCGTAATAATACCTAAATACATGGAGTTAATTTTCACGGATTATTTTTTAGAGGGAGTTTGTTTTCGCGGGTTCAAATTTTCGCGGATCGAGGGAAAATTCGCGAAATTCGCGAAAAATTTCTCGCCACACGGTAAGTGGAAATACTCTTGATATTGCGTTGGTTTCCATTGAGAGTCGTTACGCCAGACTAAGCGATCCGCATTCTAGCCGATCACAATAGACGCAAGCAAACCGATGGACCACTCAGAACTAAAAGAGATACATGTAACCGCGCGCTACGATTGGTTTTGGGTTTACTTCTAGCTAACTGGTTCAGAATGTGTCGCGAGTAGTAAAACAAAACCTAAGGAGACACGAATAATTTGAGACAGTCAAATCACAACCGCTCACACTACAGGAAATCAATTAATCAGTGACTGTGACACAACCTACTCCCAACAATTTCCGAACTCTCAGGAACCGAATAGAGCTCCTGACGGAAAAGAGTGCCTGACTAAGCCTTTGTTTTGTAAACCATACTTACTTTATATAGTATCTGACTCCATCTGTGGTGTAGGCTTCTTCCCAGCCGAACGGAAGAGCTAGTATTAAAAAAAGAGAGGAATGAAAAGGATGAAAACAAGTGAACGATAAGGTGGATAGGTTTCTACAGGGCAAATTTCAAAATAAAAAGTTCCGTGAGAATAAACCCATGAGCAGCTTTTATTTTAAAAGTAACTCTTGAAGATTTCATCTACGTCCTCAAAGGTTAGAGCCACCTTAAACGGTAAAATAAATGAACACCGCAGGAAAGTAAACTGGGTGGTCATACATTAAGGGGCCGATTACGTGAGCCGGGGTGGCTCGGTTAGCAGGGCTGGCTCGGTCACCCGAGATGACTGCTCAGCCCGGTATTATAGGAGGCGAGCCAGCCCGCCTGCAGCTAAATTTAGAAGCTGTCGTGTTAAAAGATGGCTACATCAAAGAGCATGAATCGAGTGTTTTTACTTTCGCTAATCCATTATTTTGGTGTATTATTTTCAGTTTTACGTCGCTTTATGGTCTGATAAACCTTTATGTGTTACATAGAAAGAGAAATATCGATCTTCTGGCGAGCCACCTTGCTCTGAAGCGAAATTTAGAGACGAGAAAGTGTTGACCCGGTGTCCCAGCAGATTTGGACCCCCCCAAATTTGGACCCCCCGGTCCAAATTCGCTAGCGGATTTGGACCCCCCGGTCCAAATCCGCTAGCGAATATGGACCCCCGGGGGACCCAATCCGCTAGCGGATTGGGACCCCCTTCGCGGATTTGGACCCCCTATGTAATTGTAAAAACCAGTACTGTAGCAGCTCTCGTAAGCTTGTAATTCTAGTGGTCCTCTAGTGTAGCAGCTGCTATTGTGTTTGGGGCTAGGGGTATTGTTCATATTGTTTGTTCTATTGTTTTCTCGAAAGGTAGCGAGCCATTGTAAAAACCCACGCTGTTATTCGCATATAAAGTACCGAAATAATTTCACTTTTCAATCTTGCCGAAGAAACGTTTCGTTTGGGTTTCAAAATACTGCAAACCTCTTCATAATAGAGGTAGAGTCAGACTTTAGATCAAGTAAATTGACCGTTCGTTTTAGGCACATAGCCAAACCTCTAAACGTTGCAGTTAAAGCACGCGCTGCGGTATTTCTTACAGAAGATACGATTTTAAAATCTTGTTTTCTTTCATACGCGTTGTTATTACTTTTCCAGGATACTGAATTTAACATAGTTTGAATGGGCGGTTTAACAAAGGAGGTTTTAAAGTAACACCTCTAGTTTGAACGGGCGGTTTAACACAAGAGGTTTTAAAGTAACACCTCTTGGTTGAGAATCGCATTGTGCGCCCTGCAAAAAAAGTTTGCTTGATTACACAACTTCACAGGATGTTTTTTTCAGAACCTTTTCCAATCATGATGTTTTGAATTTGTATAAGTCATGAGGACACCAAGAAAAACACCAAGACTTTGCTGCAACAAAATTCAAAAAATTCAAAATTCAGTTATCGCATGTTAACTATGTCATCGATGTTACAAAAGGCCTCTAAATAAAGAGCTAATTTCAACAGTGCGTCTTTGAAGAAAAAATTAGATCAGTTAATTTCTCAAAAAGCGTGCTTACGTACACACGCTAGGAAAAGTGATTTCTCTTGTTCATTTTAATGAAAAATAGCAGAGTCATGCTTAAGGGTCCTTAAGGTTCAGTAAACTGGAGTGCTACCACAAAGCCACAAAACTTCTAAAAGTGTCTGAAACACGCGCTGCGGTATTTCTTACAGACGGTGCGATTTTAAAATCTTATTTTTTTTCTTTTACTCATGTTGTTAATATTTATTCTAAAAAAATTAATTTGAGGTGAGAAAAAGGTGAGAAGAAAAGCTAATTTTTAAAGTACGCTTGCTACTCCGTCCCTCCAATTACCGCGGCAAGCTGATGTCAAATACTATTGTTTTTCTTAGCGCAGCTTTATAAATTCGCTTTAAGTCAGCTATGGTAGAAAATTGTTGTAAGATATCTTCAAGAAAGTTTAGTTTTTAAAATTTATCGATTCAAACTAGCGTTGTAGGTTCTCTTTTACCCTAAGTATTAAAGATTATTTGAAAAGAAAAACTGCTTCAATATTTTTATTTTGCCTCTTTAACAGCTCCAAAAAACAATTTTACCAATTTTACTCAATAGAACGCTTATTTTCAGGGGGGTCCAAATCCGCGAGAGGGGGTCCATATCCGCTAGCGGATTTGGACCGGGGGGTCCAAATCCGCTAGCGGATCTGGACCGGGGGGTCCAAATCCGCGGGGGGGTCCAAATCCGCTGTGACACCGGCTAGCCGGGCTGGCCCGGCAATCACGATTGCATGGTAAATTTTACGCCCGGCTAGCCGAGATCCCGGCATCGCGATGCCGGGATCCCAGCTAGCCCAGCTGGGATTTTTCCATGTAATCGCAAAGTTGATTTTTAATATGTTTCACAGACGTGCCGCGATTCCGGCAAACCGAGCCAGCCCGGCTAACCGGGCCAGCCCGCCTCATGTAATCGGCCCTTCAGTTAAGACCCTAAACACTCGTCCTTAAGGTACGCCGTTAACAGCTACACTTACGTTCTTCCTCTATCAGTGCCTTCACTGATTTTACTGTCTCGCGAGCCTCCTTTGCGAGAGAAGCTGGCGTGTACTTGGCATGACGGGATAGGTAAGCGGGCGGTTTAGGATTGGATCCACCATCTCGACGCACTGACTCGCCTTTACCACGCGGTGGGGGTCTGGAAACAAAAAATAACTTTCTGTGAGGTCGGCTACCGATCACGTGACTTACAACTTGAACAATTTGAACAACTTGAGTCTTGAATAATGAATATATGAATATCACATATTAGAACTTCGGGATGAAGAATTTAATGTAAGAGAAGATCATCGCACTTGTAGACGCAACTTTTGCAGCTGCAAAAAGAAAGCCTGAAAAAAATTCAGGCTTGAACGGGATTCGAACCCTTGACCTCTGCGATACTGGTGCAGCGCTCTAACCAAGTCAGCTAACAAGCCAACTGGGAGCTGGTCATTTAGTCGGTTCGTCATAAACCTGTGAAGGATGAAGATGAAATAGGGACTATACGAATATAAAATATTAGAACTGCGGGATGGAGAATTAAATGTAAAGAGGATCATGGCAGCCATAGGCGCAACTTTTTCAGTTGCGACGGAAAGCCTGAAAACAAAAAAAATCAGCCTTGTACCGGTGCAGCGGTCAGTCTTCCCAGGTATTCTATCAAAATGAGTCTACTTACATTCCCGGGTTTCTCTCAGTCAAGTTCTCGTGAACCATCTAAAGAAAAAAAAAAACGGACAAAAAGAAGACAAGTAATCAACATCTCTAGTTTGGTTTAATAAAATTTACAAATACAAAACCAGAATCCATTTCCCGACGGACACAAACCAAGTTTACATACCTCGGCAAAGCGAATAAGTTTCTCCGTCGCTACTTCGTAAGTTCGTTTACTGACTTCAGCTTTCCGAAGTTGGCAACCGAGGACAACCAGTCTTTTCTGTAACTCTTGAAGCTCCTTCTGCAAAACAAATAGAACATAGTTGTAAGCTTCGCTGTACGTTAACCCTTTCGGGGACTGATAACAGCGTCTCAGTTATAGTCATTTCGTCTTACAGGCGACGCTTCCAAAACAAAACGTCATTGCCGCAGTCGGTATCAGACTTGAGCTATCATATCGACAAGAGAAAATTGTCATGAGGTCTAATAAAACTTTCCAGATAGTGCTGTAAGAGACACTGTGAAACCAATAAAAATAATTAGTAAATTTCAATTTAGGTTGTTTATTTGCCAAATATAAACACTCACCACATCAGGTTTCGGTTCGGCCTCTTTCGCCTTATACGAATCCAGTTCTTGTTCTAAGAGTCTTATAACCTGAGCAAAAGATGAGACAACGTCTGAGTTACAGAATTTTTGAGAGGTTGTCAAATGAGTTTATGAACTATGACATAATCCGGTTTGCTTTCACTTTGCTTTACTAGGCTCACTTACAGCAATGGCCCGCAATGGTTAGAAAGACTGCCCTCACTTTTTCAACCACAGAGAAGTTCAGAAGTCAGTAAGCCAAGACCAATCTTGACTTAGTTGCTCCCACTACAAGACCACTACAAGCGTTTTTCTGCGCATAGCGCTATTTGCATTTATTTGGTTCGGATTTTACAGTGTTTGTTCATCGTGTTATTTAAGCCTATTGTGGCTGACCAAAGTGAATTACTTCGGTAATTTTGGGTTCTGCAGCAGTCACATCCTCACCAGTTGTAACAAGCTTAAACAGGACATGTTACCTGACATGTTACCTGTGTCAGGCACAGGAAAACATGCAACTGGTGTCAAGCGCACGAAAACAGGCAATCAGTGCCAACGGCAAGAAAATATGCAACTGACGCCAAGCGCGGGAAAACATGCAACCGGTGCCAAGCACTGGAAAATATGCAACCGGTGCCAAGCACTGGAAAATATGCAACTGATGCCAAGTGCGAGAAAACCTGCCACTGGTGGCAAGCGCGGGAAAATATGCAACCGCCAACCGGTGCCAAGCGCAGGAAAACGAATCAGGGAAAGTCGGGAAGATGTCGAAGTTTACAGAGTCAGCAAACGCAAAAAAAGCCAAGGCGAGACAAAATTACTTTACACAGTTCATTGACTTACCTCGGCATAATCCTGTTCGACGTCTTTAGCAGCTTTCTGAGCTTCCGAGGCCAGGTGAACTTTCTTCTCCAGTGACCTGCTTTCCTCAAGGAGACCTTGAGCGTCCTGACAAGAAAACACAACAGAAAAGTATTTCGTATTTGGGGTCCGTACAGTCACCATTTTAGGTTGACAAAGAGTGGAAAAAGAACATCTGGGCAGGTATGTCTAATTGCCTTTAACAATCAAACACTCGGTGTACAGCGACTTCAAACGCGCACAGTAACAAACAACGAGTTTTGTAAACACGTCTACCGAGCCAGAAACTAGGACCATCACAAAAGCGATCTTACCCTTCTCGCTTTCATTAATTCCTCTTCAGCGGTCAAACAGTCTTCTTCTTTCTTTTTAAGTAGTTTCTTCAAATGCGGCACTTCTCGTAACGCTTCGTCTCGCTCTCGTCTGATTCGCTCCGCATTTTTTGCGCTCTGTTTTGCCTCGGCCTCCAGCGAGGCTAGCTGCGACTGCTGTTGCATCTGAAAACAGAATGAACTTGTTTAACTGTGATACAACAATGGCAGAAATTATCAAAGTTCACGAGAACTTTTCAGTGTACTGAAATGCCATTAACGCTTATCTTGGAATGATCGTAATAAAACCACAACAAGCTTAAGGATTTAAGCTTAATGATTTCCTCTCTGATTTTCTCTTGTATTTTCATTTTCTTTCCACAAATAGAGACCATCCATTATTTTATCTCTCTGGAAATTCTGGTGTAGGCAACAAACAGATATTTTTACATCATTTCTTTAGCCCACAAATTAGCCACAGGTGTTAACTTATAAGATAGGTGTTTCAAACCTTTTCAAAGGTGTCGTTTTCCGCCGTGGCAGCAGCCTCAGCATCTCGTATCGCAAACTGGACCGCTGAGTTACTCAGTGAATGATCATTCAGTTGCAGTGCAAAAACGTGTCTCGCAACGTTCACGAAATCTGAAATGCAGCAGCAATAAAATTTTGAGTATAAGTCTGCAAAGTCAACCCGAGCAATAATCCCAAAACACAGTTATTGTTTCCAGGGTCTCAGGTAGCAGGGAGCGGCTGCAAAGATATTAAGGCGCACAAGAACTTCTCCGCGGTGAGAAAGGGGCACGGCGGCATGCGTTTTTTCGTCGCGTTTGCTCCCCCGTTCCTACTATCTTGGAACCTGTAACACACTATTTTGCGTCAGGTTATCAAATCACAAAGCAGGCATATTTTTCTAACAATTCGGTCTGTTAATAAACTTTTTTAACTAACCTCTAACCCTAGCCTTTCAATGAAAGCTATTAAGCAGCACTTTCCTGGGATAGTAGGTTTGGTATCTTTTGGGTCTGCAGATGAAATCCTAATGTGAGACCATTCGAATCAGTGAAAGCTTAAGTGAGCGGCACTACGCTTGTACTTTTAGGCACTGTTCGTTTATTCACTGTTTTAATTACAAAAAGATGGATTTTTTTTCCTATTTTCACATTATTTTTGATCTATCCTGGTTAATAGAGGCTTCTTAATCTGTAAACTTGGCATTAAGTAGAGTGAAGGAGACACGCATTTCCTCAGCCTTATGCCTACATTACCTTTTTAAATAATTCTTACCTCCATAGGAAACAAAGCCACTTTGATCAGGAGGTAATCTTTGCCTTAACTCTCGCTGCTCTTCCTCTGTTGGATGCAATCCTAAATATCTCAACGCCTGAATAAAAATTGAAAATATTTCTTAATAACAACAATGGACACAAAAGCGAGAGATATGTAAATCAGGCAAAAGTGGAACAGTTTAGGAAACATGAAGCCTTAAACAAAAAGAAAAATACCACATTGAACTATGTTTACACAGCTGACACCATAGAAGAAAATCTTTAACTTCTGTACAGAATTTTGAAATAAATTTCTAAAAGAAAATATTCTTTAGAAAAATAGGAAGTAAAAAAAATAGGAAGATAAGCAGAAAAGATAAATGAGAGGTAAGGTAGATTTTGAGTTTCAATGGAAAAAAATGACACGGTTTACTGCTTGACTTCACCATCTTGACAAGCTGTTAAATTCAGTTTGTTCTTACATTTAACTGGTAAACACAAGGACAGGAAAATGGTTTGTACCACTAGATATATTATAAGAGAAGATATACTACATTGGGTTAAATGATAGAACTACCAAAAACCCAAGTTTTTGCTTTTAGTGCAAAATTTATTGCTGTTTGTTACCAACTATGCACTGACAAATATGTTAGATATGAAGCGTAGAATGTTTAAATGAATCACACAACATGAAAACGAAAGAAAAACAACAACAAAAAGGACAACAACAGAGCCATTCCATTCTTATTCATTTAAATTAACGACAAATATGGGTTTGGCAGGTGGGGCTTAAACTTGAGATGGAATGCGGGATATATCTTTTTTTCATAACAAGCAGGTAAGGAGATGTGCTCTTTTTTGTACAAAATCATTGGTAAGAAAGTATTGAAATCTAACTCAGGAAGGGGGAATAACAACAGCAAATGTCAAGAATCCAGAATATGCACCACGCCAAAAGGCTGGATTCAGTTGAGGATGTTGACTCGCCTGTTATGGGGGGATGAAGAAATGAGCCAAAAATTCATGGCACAAAATCGGATTGAAAAGACCTTTTGTTGGATGCCCCTTTCTCTTCTCCCTAAAGAAGATACAAGAGTGGCCCAATCAACACGAAAGAGAAGAGACTCTACACTAGGTACAAGAGGTTCCCTCAAGAAACAGTTGGCCGAGGGCGTAAGACTGTCCTCTGATACCCAAGGCCTGGTTGTTCAAAGCAGGGTCAAGCCAACCCAGGACAAACATCAATTTTTATTTCGCTTTTAATCCATAACGACATGGATGCCAGTAAATTATTTTCACTTAACGATTTGGCTGCTTTCAAATTGTCATGAATAATAAGACGTGGTAACATTTTTAAACAGGAGAATCAGGACAACATTAAACCCAAGGTTAGCACTAATTGGCTTTCAAACAACTGGGCCCAGGGTATTAAAGTGATGGTGGCTGTCTGGAACTAACCACTTCAAGTTTTTCCACCCTCAGCCTGGTATGAGGGTCAAGTGAGAGTCGTCGGCTTCCCCGGTCATGTCGTTTAGTTCTGGGGCTTCCAGCTGATTGCGTTGTCAGGAGTGATACCTGACCATTAGGACTAGACTGCTGGCTAAAAGGGGGCGATGCATGCTGCTGTGAGACTCGATGCAGGGCTTCCAGGTCCTGCTGTAAGTAGTACGGCACTGATGATGGTTCAAATGTTGTTTGTACAGGGCTGATATGAAGAGATCCTATTGGCAGTTGGTGGACCTGTGCACCTGCCAGAGGTTGCCCAGCTCCTGAAGTGGAAACAATCATTCGAAAGCTATAAAAAAATTACCTGTGAATATTAACAACATTTCAAACCATTCAACTACTCACTGCCTCTCTTGGTTACGTGTTAATGGGCAAATTAAGGCTACCTTGTTGTTTTGCTTAGCATGGGGTCTTTGCTTTTGTTAATAAAAGAGTCTAGAAAAATGATTCTTACTTGGGCCTATCCAACTCAACATCTGTACTTACGGTGATTTATCTTGTAGTTTTGGAAAAGATACTGTACATAAAGACAACAGGCATACCAAACTAAAAGACAGCAGTGTGCAAATGCTCCTTATCCCACCACCCCCAACTCTTCTGTCCTGTGGTCTATGATTACATTTTGTTAGAGACAAGACTACAACACCAAGCCACTTTCACAGAACATGGATTTAATAATGTGAAACACCAAATATTTCTTTAGTTGAAAATTACACTAAAAATATTGAAGACTCCAATGGGGATAACTGTCTTAAAACGACGATTCGTAAACCGATAAATTCAACACTCGGTCTTTATTACACCTAGTGAGTAGTAAGATTGAAACTGTAACACAAAAAAACAAAAAATTACAAACTGAATAAAAAACAAGCCTAAACGATAGAAAATACAACTGATGGCTACGAAAAGACTATTCATCCAACTAAGATTTTGCTGCGCTAGGCGTGACTGCCACAGGCTAAAATGCAAATATTGCTGAGAAACTACCCTTAAACGTGAAACTAAATTATGCGTGAAAACTAACCAAAAAACGACAACAAAGGTACACTAATAAAAAGGTGATGAGAAACTAATTAAACCGAAGCAAGTGATAACTACAGAAACGTAACAAAAGAAACGAAAAGAAAAGAATGCTGAAAATATAATGATAATAATAACACGCTAGATCCTACAAATATATTACCGTATTTACCCGCGTGCAGGCCGCACCCCTAACTTGTGACCTAATCTTGGGGAAAAATAATTTCTTAACTATACAACAAGAGGAATAGAGTTTCAAGTCGAGAAACTAATGAGCTTGTCGCTTGAGTGATCTAGGGAGAAATGAATCGGACAAACGGACCGAACTTGATCGCGAGCGTTATTGTTTACAGATCCAACAAGTGCGTCGAAAAATGGATCGAGTCTAAAAGTACACAGGAGTGACCACGAGTGACCACGAGTGACCACGAGTGACCACGAATGACCACGAGTGACCACGAGTGACCACGAGTGACCACAAGTGACCACGAGTGAGATTGCATCAAAATATTTTGCTGATGTCTTGATGACGTCATCATTAAATCATTTTATCAAATAATCACTATTTCATCGCAAACTGACCGTTTCTTCAGACCTTGATACCTGGATTCGACATTTCTGCCATTTCTGCCTGAATGGGGGAGGGGCTAGGGGATGGACAGGGAGGGGGGATGGGGGTACAAACTTCCTGCCACCAACACCCTTTAATCGCGGTTCCCGCCACTTTTCTTAACTTTTTCTTCCCGCCCTTTTTTCCGCCTCCCATACACCTAAATTCTCAAAACGGCTATTTGACAAAATGCTCTAATGTAAAGTCGCTTGAGACTCGAGCTTTTCCCTGTTGTTGCGTAAAACAGGCATTTCACGGGCTCAGCGTAGTGAGAAGCTTTGTACATGTATAAGGGATGCTTAATTTCCGATTGTTTAAGAATTTACACATTTACAGGTGAAACAGGAAGGCAAAACGTCTGTCAAGAGTGAGAGTTGTATCAAAAGCATCGTTGCGTTATGCATTGTGTATTAAAAGGTTTCAAATTTCGCTTTTGACGTATGCAAATTAATGTGCGTAGGGTAAAAATAAGTCACCTCTTATTTATCGCTGAAGACTTGACAATGTGCATTAAACTTCGAAACTGTGAGTTTCATTTATGACTTTTTCTTTTTATGACGGGTTCTGTGTATTTTTCATGTAGTTCGGCAAATAAACAAACGCGGTTTCAGGTGAATGGCATCGAAAGGTCTTCCGGCTTGACATGCAAACTTCTCTGGACTTCATTCAATAACAAACATATTCGGAAACTAGATACACTCATTGCAGCCGATAGAAGGAAAATTCTTGGAAGACATGGATTAACTTGACCTCATACGATACATTCAATCGAACTGTTAAGCATTCAGGAACTTTGTTTACTCTGTGCGTGTCGGGAAATTTTGCATATTAATGAGCTCACAACTCTTGTACCCGCGTATAAGCCGCATCCCCAAATTTCGAACGTTTTTTTCCTTGAAAAAAGTGCGGCCTATACGCGGGTAAATACGGCATCTGAAATTTATTCCAAAGCGAGTTTGACAACGAAAAAATAAATCTGTGTACTTCAAGTGTGTAATTGAAATGAATCTTAAAAGAAGGACTTAAAAATTTTGCATTTTCAGTTGCATTTTCACTTTTTGACAAGAGCCCACATGAAGAATTTCGAACAGTAAACTTAGAAACACTTGCAAGATAGTTGAGCAGGAAGAAATTCTGAACATTTCAGTTTAGGAGCATAATGTAAGCATTAAATAACCAGCCAATGAATTCTGAGCTTAATTCACACTTGCTTCTGTTTTTCAAGAAAAACTGTGCAACTTACAAAGCAAGATAAAAATCTTTCATCAATTATAAATTCTGACTCAAAAATTGTTTTGCCTCTGCCTAATCTTGGCAAATAATAGATTTCTAACACTTATTCATTAATACAGCAGTTGTTTGGAAGGTGAAAATTTGGCCATAGTTCATCTCCGTTGCAGAAAAAATTAAACAACTGCAAAGATTAAAAAACAAAAAACAAAAAAACTCGATAATCAGTGTATTCCTCAAGTGCATTGTAAGTGGTAAAGGGCATATGAATAGGTGAATAGAAAATATTACTTATACTTTTATTATGAACTTTTTATCAGATTTCTGCCTTAGTTTTCTTTTAGTGTGAAAAATAATTTTCACGCAAACAAGACTCCAACAATCAACTGAAAGGCAACATCTTTTAACTGTAAAATTTGTTTATCTCCATAACAAAATGATAGGAAGGAATAGTCACATTGCTATCTACTTCTGTCTGTCATATTGTTGTCATATTGTATTGTTGGAAAAAAGAAGATATAATAACCATGTTGGCAAATGAAGTTACAAAGAGTACTACAACAGTTTACTTCCAAGCAACTTTCGTTCAATCAAAAATACTGATGAGCAAATACTTGCAGTCAAAATGAATGGTCTAGAAAATGCAAAAATCCCATCCTCAGTATCATGAACAGCTAAAACAACTGCCTTTTAAAACAGTAATAATGTTCAGTATCAAAGGAAAGAACCTCTCAATAGCGGTTACTGGAATGATTTATGTTGATGCTACTTTAATGCTTTCACTTCCAAAAGCACCCTATGCCCAGTTGGGATAACAAATGCTACACAAGAGCTTGGAGCAGACTGCATTTATGTTGAAAAGTAACAAAAAAAAAGTAATAAATAAATGATACTGACAAAATAAAAATAACACTAACAAAAAAGCGGCCAGACTTAAAATGTCAGAACAACCTTTTACAACTTACACATACAGTAACACAAGAAAAATTTGCTCGGCAACTTTCATTTGAATGGTCACAACTTTACTGGGGCCTCATCCACAGACACTTAAGGCAGAACCTACTACATTCATGAGACAAGGTTTCTCCCCGAGAGTAGCAGAGTCAAAGAATCCACTGAAGCAAAAAGTTTGTAAATGTTAGGTTTGGCTCTCAGAGGGCATGAGCTAACATAACAATGCAAACTAAATTTCACATTGAAACTTTGAGCAAAACACTTACCATTTCCAGCAAAAGAAATGGCCTGGTTTGCAAGGGGTTGGCTTCCCAAAGCCCCATTAACAAACGGTTGACTGCTCCATGGACCATACTGTTGATTCATCACAAATCCATTCGGTGCAGTATCAACAGCTGAAGGCGTTGATGACAGGGCTGGCTGAAAACCACCACTGAAAAGTCTCTGTGGTATTACTGTTGGCAGCTGATGGAAGCCATTAACAGGTTGAGGATGTGAGTTTACCACACCTGAATGGTTCAAAACATTTCCACCACTCTGTACTTGATGTGTCATCGGTTGCAAAACAGCTGGTTGAGTGTCTGATAAAACAGGAGGTGATATTTGGGACTGTGGACTTCCTTGGAAAGTTTCCACACTTGGACTACTATCTCTACTGTTTGTACCAGCTGGATAGCTCATGCCGTCCCCAGCCAGCAGCTCTTGCATGAAAATGTCTGTGTTACTTAAGTCTGCTTCACTCGTTTGAGAGGATCTACTAGATGACAGCTGGGAGCTAGAGTTTTCAATTCCATTGAGGTTCAGTTGTGTTGGAGCAAATCCATTTTCTGATCCTCTTCTTGGGCTGTTGTGCAAGGGACTTGCTGAACCATTAGGTGTTTCACTACCAGGTCTGTGGCCTCCTCTTATGAAAGTAACCTCTGCATCTTGACCTCTACAGGTAATCAAAACACATTTTGGTCAAGAATGTTGTTAGAGGGGGAAATAAGTCACTACTCAAGTATTTCTCATGATTAGGTTGCCACAATAATCTGCTGGTGCATAGGTATAAAACACTTACAGGTGGACAGAGGCACTGAGAGATAACCAAATGTCTTGATTATGAGCACAGTATTTAGTGACACTGACAAGTTTTGAATGTTTAATCTCATTCAGCAGCCATATCAGCATAATAAACAATACTTTGTAAATAATGTCACCGATCAAAAATTTTCCTGTAAAAATAAAAAATATATATTTTGTTGCAACATGTGTCCATTTATCCTTTCATTGGAATAAAATAAAATGTAATGATGACAACCAAGTTACCCAAAAGACAATACTATTACCTGCACTCCTAAACTGAAATTGTGACTAAAACTTTAATTTATTATGCTTCAGAAACCATTGCAGTTTGAATGATTTCAAATGCACTATAAAGTTCCCATAATTTTTTGGGCAAAAAAATCTGAATAAAAAAACATATGACAAAATTTAATACAGTTGCATTGACTGGGGAAAGCTTTAACCAAATTGAACTGGATTTTTTGGCCACTCATTTTTGTTGCTGCATCGATCAACTGCCAAGAAATTCTTAAACCATCAAAAGCTTTCAAAGTTACTAATTAAAACCAATGCAGTCTTTTACAAAATTGTCTCCTAATACCTCTTAATGGCACTAAAATTACTGCAAAATATATGTTAAATACAGACATAACACATATCAATCTTCCAAAACCCAAATTACTTCCCTGTCCACTAAAAGATAAGAGTACATGTACTTAAAATACACAAGAATTAAAACACAACATAAATATTCTGTTTGATATTTACCTGAGTTTGAGTCTTGTTAAGAGAGATTTTGCTTGTTCATGAGTAACACCAACCAGAGTTTCACCATTTATGTACATAAGTCTATCACCTCTTTTGAGTCTTCGGTCCTGAAACAGAATAAAACCTTCTGTCTAATTTGGTTTTCAATATGTTATGGCTTATCTGTTGTGAGAGTCAGCTTCAAGAGCATAGATAACCATGAAGTTCTATTGTTTATGCCTTGAAACAGGTACTAACAGGTGTCTGGAAAAATCCAGAATTAAGGGTGAATTTTGAATTGAACTTAAAACTTCAAAATGCAAATTTTGTTCACAATAATGACAATAATCCAAAGTCATAAAACTAACAGTGACATCTTGCTATTTGAGAGACTAAATAAATAAAAAAACATTTTTTGCTATTTGACGTTTTATAAAAGATTTTGACACAGGGATTATATTATTCCTTCACAAAACAAAAGAAAGGTTATTTAAAATATGCTAAAAATTAGAACCACCCAGATTTCATCCTCCTGTATTGTTGGTGATAGTATACTTACTTAAAATTGAAAAGAAAAATACATTTTAAACAAAAAATCCAAAAGTGTATAAAGTGTAACTGACTGAGAAGGGTAAAACGATTTCCCATTAACCACAATAAAAAATGCAAATTAATTCACCAATAAAACCACATATTAATGTGCATGCAATATTTACAGACTAAACACAGTGAACACACTTTATTCTTTTTTATTTCCATAATTTGAGTCTCAAAAAAGTGATTTATTTCCTAAAATTGTACTAATAAACTAATCTGACAAAATGGTCACTTTTAATGTTTATTGTAACATGTACAGGTATGCTCAACCTGAGTTAAAAATGAAACTACAGAAAAGAGAAAGTGAGTGAGCCAGAGCTTTTTGTAAAATGACAAATCAGACCTGAACTAGCTACAGGATTGGTGTAGTAAATAATGTACACTAAAACTTTCTGGTTCCAGAACATGTCCATACCATCCCCACCACAGAGGTTTTTTTTGTTTGGACCACTAACCCCTTGTTGACAAATTACCCCACCCCCACCAGTCCTCATCCCTAAGAGTTCCTACTGAAACTGCCCCTCTGTAATTCCAATAATAACAAAAAAATATTAAAATCTACACGAAAAAGTCCTAGGCTTCCAATATCAACTTTTATTTGCAAGAAAACAATAATATTAAAACCACTATTTTCCACATGAAACAAGTTAAGAAAACTGGGCTCCAATGAAATTCCAGCATGCAAATTTTACTAGCTCAGTATATGTCACGCTTACTTTGTGTGCATCTCCACCTTCAATAATATCATCAATATAAACATGCGGCCCCTCAGATCTGTTTGTGCCACCAACAATACACAAACCAAGTCCCGTCGTGTAACGGATCTGAATACTCTGTAGTTCACCGGGGTGGTCAAATGTTGGAGATGAGCTCTGTGAATGCCTGTCTGTTGGCAGGCCAGAGTCGTTGGTTACTTCTGATGAAACACTTTGTTGCTCTGCTGTCAGGTGGTTGTTGCCATTATATTCTGGTGATCTCTCAGGTGAGTGTGCATCACCATTCAAGTGATGAGTATACTGTGTTTGGTTTGCTGATGCAGAGAGTTTTTGAAGGCTGGAGTTGTATGATGGAGGTTCATGGGCTCCTGTAAATAATTATCACTGGCAGTGTTATGTTTACTCCAGCTTTATGAAGATGCTAGATGTAAATACAGCATAACATGAACAGGGTCAAGTATTAGGGGGATGGCAGGAACCCTGGAGTAATGGGAGCAGGGAGGCTACGAGAGGCAAGGAGACAAACCTAAGATATGCATGCAATCCCTTTGGTCACGGAGAACAGACAGGACCTTCCCACAAAGGGTGAGGCCACGTGCAAAGTTGCCAAAAATGTCTTCAACTATCACAATTGTCAAACTTTTTTTAGTCATAGCAAGACTTGGTGTAAATGCATGTTCTGACTGCTTTTATTTCTGGATATAATGTATGCGTGAAAACTGGCCTAAGGCTTGTGAGGAAAGCCAAACATTATACTGTATAGTAGCCAAGGAAGATAATGCACACAGGACCAAAGACTGAGGTACACCGTATTTACCCGCGTATAGGCCGCACTTTTCCCAAGGAAAAAAAGGTTCGAAATTTGGGGATGCGGCTTATACGCGGGCACAAGAGTTGTGAGCTCATTAATATGCAAAATTTCCCGACACACACAGAGTAAACAAAGTTCCTGAATGCTTAACAGTTCGATTGAATGTATCGTATGAGGTCAAGTTAATCCATGTCTTCCAAGAATTTTGCTTCTGTCGGCTGCAATGAGTGTATCTAGTTTCCGAATATGTTTGTTATTGAATGAAGTCCAAAGAAGTTTGCATGTCAAGCCGGAAGACCTTTCGATGCCATTCACCTGAAACCGCGTTTGTTTATTTGCCGAACTACACGAAAAATACACAGAACCCGTCATAAAAAGAAAAAGTCATAAATGAAACTCACAGTTTCGAAGTTTAATGCACATTGTCATGTCTTCAGCGATAAATAAGAGGTGACTTATTTTTACCCTACGCACGTTAATTTGCATAAGTCAAATTAACAAATTGACGTCAGTTTTTTATGCGTCTGTCCTCTTATTGATGATAAATTTCGTCATAACATTGTCAAAGTGTTGTAGATTCACGAGCCGCAGGCGAGTGGATCTACAACAAACTTTGACAATGTTATGACGAAATTTATCATCAATAAGAGGACAGACGCATAAAAAACTGACGTCAATTTGTTTTTTACAATAACAAAAATTCCAAACTGATTTTCAAACGAAGGAAAGAAATGCTATCTAGAGTCAATGGAAGATGCGATTGCCGCAGAATCTGAATTTCATCGCTGTAATTCGGAGAATAACAGGCTCGTAAATTAAAACTTTAGTAAGAATAGGTCAGAAATACAAGGACAAATTCGAATTGCTCAACTAACCTTTAATCCAGTGAAAACTGTTCACAAAATAATCCGTTAAAACACGGTTCAGCTTAATTTCATCGACAGCTCAAATTCCCACTCACCGCCGATTTTCAGGTCTGAATCCACAATAAACATCCTCATCTTTTCGTTCTAAGGTTGCAATGGTTTCTTCAGTTTTAACCCATAAATTTTAGATGATTTCCTCATTGACGACTACTGGATTTGTGGCACAATTCTCGCCTCATCACGAACGCAGCACTAAAAAGTTTGACAAAACTTTTGCTGATTGCGTCAGCTTTACGTGTTTCATCCGTCTGTACTCTTATTGACGATAAAAATTAGCCAATCAGCGCGTGAGAATTCGCTCAGTTATTGTAAAAAGCGAAATTTGAAACCTTTTAATACACAATGCGTAACGCAACGATGCTTTTGATACAACTCTCACTCTTGACAGACGTTTTGCCTTCCTGTTTCACCTGTAAATGTGTAAATTCTTAAACAATCGGAAATTAAGCATCCCTTATACATGTACAAAGCTTCTCACTACGCTGAGCCCGTGAAATGCCTGTTTTACGCAACAACAGGGAAAAGCTTGTCAATGAGTTTCGAGCGACTTTACATTAGAGCATTTTGTCAAATAGCCGTTTTGAGAATTATCGCAACAATTTCCGTAAAATTTAAAACTTAAAGTGGAAAATTTACCCTATGGGGAAAGGAGCAGCGAATTCTAAACGCATGTGTATCATTTGTCATTATTTGATCGCACAAAACGGCGACGCTTGCAGCTCATTTTTCGACGCACTTGTTGGATCTGTAAACAATAACGCTCGCGATCAAGTTCGGTCCGTTTATCCGATTCATTTCTCCCTAGATCACTCAAGCGACAAGCTCATTAGTTTCTCGACTTGAAACTCGATTCCTCTTGTTATATAGTTAAGAAATTATTTTTCCCCAAGATTAGGTCACAAGTTTGGGGTGCGGCCTATACGCGGGTGCGGCCTATACGCGGGTAAATACGGTACCTTTTTTCCTCAGGTTTGAAGGATGTAAAGTTACAAAGTTCAAGAAGCACAGAACTACAGAGTGACATACCAGGAGGATGTTGAACCACAGTAGGACCAACTGAAACTGTGGGCAAGTCCATGGAGTACATTCTCTGCAGGCTTGCTGAAGGTCTGTCAAGTGAGGCAGTGGGTGAGAGGACAGGGCTGCCATGACGACCACCAGCCAGTGGAGACATTCGACCAGCACTCATAACCCAGGAACGTTTTCCTAGAAAAGAATCTAATCAGTTTCAAAATTACAATAAAAAATAACAATTAATATACAATATTATAGAAAAACCACAGTGCCACCCAGGACACAGACTTTAAAAGCTATTTTGAAGTCTTTCTAAAAGCTTATCAATATGAACTTATGTAAACTCTTTTTGTCCGCCTTTTTAACTTTGGCTTTCTTCAAACTGCAACAAATTCATTAACAGAAAAACGAAATCTTGTGTTCACTTTAATGGGCTTTAAACAACTGTTCCCAGTCTTCAAGACCCCAGCAGTGAAGGCAAGAAGGTTAACATGTACCCATGGTTGGTGAAGGAGTTGATGTCCGTGGACTGCCAAAACTGCCGCTTCTAGTCAAGCCGTTCATGTAGGCTCCACTGGTTAGACCAGATGATGATGCTCCACCATTTATTGCTTCCATCAAGGTGGTGAATTCTTGCCTGCAAAACAAGTAGGTGAAATTCATAATGAGATAGGTACATACACCAGGATAAAGAAGAAGCATTATGAAGAAGAGCCTAGCCTGAGAACACATCATGGAGGTGCACAGTAATAAGGACTGCACTAATAATCCACTCCATGCATGGCATCAACAGTGTTCTTCAATGTGTTTGAAGGTGAAATGTTACATTTTCAATGTAACTGCATTAGGTATGTGTAGCTACAAAGGGTACTATCTTTTATCTGTGTTGGTTTGAAATAAGACTGGATTAGTCCATTCACTCTGAAAAAGGGCATGGTTTGCCTCCTGGTCTGAAATAGGAAATAGACTGATTTTTGCCACTTTGACCTTAAGAAAGAAAAATGAAAATGATTTCTTGGGTTTAAGGTCTGTAGAAGGATAAAAGGTTACTAGCTTTAGTGACAACTTTATTTAGCAATTGCCCACTCCCATCCCTTACATGTTAAGCAGCTACTTATTTTAGAAAGTTAGGAGTCGTTCTGACAATTTCGAACAATTTTTGTCACGTGTTGATCAAACATTAAACTTAGTAGGCATTTCACAAAAAGATTGCTAAATTTATTTAAGTTGTTACTTTTTTCGGTCTGAGAAAGTGTTAAGGTTTCCAGTACTCAGGTGCACATCTTCACCCAAAATTTCAAGGTGTCCCCTCCAGGATGCGTATATGTAGCCAACAAACATCTACCTACCGCGCCTGGGCATCTCTGCTCACCACCAGTTTAGCATGGTTTGATTGGGCAGCATTCCGCAAAAGTGACATTGCTCTGGAAAAAAGTACAGACAGGAAACGATAAGGGTTGATGTTATATGAAACAGGAAGCTGTCAACAAAGCAACAAGTAGGTCAGTGGGGATCAAGTTGAAATTATTAATACTAAAAGATTTTCAAGCCTACTTAATGTGAAGTCTTAGGTAAAACTCTCTCTCAAATAAAACCAATTAAAAAGGGCTCTTGGATGATGGCATTTAGCTCTGGCTTCTCTAGAAGCATCTAGGGATGTTACTACTCACTCTCCCCCCCCCCCCCAATGGAATGCAAATACATCATAGGGCTACTCTGTCCCCAACATTTTTGTTAGGTCTCCCTTACAGTTGACAGGCACTCACTGAATATACCTGGATAGGTAGAGAGACAATGTGCAGCAAAGTTTCCTTATCATAGGAAACAACACCATGACAGCGACTTATGAGCTGAAGCAACAATCTTCAGGCCAGTGGTCTGTCATACTAACCACTTAGACACGCTGCCATAAAAACCTACTTGTCATTGGACACTCCAAGTAGACTGCATCCATTCACTTCTAACAACTGGTCACCTTCTCTTAGTCGTCCTGTTAAATTAAAATCATTTCAATAAAGGTTCACAAAGTTTCTAAAATCAAGAAATAATTGTGATCTATACAGTACACCCCTCAGCCCATAATTATGTAACAGCTGGTCATCAATAGTATCAGTGGAAGAGCTGGGTCAACTCACGTTTTGTTAATTTTTTGTTTCCTTTGTGCTAACTACTTAGATTTGACTTCTTTTTTTGCTTTAGCTTGAACCCATATAATGCAAACAGTGTTCTTTTCCCTTGTTCAAATGTGCTTACCATCGAGATCAGCTACACCTCCACTGAGAACTTTCTTAACAAAGATTCCAAAATCTGCTCCAAGAGCTGATCTTCCTCCAGCTATCTTGATTCCTGCAGCAATAAAATCAAGATCTTACCGAAATATAAACTTTTTAATAAAAGCCTAAATTGAGGAAGTTATCAAAGAAGATGTAACCTCACAGACTGATTGTAAACAAAACCCACAAACTGGAAATAAACTTACCTAAGCCACTATGACAGTTTTTGAAATTTATCACTTCAGTTTCATTCCTGTCTTCAATACCAAGGCGTGATCTAAAAAAATTGTAAAACAACATTATTCCCAGCAGTGCTTTTAAACCATTGCAGAGGCTCAAATCTGATAAATGATCACAGACAAGGCAACTATGTCAAATAATTGTAAGTTACAAATTTCTCGCATGAACTGCCATTTCCAATAGATACCAAAAATAGAAATGACCAAAATATCAAACTTGGCACAGTTTGAAAGATTAGAGTTACTGCAGTGATATAGGAATCTTCCTGTCAGGGGTTGTGGTTAGGAATTTGAGCAGAAAGTGAATAATTTAACAGTGAACTGCATGTCTTAACTGTGAACCACTGTGGACAGCCTCCAACTGCCCCACTATGACCAACTAGAATAACTACAACCAGCTCCATGTATGTCAGTACTGATTACAGAAGTCAGATTGTCTGTTGGAATTAACTAATTAAAATAAGAATACGCTATTGCAAAACATTTAGCCATCTAAGTTTTCAATCAATGCAATTCAACAAAATGTACAAAAAGAGAAACAAGTTAACAGCGTTGGAGCAGATCGTGATGTTGTATTTCTCACTTTTGATCAATGCTGCAATCACTATTTTTTCACCAGCAAAAATAGGATAGCCAGGACAATTCAAAATAACAAAACAATGAGAAAACACTTTTTGACCCTGCTGTTAGCAAAAACAGGTGGTTTTAACTACTTGATTTTCAAGAAAGGCAAATCAATTGCATGTGCCTGTGCAGTAATATTTCACCTCCCATAAGCTCCATAATTTCAAGCTACCTTTGAAAAGTGTCATTTAATAATGATGTTATTAAAGAAGCTTGGTATGGAAGTTTATTATTCATGGCCCATTTTTTAATTATCCTCTTCCTTTTGCTAATTTTGCAAAACTAGAATGTCTGTAAATTCAGGCATAGCCTGCAAGGCAGGCACCAGAAGGAAAGGGAAAGAGGGAAATCATTTGTGCTCATGAGTAATATTTCCCCCTTTCCCACCCAGTTTGGCACCAGTTATGGAGGCTATTTTTATTCAAGCACAGAATTTTCTCTCATGATTATGGAAAAGAACCACAATCTTGGCAGTATTTTGGAATTCCAGAGGACAGCAGTAAAATTTTATCACATTGCAGTCTCACTAAAAGCCAAGTCAAACAGGAAATTTCACAGGTACAGAGGTGGTTTTCTGGATGTTTCATTTAAAGGCAACAAGTTAATAAAAAATAATTATAAGGGGCAATTAATGTAGGTAGCACCCAAATCTTGTATGGGGTATGTAATTTACCATTCCAAAATTTGGTGGGTCAGATTGATACCTTTTTTGTCAGAAAAATGCCATGCTTTTCATTATTCCCGTCATGCAAAAAAGAGACATGTCACATTCATATTCAACAGAAACTGTCCACAAAGGCAGTTTTAGCCGAGATCAGTGGCATGGAAAATAATGGTGATATGGACATGCCTTGATGCTTGCCAGCCAAAATCATGACAAGGAAACATTAACAATTGTAACAGGATTTTGTAAGATACTGGTGTTTCACTCCAACATTACCAATTTGCTGGAAATGCCGTCAGTGGACCCTGCTAACAAGACCACCATTACCACCACCCTGTTACTAAATTTGCTGGCCATTTTAGGGCAACTGTATTCCTAATAAGACAGAGGTTTCAGGTCAAAAGTCTAATAAAACTAACAATTTGACCTTATTAAATGCAAGAATATTAAAAAAAACTTTTAGAGAGAACCACATCTATTCTGATCCCTTACAATTTCCCACTTACTCCTAGCCTTCAAAAACTTGCCACAGAAACACTGCCAAATCATACTATTTTAACTCACCTTGGTGAAACAGAGTTTGTTGTCACCACTGACAGACTCTCCATGTTCAGGAATTCTACATCACATTCTGCAATAAAAAAGTAACTCTTATAGAAGAACCCACAAGGAATTTGAAGTACAATATGGTATTAAATTACCAGTTAAAATGTTGGCTGATAATGCATCTTACACAATCACCAAGCCAGAGACGTAGAAATCATGAACTCCTTAAGCTTGCTAACAATAACAAAGATATTCATAATTTAAAATTAATTCCTTAACTTAAAAGATGTGAATTACAGTTTGTAATTGACCACAATAAACTAAGGAGAGGAAATATTCACCACAATGTTTTGCTTGAAAAACTAGAAAAAAACAATGCTCACATATATGTGACTTCTCTTTTTACATATATATATTTCTCGTAAGAGATAAAGATACAAATTACTAGGAAGATTTCATTCAAAAATAAATGCATTGTACAATCTTATCCATAATTAACACTAATTCCCACCAGGCTGTAAATACAAGTTACGTACAACCAAAGTGTGTAAGCGCTAAGTGGTAATAAATTTCATGTAAAAGACTGGATTTAAATCCATGTATCCAGCCAAAACACGGTTAAGAGCATACTTGAGATAAACGCAAGATTTATATCCTGTAAGCTTCAAAGCTAATAGCTGTCAAACATTATACTGCTTATTTTCCACACATTTCTCAGGAATTTTACATCCCCGACGCTTATTTTCATCCGTGGTAGTTGAAGAGATAAAAATATAGCGTCCAAACCTAAAAAAAACAAGTCAATTTAGAACTAAACCCAACGAAGACATTTAGGCAAGCCGCCATTTTGTTCGCACCTTATATATCCTAACTTCAGCAAAAACAAACCCATCTCAATGCTGTACATATAACTCTTCCATCGCGCGCACGTTGCCCGCGCGATAAAAATAAGTCAAAAGCTGCTTCGAATATCCATCATTTATATTACAGTGATAAACATTTCACTTACGATTACTCCAAGACATTACTGCTGAGATCGAGATGGAGCGTGTCACAATCGAAATGTAAACAAAGTACAATCCCATGAAACAGATTTCATTTCGTAATACTTTGCCACCAAAACACATTCAGAATATTTCAGAACTTCACATGAGCCATGACGGACGAAACTAACCACACTCGAATTATCTTTTGTTGTGAACTACTCAGCGAGTTGGTTTCTTTTCTTGAGGGTAAATTACCTATTCATTTTCAGCTGTTTTCAAATCGCAACATGGAATTACACAGTCTTTAAAAACACGGTTACCATATTCAAATTACCCGAAAAGCTGTAAAACGAATTGGCCGTATTCAGCTGGCAAAATAAACATTGAGGTCGAAATAAAACGTAGTTTCAAATGTTGATGGAAGACTACAGCTGAATTTACGTTTGTAAAAACGGATATTAGATAAACGGATGTCAAATAGGGAAAGATTTCCTCACGAGGCACTTCGTGTGAAAAAAATGTCCGCAAGCGCTGACAAAACACCTCACAAAGCGTGCGAATTAAATTTTTCGCCATTAGTAAACAATTTTCTTTATGTCAAGTTCGATGACAGAGGTCGAGTGAAAACCATGAAGCTGTCAAAAGCAGCGACTCTGTAACACCGCGGTTAAACAACCAGCCAAGAGTTATAGACGCGCCGATTCACACCACCCGATTGAGAATTTATAACTGCATGCTCATGCAACAAAAAGTGCCTGTTCGCTGTGATAAAGCTTTCTGCAGTCTTCAAGACAAAACTTTTTTTGATTTTTGCAGCAAATTGTTATAATCTTCGTATTTAAACAACAATATTTCGATCGATCGAACGTGAAAAACTCACCTCTTCACTAAATGCCAATCGTATCGTACAGAGTAGATCTAGAGCGACTGTTGGTATCACAAACCTTTCTCAAGAACTGTGTTTGCCGTAACCAGTGTGAATTATCAACGGTGTAATATAATGCAATATCATTCGAGTACGTTGTGTGTGTAGTCAGAGCTGTTATCTTGTCGTAAATATATATATGCACGGTTAAGCTCCACTGCATTCCAGTCATCAAACGTGTAGTGCGCGCTTCTGTTGTTCTTTAGCAACGGGGGATTCGAAGATATCCTGGGGATTAGTATTACATTCTGGGCTGACTGTAAGTACCAGAGGGAACATCCGATAAAAGAGGACTCCTCATGATTATGAGAAGAAGAAGTTTAATTTTGTATATTTTTAATAAGAGGCAGTTAATAAATTGACTGTTATTGTTGGATTAGTGGGTCAACACCAGTCAACGCCCTACCACGAATTAATTTTATCACTTAGAGCAGCTCTAGTCATCAGTCATTCTTAGCAATGTGGCTCCATCGAAACTTCATCTTCCCCCGGGGAAATTCTTTATTCAAACTTCTGAAACTTTGGCAGCTGAAGTCGAGAAGTCAGGGAAATTTTAAAATCTGTAGATGAGTATAACAGGCTAACTGAACTTTTTTAAAACGCTAAAATCGAGGGCTAGCTAAATTTCAAATTTCGTGAAAAAGAGATAAATTCTGAAAGAAACAGATATTAAGTAGAAAACATCGCTAATAAATTGTTAAATCAAGAAGGGAGTTTCTCAGACTCATTAATAATTCATAAAGAGAAAACAAAGGAAATCACTACCGTGACGGTGGTTTGGATACCGGATCTTAATTAGCATAAAATTTTGCGAACTTTTGCTTTGAATTTCTCCAAGAATTATGAATGGTTTGAGAAGCCATATCAAAAACTCGAAAGAGTGTTTCATCAGGTATCCAAACACCTCGAAGTTGGTTAAAAAAACTCGGCTGCGCTTCGTTTTTTCAACCCACTTCTCGGTGTTTGGATATTCTGATGAAACACGCTTTCTCGTGTTTGATATATTACATGAATAACAACTCGCGTGCAAGCTTTATCATTTCGCTTCACAAAGTTGTCAGGATTTTCTGACAATCAAGAGAACTTCGAGAACTTGGATCCTTAAAAGATCATGCGCATGAGGAGGGGAAGATAAAATTTTTTTGGAAATTTTGTGAGTTTCTACCCTGCAAGCAGAGGTTTCTTGGTCGCCCTATACTATGTTCCGGTGGGCGAATAAGTAACCTCTGCGCAAAACCGACCGATTTCTTATTCGCCCGCCGGAACATAGGGTGACCAAGAAACATCTGCTTGCAGGGTAGGGAGTTTCGCGAAGCCCTATTTTTAACGACTCCGGTATTCGAGCCTTGTTGAAGGATTTGAAATTTTGTAATGTTTTATACCGACAAAAGTGGACACGCGGAAATGTCTAATTTTCTAGTTGCCCCCGAACTCCTTGAGTTACTGCAGCAGCTAAGGCTTGTTTATTTGGAAGGACAGGTTATTAAGCTTATTAAGTTTTCCGTTTTTTTTTTCATTCGGTATCTGTAGAAATAGTGTTTTTTTTAGATTTCATGCCTGTGGCGTATGCTGACATCAAAGACACATCAGTACTTAGGTTTTTTGGCCGGCGTAACTAGCTGGTGATGGCCAATAATATAAACCAACAAGTAGAATTTTCAACGACAGCACAACAAAAGCGTCTGCCGATTAGGGTAACAAGTATAATCGGCATGTTGCACGCAAAGCGAAGCTCACGCGAATCTCACATGGTCCAGACAATCAGTCCGGGAAAGCTCGAAGGGTGTGAAGTTGATTTTTTTCTCCTCTCCTGCTGGGCTTACTCCAATTAAAATTTTAAAATTGCTCCCCATAACAACTGGATTCCAGGCCAAAAATTCCCGTCATTTGCATGCGGGCCTTGGAGAGGGACCACGCACTGCTGATCTTCATGTCCTCCACTGACATGCGGCGAAGTTTGATTGGGTCGCTGGCCCGTTTTAGGCTTTGTAATAGGAACATCTATATTTGAGTACGAGTCCGAGATTGGCTACGAGAATAACTTTTCTGATTCCAGTACACACGCTTTAAATTATCCCTGTTCCAAAAGCCTCCGCTACTGGTGAGAGGGCTCTACGAAGGTGACTTGTTCGAAATTGGAAAAATCGAACTTGACCTCAATCTCTTACCTGTAGTCCGATAGAGATCCCTAGTATTTCGGTTAATGTGTTACGCTTAAGCTTAAGAGGCCAGAGTAAGAGTAATTGCTTTATTTGTACAAAAAAATTGTTAGCGTATAGCAGGCCTCGAAATTAATTTTTTTTCCCAGGAGCAATTCTGCTCCTAGGTCCAAAATTTTAGGAGTAAATTTGGTCTAACAAGGAGCAGAAAAATGAATTTATTATGAAAATGGGCCAAAAGTTGAAGGAGCAAATTTGCTCCTAAGTAATTTTTTAGGAGCAAATGTCCTCGAACCAGTCGCCAATTTCACATCTGCGACCCTAAATTTCGAGCCCTGGCGCATAGACTAGCTACGAGCAGTCACTCTTTCCGCTCAACAATAGAGCTGAAGTAGCTTGCCACGGGGTGAGCAGGTCGCGCGTTCCAGCGCGGCAGGCCACTTCCAGCTCCGCTTCTAGCTTGTAGTCTAGTTAACGTCTACCACGCCTGTGTTTATGTAGCCCAGAAAGAGAGTTGGGGAAAACTCGAAGGAGCTTGTGGAAAACTTTTACACAAACTTTCAAATGTTCCCTAACTACTTTTTTGCATGCACCAGGCTACATAAACACGCGAGTGAGTGTTTGTACGTACATCAAGTTGGCAGTATTAAGTATTATCTTTACAGAACAAGATTAATTATTACATTTATAGTGGTGAATGACGATCAGTCTGATACCATGCATTTCATCCAGCCAGTGGAGTGGTTTTTTTTTTACATGTCTGAAGATACAAAAGTGTCATTATTTGAACCATATCCAAATAATGTGTCGAGCAACGTTGCTTTAATTTTTCTACATTACGTTAGTGTTTGATGGTCATTGTTATTTGAATACTTGTTGAATATCATTGCCTTTTGCTCAGGGTGTGTTACTTTTTTTCAGTTCAACTGATCAATTATTCAATTCGAATTCGAGGTTCCACGAAACCAACTAAAACTGAACTAACCCCGCATTACAAGTGGATGGTGAATTTCCATTACAGTATGCGCATTTAACCCTTTTAGCCACAGTAGTGACAAGCACCTAATTTCTCCTAACAATATCACTACTTCATCAAACATACAGGTCATGAGAGTAAAGAAAATGATCACCAAAGATTAAATGTCTTAATTTTTAGGAAATTCTCCCAACTAGTACCAGAAAGAATATACTGACAACTGTGAGGAGAATATAAATGCTGATACTGGAGCTTAAAGGGTTAAAATGTTAGGCCTCGGACAAACAGGTTCAACATTTCTACTCAACAACAACATTCAACATTGATGAATTCAACATGTTAAAAGCGTTTGACCAACTTGTTGAGCGATGTTGACTTAGATTTAGATTTTCTGGGATTTTCTGTTGTTTTGTTTTTCTCAGGTGTGAGAAACGATGTTGAATTCGCTTGGCCCCCTAGTTCAAGATCGAACGACAAAGTTGTATTTAACAATGCATTATCACCTTGAATCTGTTTGACCAGACCTAAAACGCGTTCACGATTTTCTGCGTCGCGCTACAGTATTAGCACTGCTTTTTCGATGAACGACGTTGCGTGGAAAACTTCAAATTTTCATAATAAATCGCTTCCAGTGAAAACGACGGATCAGAATTTGTTTACATCTTGAGGGTATACAATTTCTTTGTGAAAACTACGTTCTCTGCAAAATCTCTGCGATTTCTTTCTCGCAGTATCACTTTTCCTATCTAAAATTTAAATAATGTTATTAATCTATCACATTTTGCCATTAATATGCTAATACTATTGTTCAATTCCAAATTCAAGACAATCAGCTACTCTCCACTGCGGTCGAAAATTAATTTGAATAACGTGTCGCAATTTTCGTTTCCCCAAGGAAGTAGTAGGTCTGCATACAATGCGTGAAGGGTGCAAAGGCTGGGAAAACTCTATAGAGGGGGATTAAGGGGCCGAGTGGGGGGGAGAGGGGCACTTTGAAGGTAGGGGAAATTTCGAGGTTCATAGCTCTGAGCTACTTCGTCCGCGGTAGTTCCTCTATAATCTGTAGATTTCCACTCCCTTGGCATTTCAGTTCAATGGAGCAGTTTGTGTGCGAAACACTGTTTTACGCCAATAACGGTTGTCGCTCATTTTCTGCGATTATTTCATCGTACCGTGCAGGCATTTGTTTGTTTGGTTCCTTTAGTCGGTGAAAGGAGAAGAACATCATAACCTAAAGGAGTAAAAATGCACAGATAATTAATTTTCCAAGGATTGCAAACAGATATCATTAATAGAGAACTTAAGCACAGACGTTCTTGAGCCAAGAACGTCAACCGTAAGTTGAGTGTTCCCTTTGTTGGCATGTTTTTGCTCCCCACCAAAGGATGGAAAACTCTTGTTTTGGTATCTGGTGGCTTGCTGTTATGGACGTGTTGGCATCAGAATGGGCGAAAAGGAAAACGTTAAACTTCCGGTTGCCGTTTAACTTCCCTAATAAAGGCACCACATCTGGCCAATCATAACCGAAAATAATGGGAAGAACCAACCACAACTAGAGGTAAAGACACAGAACGGGTGCCAAACCATGCAACTGATGGAAAGTGCAGGGATACATGCAGCTAGTGCAAAGCGCGGGAAAGTAGCATTGACGGCCAATCACGTGTTTGCGTTTCGTTTAGCTCTAAGCAATAGGAGCAACGTGCTGTTCTTCCCACCAGTCGAGATCAAAACAAAAACCAATCATAACTCGCCTTTGGGCATTTTTCGATGGCATGCTACAAATTTCACAATCAACAATATGCCGTATGATTTCAAACTTCTTGTATTCAAATACTCACAGCTAAGATGACCTCAAGAGCTGCCATAACTCCTAACATAAGATACAGCCTTCGTGTGAGCGCACCGCCCCACAGGGGTCCCAGTATCATAGCCAGGCCCGTCACTGACCTTTGAATACCTTGAGCAATGCCTGAAAGAGGAACATAAGGTAAAAACAGGAATAGAGTCTAATTTCTTTCAACTGTTTCACACGTGCAAATTTGAGGAAATTTGTCTTACGTAGACTTGCCGTAAGTCGACTTCTCAAGCCAGGGACTTTGAGAAAGTTCATGTCTTACGGTGCTCCTGGGAAAAAAGTTTACTTACCCTGTGTTCTTTCATCGGTGATTTTGGAGTAAAGGGAGACATTTGCAACTGAGAAGAATGGCAAACCAAACACAATAACTAATGTCCCTACAATGATGGTAGGAAGGATAATCGATTGATCTGAAAAAGAAAACAATAAAACAAGACGTTCACTTGGTGACCTTGGTTGTGACGAAGTTCCAGTTCATTAAAACAAATTACATAGATGTGACAAGGGACTAATAAATGCACCACACTTGAGATTTTTAAAGGACACCAAAGAAGAGCTTTTTGCATCTATTCCCAGTTTCTTATAAATATATCTAAAAAGGGACAAGCTAATAATGTTTCGATCCTACAATAACATTTATTAGTGGCGTGTGTACCTTAGGGTTAACACATTCAAGTTTTGCAACAGAAAAAAATTATCCAATGAAGATTAACATGCAACTTACATGGCTTTGCATTAGCTAAAAGAGCAAGATACCACACAAGGGCGAAACCTTCAAATGCAATACCAATAACCATTAGCCATCTACAAAGTAAAGAAAGTAAAATCCGAATTAAGACAAAAACAAAATAGTAATGAAGGCTAACAAGCAGCAAGCAACTTCACAAATGACCTTAACATATGCCTTAAACTATCCATGTTAAACTTAAGAAATAGAATAATATTGTGTTACTGTGCTTACAATTAACCTGATGTAAACACAAGATAGAGTTTGGAAATAATGTGATACTGAGCCACAGGTCAAATTTCTTTGGGCGACTATCAGCCAACAATCCCCTAATCACAGAAACTATTTTTTACATAGAAAACTCAGCCTCGTAGTCTAAATGAAATCACCTCACTAATAAAAAAAATCAATTAAAAAAATAAAGCCCGAGACTCACATGTTGACATAGGGTGAGCCTTGCTGTGTATGGTCATTCAAAAACACAAGTAAAATACAGGACAACCCAATGAGGAAATGTAAGCAAAAATGTCATTTTCTGCTTTCTCATGATCAGATTTTTTCAGGGCTTTTTAAAGAGATATCTGTGTGAGCTTATGCAGTTTGTTTGAATTCTTTAGCTGAAAATCTAAGCTGCGAAAACTTTTAGGCAACGGAATCGATTTTCCAAGCTCCTGTTGGCTTTCTGAAAATGCTACTTGACCTTATTTTGCACTCCAAGTGTCATATTTGTCCCTCCAAAAACAACAGTGCCCAAGTCCCCTTGTTAAGAAAGTTTGAGCTGGCATTTCACCAAAAAAACCTTGAGATTTTCAAAGCAATGAAATCCAATATCTCAGCCCTTCTGAACAGATATTCTGCAAAATGAACCACTGGATGCTGCTGATAAAAAGGTGATTTACCTGTCAGCCAGCTTGTGGCTTAGCTTTCTTACCAGAGCAAACACTAGAATAGCCTGAGGAGAAACACAGAGAAAAGGTTACCTAGTAACAGGTACAGAACAATACATAATTATACAGCTTCGTATAAATTTTTGCACTCAACTCCAGAAAAATTACAAAAATTGGAAGAAAATAAAAACAATGAAAGTTTCACCTCTAAAGCAATTAGACAGTAGGCAATACTGTTTTCAATTTCTCTCCAACCTAAAAGGTGTTCTGACAATGGAGTAACTATGGCCTGCAACAAAAACAAAACGGAATAATTTCCTGAATCATTAAAAAGTAACAATTTACTTTTCTGCAGTTGTATTCCAATTATCAGAATCTAAGTGCTAAGTTATCACGAACTAACTGATTTCCTTTTACGTACCAGTCGTCCTAATATAATAAATATAACAAAATTTTCACTGAATTGATGAATGGTGTTTTTCTTGTAAAAATTCGCACAATCTAAATCAAGGAATATAAAAAAAGAAGTACCTTTTGTAGCATGTGCATACCACCACTTAAAAGTAACTTTAATAACAGGACAGTTTTTAATTATTGAATGTCAGAAGCAATCTGCTTCTGTTTTGCTTGAATTCACTCTGTGACTGCCAGGCCACTTATATTGGTGTGACTGGCAAAAATTTGAACATATGACTGACTGAACACAAACAAGCAACTAGAAAAGGTGATATGAACAATCACATTGCTGGAAACCATTTACAAACAAACCACAGATACTGGGACTCTGCTAAATGCCTTACCTAGCGTATGGACTACTTAATCAATGAATCACTCTGGCATGCTGGTTTACTTACTTAGAACAAACACCACTGAACCGTTGTCAACAACTACCTTACAAACGACTTATTGACGACAACAAGACAGGCAAACAATAGATAAACCAACCAATTTTGCTAACAATAGACCAACGGACATCTGACTAACAAAAGACAGTTCGAAACGCACCAATCACATTTCAAAGTCTTCTCAGCCAATAACATCACAGCTTAACTGACAGACAAACAATAACATCACCAGTTTGTTGACCTATCAGGACAACGACTAGTGATTGATAACATCTATTGATGATTCACAATTCACTCGACTCTGAAGATGACTTCCGCTCAGGTTGTCGAAACATGAGTCAACGTCGCCACAAACAGTCCTTCTCAGGACTACACACCCGGACTATCATACTTTAATGACTAACGATAACGACTCCTGGGTTCAAACCATTTACAGTGTCATTTGAAATCCTTACAAAGCCAACAAAATTAAACCTGGCACGTTTTTGGATGGACTTTTAGGGGTTGTGCTTCTGGTTGTGGCACAACCACCACAACCAGCTCCTTTTTTAGGGGTTGTGCTTCAGGTTGGGGCACAACGACCACAACCGAGATGGCTGTAGAACACTACACAGTGTATTTCACTGGGAGGGCAAAATAGACAGCTAGTAAATATAATAAGAAAACCCTTTGTTTAAAGTGGGTAACACTAAATAGTACACAGCAGTAATAAACTTGTTTCACTTTTCTCCATTCTCAGAAATCAAATACACAGGCATTTCAGTGCTTCCCTCTCTCTTAAATTATTCAATGGAATGTTGAATTTCATTAAATCTTACAACTCTTACAACTCCAACTACACTCACAACTCTCATAACTCTCACAACCCTCACAACTGCCACAACCCTCACAACCCTCACAACTCCCACAACCCTCACAACCCTCACAACCCTCACAACTTCCACAACCGTCACAACTCCCACAACCCTCACAACCTCCACAACCCTCACAACCTCCACAACCCTCAAAACTTCCACAACCCTCACAACCTCCACAACCCTCACAACCTCACAACCTCCACAACCCTCACAACTTCCACAACCCTCACAACCTCCACAACCCTCACAACCTTCACAACCCTCACAACTCCCACAACCCTCACAACCTCCACAACCCTCACAACCTTCACAACCCTCACAACCTTCACAACCCTCACAACCTCCACAACCTTCACAACCCTCACAACCTCCACAACCTCCACAACCCTCACAACCTTCACAACCCTCACAACCTTCACAACCTCCACAACCCTCACAACCTCCACAACCCTCACAACCTCCACAACCCTCACAACCCTCACAACCTCCACAACCTCCACAACCCTCACAACCTCCACAACCCTCACAACCTCCACAACCCTCACAACCCTCACAACCTCCACAACCTCCACAACCCTCACAACCTCCACAACCCTCACAACCTCCACAACCCTCACAACCCTCACAACCTCCACGACCTTCACAACCTCACAACCCTCACAACCCTCAAAACCTTCACAACCCTCACAACCTCCACAACCTCCACAACCCTCACAACCCTCACAACCTCCACAACCCTCACAACCTCCACAACCCTCACAACCTCCACAACCCTCACAACCTTCACAACCCTCACAACCTCCACAACCCTCACAACCTCCACAACCCTCACAACCCTCACAACTTCCACAACCCTCACAACCTCCACAACCCTCACAACTTCCACAACCCTCACAACCTCCACAACCCTCACAACCCTCACAACCTCCACAACCTCCACAACCCTCACAACCTCACAACCTCCACAACCCTCACAACTTCCACAACCCTCACAACCCTCACAACCTCCACAACCCTCACAACCTCACAACCTCCACAACCCTCACAACCCTCACAACCTCCACAACCTCCACAACCCTCACAACCTCACAACCTCCACAACCCTCACAACTTCCACAACCCTCACAACCTCCACAACCCTCACAACCTCACAACCCTCACAACTCCCACAACCCTCACAACCTCCACAACCCTCACAACCTCCACAACCTCCACAACCCTCACAACCTCCACAACCTCCACAACCCTCACAACCTCCACAACCTTCACAACCTCCACAACCTCCACAACCCTCACAACCTCCACAACCCTCACAACCTCCACAACCTCCACAACCTCCACAACCTCCACAACCCTCACAACCTCCACAACCTTCACAACCCTCACAACCTCCACAACCTTCACAACCCTCACAACCCTCACAACCCTCACAACCTCCACAACCCTCACAACCTCCACAACCCTCACAACCCTCACAACCTCCATAACCCTCACAACCTCCACAACCCTCACAACCTCCACAACCTCCACAACCTCCACAACCCTCACAACCCTCACAACCTCCACAACCTCCACAACCCTCACAACCTCCACAACCTTCACAACCCTCACAACCCTCACAACCCTCACAACCTCCACAACCTCCACAACCCTCACAACCTCCACAACCTCCACAACCCTCACAACCCTCACAACCCTCAAAACCTTCACAACCCTCACAACCTCCACAACCTCCACAACCCTCACAACCCTCACAACCCTCACAACCTTCACAACCTCCACAACCCTCACAACCCTCACAACCTCCACAACCCTCACAACTCCCACAACCCTCACAACTCCCACAACCCTCACAACCCTCACAACCCTCACAACCTCCACAACCCTCACAACCTCCACAACCCTCACAACCTCCACAACCCTCACAACCTCCACAACCCTCACAACCTCCACAACCCTCACAACTCCCACAACCCTCACAACCTTCACAACTCCCACAACCCTCACAACCTCCACAACCCTCACAACCTCCACAACCTCCACAACCCTCACAACCTCCACAACCCTCACAACCTCCACAACCCTCACAACCTCCACAACCCTCACAACTCCTACAACCCTCACAACCTCCACAACCCTCACAACCCTCACAACCCTCACAACCCTCACAACCTTCACAACCCTCACAACTCCGACAACCTTCACAACCTCTACAACCCTCACAACTCCCACAACCATGAAAACTACCTTGACAGCCACGTATGGCCATATGCAACAACCATAGTAGCACGTATCTAACACAAGCAACTTAAAAGTTTGTTTACCTCATATACCTGCATTTTGTCCTGTTATTTAAGACTGATAACACTCTCGAATGTCAAGGATCTTTTTATTTTGTAATATACCTTTCTTACACAATAAATATACCCTTATTTTAGCCTATTCTCTTACAGGTTTTACAATTCAACAGGTTATTACTGGAAAAAAATATTGAAAATATGAAAAATCTGTACGTTGAATGTTGGCTCTTGCTCCGGTTTTAAATGTTAATAGTCTTAGACTAATGCGGTAAGTAGCACCACAGAGACATCTCTGAAAAATCGTACTAATTAACTAACTGTTAATTTTAAACCATTTGAGGTACATGCAGTTGAACAATGTTATATTGTCAACACCAACAACTCATAAACAAAACAGTTCTCCCATATATAATTTAATTGGCAAAGATGTCGACAACATGAGTAAGCATACCGTTTTCTGAGATACTGCATTGAGATTTGACCATCACCTTTTAACGCAAATTTGTATTTACGTAATAGTGTGAACCAGCAATACAAATGTATGTGAAATTGCAAAGCTGAAAAGGTGTGACTGTTATTTTTTTTAAGAATAAAAAAAATGCTGTTATTGTTAGCAGCTGATTTCAATGACTTTGCCTTAATTTGTGTTATAAGAACAATTAATATTCCATTAGTTACTTTTTTACATTGTAAAATTAAATTTTGATGCTTATTAAATATGGGCAGCTTTGCTTTGATGATTAATTGCACAATATGACACGCTTAATTTTAGGGACATTAAATATGAGAGTTTTTGTCATTTGAATATTGCCTTGTTGTTAAAGTCTCACACTAATTGGGTTTTGAGCAAAGACACTTGGCACGATAGCTGTCAATTAGCTGAGCTTGCTCATGTGTACAGCTTGACAAGGAAAACTTGTCATGGAATTGCCTTTGTGTAAAAATTCTGTGTCTTGGTACAAAACCATTCAAATGAAGTTGAGTTTGATTTTCCTTTAAATAAACCTGTGAGTATAACACTTGAAATACGTAGGGCTGACTATGAGCACGGCAAGATTGAAGCAGGCAAGCTATAAATGCTGCAACTGTAAGTAGCTAGAAAGGCAGGATCAGAGCATTTTCATCACTTTTAGTGGAAGAAAAATGAAATTTAAGTGCATACACACAAAAATGAGTTCAAGACAATAGTAGTTGCGTTGGTACACTTGAACCTAGCATTGCAACTAAGTAAGCAATCTCACTCGCTAATTTCCTTTTATCTCTGCTTTGAAGAGTCCTAGTCACTTAATCCCAGTTATATTTGGATGCATGTTTTAGATTAATCTGAGAGAAGACGAATTTTGATTGTGTGTTGAAATTTTAATCTACTTTTAACACTTCAAGATTGATTTGTAAGGCGCCTTAGGACTTTATGATCAAGGTGCTTAATTGTAGCTTTTTTTCACAATGATAAAGCATTATTGTATTTCATAAAAAAATGTGTTACTCACAGGTTTATTTAAAGGAAAATCAAACTCAACTTCATTTGAATGGTTTTGTACCAAGACAGAATTTTTACACAAAGGCAATTCCATGACAAGTTTTCCTTGTCAAGCTGTACACATGAGCAAGCTCAGCTAATTGACAGCTATTGTGCCAAGTGTCTTTGCTCAAAACCTAATTAGTGTGAGACTTTTACAACAAGGCAATATTCAAATGACAAAAACTCTCTTATTTAATGTCGGTCAGTATAAAATATGGACTGCGGACTGTGGACTGCGGACTGCGGACTGCGGACTGCGGACTGCAGACTGCGGACCGGACTGGGTATAAAACGCGGACTGGGTATAAAACACGGACTGAATATAAAATGCGTACTGAGTTAAAAAATTGCTGTACTGACCAATAAATATCAGAAAATGCTACTTTTTCAGTTTTCTCCAGTGCTTTTGAGTAGGGTGTCTTTTATTTACAATATTTCGTTCAATAACTTAAAATATGGCTTCGAAAATTCTGAAAATTACTTCCAAATCAGACAACAACAAGGAACTTCGAATTTAAAGGAGGGAGATTAGGTTTAAACACAGTTTTTGTACAGAGAGGTTGAGAGTGGGATCGTCACACGGCTTAGGTAAGATAAATTACACATTTAAGCTTGGGAGTTCTGGAGTTGCACGTTGAAATCAGCTAGAGTACTTTTGAAGCCGACGGCAACTTGCTTACCTGATGTCACGCAACAGAGAAACATTTCTGGAAACCCGACGAATGGTCACAAATTAAATTTGTCAACTTCGCCTTACCTCTTCCCTTTTCAAGAAGAACAAAAATCTGCTAAACAAAGCCGTAGAATTATTAAATCTGCTGAAGGCAGTTTGTCCCCGGCCATTTAAGCGTTTTCTGAGTTGAACACTATTAAAACAAATGGAGCCGCGGACTAGTCGGACTGAGTATAAAATGCCGACTGAATTTAAATCAACAAGTGCAAAATTGGCTCTTGGAGTGTGAAATTAATGGAATCAAGAAACTAAATGTTTATGTGCAGACAAAATTTTATTCTCTCTAAAGAGCTGATCCAGATGAAACTTTCATGGTTCTTTCCTGACTGGTTTCTTATCCATTTTGTACTTTTGGTCATGATTAACCTGAAGTCACGAAATAAAAAATATAATATACATTTAAACGACGTTCTTAATTTTGAAATTCAGTTTAAATAGGAAAACCAAAGATGTGGCTCGAAAGTCACCGCCAAAGTAGAAGTGCTAAATGTTAGCGATTTTTATTGCACAGTTGAAATTATGCAGTTCTACGTACTTTGAATTTGCAACGTTTACGTTTGTTAGCGTTCCACTCAGACCTGCTTAAAAAGCTTAAACGGCCGGGAAAGCAAGATTTGGTCTTCGACAACTCAAAAGCGCTGGAGAAAACTGAAAAAGTAGCATTTTCTGATATTTATTGGTCAGTACAGCAATTTTTAAACTCAGTCCGCATTTTATATTCAGTCCGTGTTTTATACCCAGTCCGCACTTTATACCCAGTCCGGTCCGCAGTCCGCAGTCCGCAGTCCGCAGTCAGTATTTTACACTGACCGTATTTAATGTCCCTAAAATTAAACGTGTCATGTGTAATTAATCATCAAAGCAAAGCTGCCCATATTTAATAAGCATCAAAATTTAATTTTACAATGTAAAAAAGTAACTAATGGAATATTAATTGTTCTTATAACATAAATTAAGGCAATTAAGTCATTGAAATCAGCTGCTAACAATAACAGCATTTTTTTATTCTTAAAAAAATAACAGTCACACCTTTTCAGCTTTGCAATTTCACATACATTTGTATAATTGCTGGTTCACACTATTACGTAAATACAAATTTGCGTTAAAAGGTGATGGTCAAATCTCAATGCAGTATCTCAGAAAACGGTATGCTTACTCATGTTGTCGACATCTTTGCCAATTATATTATATATGGGAGAACTGTTTTGTTTATGAGTTGTTGGTGTTGACAATATAACATTGTTCAACTGCATGTACCTCAAATGGTTTAAAATTAACAGTTAGTTAATTAGTACGATTTTTCAGAGATGTCTCTGTGGTGCTACTTACCGTATTAGTCTAAGACTATTAACATTTAAAACCGGAGCAAGAGCCGACATTCAACCTACAGATTTTTCATATTTTCAATATTGTTTTCCAGCAATAACCTGTTGAATTGTAACACCTTTAAGAGAATGGGCTAAAATAAGGGTATATTTATTGTGTAAGAAAGGTATAACAAAATAAAAAGATCCTTGACATTCAAGAGTGTTATCAGTCTTTAATAACAGGACGAAACGCGGGTATATGAGGTAAATGTCACCATGTTTACACAAACTTTTAAGTTGCTTGTGTTAGATACGTGCTACTATGGTTGCTGCATATGGGCATACGTGGCTGTCAAGGTAGTTTTCACGGTTGTGGGAGTTGTGAGGGTTGTAGAGGTTGTGAGGGTTGTGGCAGTTGTGAAGGATGTGAGGGTTGTGGGAGTTATGGGGGTTGTGAGTGTTGTGGAGGTTGTGAGGGTTGTGAGGGTTGTGGGAGCTGTGGAGGTATGTGAGGGTTGTGGGAGCTGTGAAGGTTGTGAGTGTTGTGGAGGTTGTGAGGGTTGTGGGAGTTGTGAAGGTTGTGAAGGTTGTGGAGGTTGTGAAGGTTGTGAGGGTTGTGGGAGTTGTGAAGGTTGTGAAGGTTGTGGGAGTTGTGAAGGTTGTGAAGGTTGTGAGAGTTGTGAAGGTTGTGAGGGTTGTGGGAGTTGTGAAGGTTGTGAAGGTTGTGAGGGTTGTGGGAGTTGTGAAGGTTGTGAAGGTTGTGAAGGTTGTGAGGGTTGTGGGAGTTGTGAGGGTTGTGAAGGTTGTGGGAGTTGTGAAGGTTGTGAGGGTTGTGAAGGTTGTGAGAGTTGTGAAGGTTGTGAGGGTTGTGGGAGTTGTGAAGGTTGTGGAGGTTGTGAAGGTTGTGGAGGTTGTGAGGGTTGTGGGAGTTGTGAAGGTTGTGGAGGTTGTGAGGGTTGTGGAGGTTGTGAAGGTTGTGAGGGTTGTGGAGGTTGCGAGGGTTGTGGAGGTTGTGAAGGTTGTGAGGGTTGTGGGAGTTGTGAAGGTTGTGAGGGTTGTGGGAGTTGTGGGGGTTGTGAGGGTTGTGGAAGTTGTGAGGGTTGTGGGAGTTGTGAGGGTTGTGGGAGTTGTGAAGGTTGTGAGAGTTGTGGAGGGTGTGAGGGTTGTGAAGGTTGTGGGAGTTGTGAAGGTTGTGAGGGTTGTGGGAGTTGTGAAGGTTGTGAAGGTTGTGGGAGCTGTGAAGGTTGTGAAGGTTGTGAAGGTTGTGAGAGTTGTGAAGGTTGTGAGGGTTGTGGGAGTTGTGAAGGTTGTGAAGGTTGTGAGGGTTGTGGGAGTTGTGAAGGTTGTGAAGGTTGTGAAGGTTGTGAGGGTTGTGGGAGTTGTGAGGGTTGTGAAGGTTGTGGGAGTTGTGAAGGTTGTGAGGGTTGTGAGGGTTGTGGGAGTTGCGAAGGTTGTGAGGGTTGTGAGGGTTATGGAGGTTGTGAGGGTTGTGGAGGTTGTGAGGGTTGTGGAGGTTGTGAGGGTTGTGAAGGTTGTGAGGGTTGTGGAGGTTGTGAGGGTTGTGAAGGTTGTGAGGGTTGTGGAGGTTGTGAGGGTTGTGAGGGTTGTGGAGGTTGTGGGGGTTGTGGAGGTTGTGAGGGTTGTGGAGGTTGTGAGGGTTGTGAAGGTTGTGAGGGTTGTGAGGGTTGTGAGGGTTGTGGAGGAGTTGTGGGAGTTGTGGGAGTTGTGGGAGTTGTGAGGGTTGTGGATGTTATGGAAATCGGTCTTTGCACTGGATACTTACGGGACGCAGCCTCTTTTAATTTATTGTTAGTTAAAATGTATAGATTTCTTTGTGCAGGGAAAAGTGATGCCACAGCTTTGTATTTGCCCTCAAAGAGGCAAAAAAGTACGCTGTCTGAAGTTCTACAGCCATAGAGGGTAACAACACGCTGCCTGTGGCTGTTATGCCACAACCAGAAACACAACTCCTAAAAACTTGCTGGTTGTGGTCGTTGTGCCCCAACCTAAAGCACAACCCCTAAAAAAGGAGCTGGTTGTGGTGGTTGTGCCACAACCAGAAGCACAACCCCTAAAAGTCCATCCAAAAACGTGCCACATTTGAACAAAATTAAAGTAACCACTGAATTTCATAAAATACAAAACTGCGATTTGCCATTATTGCCAGTGCATTCTTCCACTGTGTGTCCTGGGCTTAAAAAGTAATTATCCTATAGCATAATCACCTCTAATGCAGTTTCATTGAAAAACATCATGAACTGCGATGCCAAGATAACAATAACTTCTTCTCTGATGAGATCTGTTGACACAACAACAACAAGACTATCAGCTATTAACCACTGTAAGTTGTGCAAAATGATTCAACTGAAACATGGAAAATGCATACACTTTTAAGTAACACATACCTCCTGAGGACATCAATGTAAAATGGCAAAAAAAAATTCTACCACTTTCAAAACACTCCAAGACAGTTATGCGCCGATCAATTCGAAAGTTCAACATCCCCCCCCCCCCCCCCCCCCGGGCAACCTCCCGGACATTTGAACTTTTGAAGATTGGCTTGTTCAAATTCCCTCCCCTCGGGGCAAACAAGCCGTTCAAATGCCCCACCAATTACTACTAAAATACCTCTCCTCAAAGTCAAATTTCGTCTTCAATCAAACGCTTTACACACTTTTCAGAGAGATATGCCGTAATGACACCTCCAAACTTCTTTTAAAGACCCTTTTGAAAGAGTTATTCACTGACAAACGGGAAATTCTGTCTTGTAAATCCATCAAACCCTGCAAAAACCGGTTTTTTTTGTACCATTGGGGTGGATCCTGATGCTGCTTTTACAAATGGTATCTGTTCCTGTGTATAATTGGACATGAGTTCCCTATTGTGGAGATGGTGAGTAATATCTGCATGGCCATGTAAGGCCACATTAACTGGTCTACATAACCTGATTCTTAACTGTTATTAAAAGTAAATACACCCCCATCTTTCTCAGTAGTTTAACAAAACAGTATTGGTCATCTCTGGAAGTGAACCCAGACATCCTCTCATCAACTGACCTCACTAGTGGCAGATAGAAACTTTCATCCTTTGATTTCTGTTGTTTGTTACCTGTTTCATGGAGATACATTATTACAACCAATGTACAACCCTACCAAAATGTAGCAGGCAACATTTTGTAGTAAGGAGCAAAGGTCAACTTTTTCTGCCCACTAGAAGATTCCTTGGGATGTCTGGTGAGTAGCAAGTGGCAAATAATTGACTGTAGGTCGTAAAACTGCAGGCTGCCAGGAAATTGTGAAATGGCTGGGTAAGGGTTAAAGGACATATTCACCAAACTGAACCAACCTTTAGCCAAGTGCCAGTTATCCATTACTGAAGATGTTCTAGAACGTTTGCGTACTAATCCTGCTCTGTTGACCTTTACGAGTTTCTGTTTTTCACCACCAACTGAGCTATTGTCAGTGAAGACCTCACTACTATTCTCTGCCACAGAGTCATAATTTATGCTTGTATCATCAACAATGTGTTTCTTGACAATCAAGTTAGCTTCCTCGTTTTCACTTTCATCAGAGGCATTCTGAATTTGACCCTTCTGGATACTGTCATGCCCATGCACTTTTGGCAAATCAAAGTAAAAGAACACCATAACTACTTCTAGCAGCAGCCACACAACAGCCATGAAGATCTGGCAAAAAAGAAGGGAAAAATTATCAGATTTCTTCACGCAAGGAAATAAAAACTAGATACTATACATGTATTATAAACAAGTTACAAGGTGAATGCTAGCCGATCTGAACAGAAAGAAAACATACAAGACAATTATCACTTTTAATTTGTACGTATGGTACCTAATTAGAACTTAAAAAGTTTTGGTGAAAAAAGCAAACAAGAACAAGGTGATCCTTGTGAAATTGCACAGACATCAATAAGTCAACAGAGCCAGATAAGAGCAAAAATTGTAGAGCAAAAAAATTGTGGGTCCTCAGTGTCTGTCAAAGGTCAAATGGTTTGATTCCAGGAGTCACATTATGTAAGCCAATGAAGTATGATCATCTGGGTGCGTGTAGTCCTGAGAAGGACTGTTTCTGATGACACTGACTGACATTTTGACAACCTGAGCAGTAGTCATCATCAGAGTCTCTTGACTCTAATGACAGCTTCTGCTCAGGTTGTCAGGTGCTCAGGTCAACACTGACTTGAATTTTAAAACCAAAATTTAACAACGGCTGAACTTACCCCCGGAGATGTGTAAGTATCAATCTTAAACGGCCCTAATTTTATATTGAATTCTCTCAGAAACAGGTTCAAGCCAGGTCCTGAAAAAAAAAAAACAGGAAATTGAACTCTTATAAGCCATACAAACCATGGTATTGTATGCTATTAAATTAAATAACAGTAACATTATTTAGACAGGGTGTACACGTCACATGCATGGTTTTAAGTACGGCTCTGTGTAAAAACAAGTGCAGTCATTTGTGTCCCATTTATAATTCTTCCTTAAAATAACACTGCTTCCTATTTTGTAAACTTGCCATTAAATTTCTTGTCACCATCCTAATACTACTTGCCACTTCCATAGCAAATTGCAGAATGTAAGACCATTATACACCTTAAAAAAAGTAAGCTGAAACAGTGCTGACTGTCTTTGTGAAACGCATGGGTAATTTTTTACTATCAAATTAATATCCTTACTTTATACTGTAGGGGTATTACACATACCTACTAACAAACCAAACTGTCGCAAGGCCATTGCAATAGAATACATTCCAGTTCTTTCTTTTTCTGTAGTTGTTCTTGCAATTTGTGCAAATATACCACCCCCTATACCAGCACCTATACCTAACAAATGAACAGAGTAAGTACTGAGCCTGACACTATTGTAAAATAGATGTATAGCGGAGACTTTTTTCTTTTTAAACAATGTTATGTACGGAGGAAAGTGACTAGAGTAAGGAAAGACAAGTTTAATTGAAGCGAAGCTGCAAGCAAGTGTAGATCAACTTGAAAACTTGTGCTGACTTGTGACTAAATGTGTCTGCCCAGGACTTGTGCGAACTTGTGACAACATGTGTTCACTTTCACAGACTGAAGCTCAAATTCACAGCCCCCCTCCCATGCAATTTGGCCAATTTTTCTTTCATTGTATCAGGCTGTCCAATGCAAGTTGACACAAGTTCGTCGCAATATTGTTTTCTTCAGTTTGTCCCCCCAAGGCTGCAATGAAATGACGTTTTTGCAAATTACATCAGACTTGCATGTACATGTACTTACAACTCTGTTTGGTCATGCTAGTATATTATCATTTATTATATAGACAAGAGTGTTTTAGTGGAATATAGACTGGTCACTTGTAAAGTTCATACGAAACTACATCCAGGAGTCAAGTGGCGTATTTTCCATATCCTCGCTAGTGAGGATATCAATGACATCATTTCCCACTTCTACTCTGTTGTTTGTAAAAAAAAAATTGCTCGGCAGCTTGAAGATATGAATTTTATTTTCTTGAATTAAGAAACACATTTTTTTAGTTACTTGCATATTGTCCAAGTCAGCTGTCAGGAGAGGAACCCTGATAACAGTTCAACAGTTGGTACAGCTGCACAAACTAATAACTAACCTGCAACTAATCGTGCACCAAGTACCCAGTACTTGGACCAAGCAATAAAATATAAGAAATTACCTGAAAGGAGAACATTAAATAATACAGCGTCTCACTATGTGACTTGTTTAGCCTTAATCAGCCAGAATAAAAAGTGATTTAAAACCAAACCAAACCAAACCCTTTACCTGGTAAATAAAGGGTTGGTTTCAAAAAGGTCTATTAAGTGTCTGAAATTTAGCCAGAACTCTCAGAATTAAAGGCCTATTAAACAAGTCATTATTAGTACAAAACTAAAAAAGCTTCAATTTCAAGTGTCTGAAATTTAGCCAGAACTCTCAGAATTACAGACCTATTGTCATTATTAGTACAAAACTAAAAAAGTTTCATTATTTCAGGTCCCAACAAAAAGGGTTAATTGGAAGGGGGGTCTATTAAATTAAATTTCCCAAACTTTCATTACACTCCACGGACTAAAACAAAACAAGAACTAGGTTGTGCATCATTTTACAAAATAATATGATACAAATATAATTTTGTACCCTCAGGGCTCGAAACTAACTTTTCAGCTTAGTAGCCTAGTGGCTAGTAAGAGGCTTGATTTCACTAGCCAAAATAAATTTTCACTAGCCAGACTTTTTTTTGCATAATCTCTTACTGTGTTCAATAAGTCTAATTTTTAGCCAAGTTAAGTACTGTAAACATGTCTTTCTGGTCTCAAGAGTGAAGAACTGGAATGTTGACAATCCTTTCATGAATACAAAGTATTATGTGCCTTCAGGGCAAATTCCCAGGTACAATGTAGTTCACGCCTCTCTTTTCTGTTTCAGTCAGATCATGACGAATATCTTAAACAGTTAACCTTATATGAGCATGTCATCGTATGGAGAAATGCTGGGAAGACAAGACTAACATTGTACCAAATTAATTTTGTAAGGTACAGAGGAACGTCAAAAAGACAAGACTGATACAGCACTCAACTTACGTACGGGAAAACGTTTACAAGTTAGAGAAGACTAGTAAATTATAAGTGTATTTAAATGCGGAGAAACGTTGAGCAGACAAAACTAATACGGTTCGAACTTACTAAGGTATGGAGAAACGTTGAGAAGTCATATCACACACGTTGAATGCAAATGCACTACAGTAGGGAGAAACACTGCCAACATACCAAGATACAGAGACTAATAAAATACGCAACTACTAACTTATGGAGAAAATGTTATTAGACGAAACTAATTCCGTAAGGACATGTGTGACGGACGCTGGAAGAACTTCATTTTCCATGACTTTCCATGACCAATGCTTAATTTCCATGGCTTTCCAGGCCTGGAAAATCAAATTCTAAAATTCCATGACTTTCCAGGTTTTCCATGACCCGTATGAACCCTGTTTCAAGGAAATGTATGGTGAAACGTTCTGAAGACGGCTAATTTCGTTCAAACGTAGTAATGACGGAGAAAACGTTGCCAACTGAGACAAGAATTAGTAGGGAAAAAAGTTGAGAGAACAAATTAAGTATCACACGAACATTATGATATCCTTTTACAGAATAAGCTCACTCAATTTGCTTTTGGGATCCGATCATCAGAAGCAATATTTAGTTTGGTTTCCATCCGGTGCTTTAGTGCTTTGAAATTTTCACTAGCCAAAATGGCTAGTGAAAGCGCAAAACCAGCTAGCCAAAATGGAATTTCTACTAGTCTGTGACTAGTTGGCTACCATGAGTCTCGAGCCCTGACCCTAACTCAATGATTCCTCATGACATTTAAGACCATATTTCCCTACAGTCAGGTTGAAACTTTGTTTACGTTGGTCTGACAGAAATGAAATTTTCATGCATATTTGACGGGTGACCCGAAAACACTGACCCCCGGTCCGTGGACCAGTCCAACGGACCGGGTCCACGGACCACCTCACGGACCGGTCCATGGACCACCTATACGGACCACCCCTGCTGACCCCCTCAAAAAATTCAATAGAGAAAAAAAACGAATAAAAAATAAATAAAAATGAAAATATAAATTCTTACCCATAGTCGACCCTCAATCGCGTTTCGCGCGGTGAGATCGCGAACTGCCACGAGTCCACTCTATATAATTGTGCATTGTCGGTATTGCACCAATTTAGCAGGCTTGAGCAAATCCAAACTGTCGTTCATCTGTTGTACGAAATACGAACAGGAGGAAAATAAAGACACATGGAGAAGTTTTGCTGTTTTGTCGGTGTTTCTTGCCACCGCCATTTTGTTCGGCCCATTCTCCCACGGGTCCAAGATCAACATTAGCCCCAGGCCACGAACTTCACACACTTGTCGAGTTGATTCGGTTTTTATTACTGTTTACCTTGGGATACGGTGGGGGCTGGAAGGGGGGGTGGGGGCAAAAAAAATTGCCTAATTCTACCACCAACCTTTACTGTACTCATCTCAGACAGGACATCTGTTGTTAAAGTATAATGTACCAGTCAATAAATTGAAGCTTCAACATCCCCCCCGGGCAACCCCCGGGCATTTGAACTTTTGAAGATTGGCTTGTTCAAATTCCCTCCCCTTGGGGCAAAAAAGCCGTTCAAATGCCCCACCCATTGTTACTGAAATACCTCTCCTCAAAGACAAATTTCCCCAGGGGGGGTACTCGAAGTATGCATGACAGGGGGTCCGACGGAGCTTCATATTGCAAACCCAAAAGAATACACAAGGCTGAAATTTTAGACCCAAAAAAATACCTGGCATGAAAATTTCCAACCCAAAAAAATACAAGACTTAAATACCTCAATACTGATTTATTCAATTAAACAGAACTTTCTAATGCATGATTTTGCATCAATAAGCTCATGAAATTGGTAGGTCCGTTAATGTCTCTTCATCCTCCCTTCTGCTCCACATTTACAGGCATGTCCTCATTGTGACTATATCAGCATACCTCTTTCATCAGATTGAGGTTATGATACATAATTAAATTTCACATTTTCTAACAGGAACTGTAACGAGCGTTAAGAAATATACTACAATACTCTCTTAAAAAACCTATAGTACAAAGTTGTCGAAATGTTTCCCGGCCTTAATCTCTCTCGGTAATACATTTAAGGAATTAGTGTACTGTATAAATGATGGCTCGCCGAAGCCTTTCTGTGCGGAAATGCCATAATTGTACTCTTACACATAATTAAATTTCACATTTTCGAACAGGAACTGTAACGAGCGTAAAAAACACTGCAATACTCTCTTGACAAAAACAACCTATAGTATAACAGTGTCGAAATGTTTCCTTAAATCTCTCCCGGTAATGTACATTTATAGAATTAGTGAACTGTATAAATAACGGTTTGCCGAAGCCTTCCCGTGAGGGAATGGCGTAATTGTACTCTTCGACCATCATCAGCGATGTACTCTGAAACGTCGTCGGCGGTATCCAGTGGAAAGTAGGCTTCCAGGAACGTTGTGTCGGCTAGTGATAACCTGAAGACGTCTCCCTCGCGCAACAGACTGACTGGAGAAATTACATCTGAAATATTGACTTCTTCAGTCGAACTGGTTCTCACAAACGTTTGATCCCTCAACAACGTGAGGGACATGAAAGACATTGATGGACATCATTGTAATGAGTCATAGAGAAAACAGGAAAAGTAAACAAGATTACAAATGTACATTGTATTGTCTTCTTAATATTAACAGTTTTTCCGGAACACAAGTCGCTGATCCACTGATCGCAACGAAAACCCGAAACGAAAAGTTCGCTCGGAGATAAGACCCAAAAAAATACGCGTATTTTTTTAAGACCTAAAAAAATACGTGACAGATCTCTTGACCCAAAAAAATACCGAGCGTGTAAATTTTCAACCCAAAAAAATACGTCGGACCCCCCCGTCATGTATACTTCGAGTACCCCCCTGGGCAAATTTCGTCTTCAATCAAACACTGTTCACGCTTGTCAGAGAGAGAAATGCCGTAATGACGCCTTCAAACTTCATTTAAAGACCGTTTTGAGCTCGTTATTCACTAACAAAGGCGAAATTCTACCTTGGAAATCCGTCAAACCCTGCAAAAACAGAAAAAACTCACGGGCATATTACGCTAGAACTAGAGATAAATCTGGTTCAAATTCCCCACCCTTCCAAGGCAACGTTCATATTCCCCCTCCCCGGCTGGGCACGATGCACAGTCAAATGCCCAGGGTTTGCCCAGGGGGGATGTTGAAGCTTCAATTTGACCGGTACATAAATGGCCTGTAGCCAAGGGCGACAATAAGGGAATATGCTGGAAAACAAAACTGTTGGCCAACAATACAACCCGGCAGTAATTTTTCAAAAAAAAATGCAATGACAATTTTCACAATGGGATTTTCCTTTCTGAAGCCTGGGGCTGATGTGTATCTTGGACCTGTGGGAGAATGGGCCGAACAAAATGGCGGAGGCAAGAAACACTGACAAAACAGCAAAGCTTCTCCATTTGTCTTTATTTTCTTCCTGTTTGCATTTCGTACTACTGTTTGCAGTTCGCGATCTCACCGCGTGCACCGCGATAGAGAATCGACTATGGGTAGGAATTTATATTTTCATTTATATATATTTTTTATTTCTTTATTTTTCTATTGAATTTTTGAGGGGGTCAGTAGGGGTGGTCCGTATAGGTGGTCCGTGGACCGGTCAGTGAGGTGGTCGGTGGACCCAGTCCGTTGGACTGGTCCACGGACCAGGGGTCAGTGTTTTCGGGTCACCCCATATTTGACCTATCCATCCTTCACTGCTGTTTTACCATTGATAATAGTTCAAAAAAATTTTTCTTTTGCATTTTTCTAACATGTCACCGAGAAATGAAACAATCTGATAGGGATCCACGCATATTACAAAACCTGACTTCCAAAATGACGATGTTGGCTTTACCTGCAACAAAATAAATGTGCATAAGAAGCCCTAACTTACCTCCAATCTCAAAAAGATTTGCAAATAAAATAGCAGATTTGGTTTTCTGCGTATAATCAACCCAGAAACCAAACAAAGGACTTGACAATAAATTTGAGAAACAGAATGCCGCAAAGACCACTCCAAAAAACCACTGCTCGGCATCGAATCTGTGCTCAAGATACAGCCACAGTGTGGGAAGAATGACAGCTGTGGGGAAAAAAATGAAACATCAACTAAGAGATATCTGCAGTCAAACCCATACTGGCCATGGAGAAGATACAGTATCATAGTGTGAGAAGAATAACAACTAAGGGGAATAACACATGAAGTGTAACTTCAAAGACAACATCTGCAATCAAACATGCATGCTGAAATAATTGAAGGGCTTGGGATAACACTATGCTAAGTGCCTTTTTGGGTGTTTTTTTACTTTGCTCAAAAATTGTTGATTTCTTGCATACAGGCTTAGTTTTATGTAGTAAACATTGCCCCGTATTATTTTTGCTGTTTTGTGTTTTAGTTTTTGAGAAAACATGGGCCAAAAAACACTTTCAGCTTCTTCTTTTGTCTTTTGTTCATAACAGAAAACAAAAGAAACCGATGAAGTTCTTTGTTTTGTGAAAACTGTGGAATTATTCCATACCACGATGAAAAGAGTTTTGTGCCTGTGTATGTGAGTGCTGTCATTTTTGTTTGCATAATAAATAAATAAATAAATAAATAAATAAATAAATAAATAAATAAATAAAATGGCTAATAAATAAAATAAAATGTGATCTGGTAATTTATAGCTATGAGCTTGAGCCCCGATTTGTCATAATCATTATTCTCTGTAAATGGGATTTTGCAGCAACCAAAAAACGTTTTGAAAACAATCACAAACAGGACTTTCCATGAAGTGAAATCAGACAAATCATGTGAACAAATCATGTGAACCCCCTCTCCAAAAAACCACCCGTGAATATGGACACCTCCCCTGAGCAGATGGGGGGCATAGGGAAGGGGGCGGGGCAGTGGTGTAGTGGTTAACGCACTGGACTTCAGGTCTGAAGCTTCGTGGTTTGAGGCCCAATCCCTGTCATCATGTTTTTTCCTTAAACAAGAAACTTAACCCCACATTGTCTCTCTCCACCAAGGTGTATAAAATGGGTACCAGTCACATACTGCTGGGGATAACCCTGCAATGGTCTAGCATCCCATCTAGGGAGGGAGTAGCAATACTCTCAGTTGCTTCAAGCTACAGAAACTAGAATAAGCTCCGGCGGTGTGGGCGTCCTTGGCTCATGTGTGACTTTACCCCTTATAAGCAGACACATGCTTTTGATTACAACCCAGGATGACTTTTTTATGAGTAACTAAACACAGTTTCACCTGGTGGTGTACACTTAACTCCCTAACTAGGTATTAATGGGTATTTAAATGTTGTCTTCGCAGTTGAAGCAGTTATTTGTGGCCTTGATTACTAGCCACTTTTTGGGAAATGGGCCCGTACTCACCCCCCCCCCCCCCCCCACACACACACACACACACATGCACACACAAAAGCGGGAAAAGTCAGACCCAAGTGAGCGGCAGAAATCGAGCCTACAGACACGGTCGGTTTCTCACATGTCCACAAAAGCAACTAAAATTAAGTGTTTATCAAAGGTTTTTATTTGGACAAAATGAAATTAACAGCTGGAGAAAACAACACAACTTAAGGAGGCTTGCAATAGTTTTTTTGACCTTGGAGTGTATCTTTTGAAATCAATTTTTTGCATAGAAGTTAAACTTCAATTTCCTTGATACTACACCATCTTTTCAATATGTGACCAAAGTTAAGTTTTTCATTGGTTTCCTAGCAACAACTGTCATCATAGCAACGGTAATGGACAACCCCTCTCGTGCATTTATAATTCCTTCTCCTAATAATAAAAAATTTTTGTCTTCCGAGCTTCTTCCTGGAGACTCTTTTCCATTATGCTTTAAATACTGACTGACGTTTTAGCATTTTTAAATACGGATTGCATACATATTAACACCCATGATGGCATTACACTGGGGCCAAAAACTAACGAGAAACAAGCTCAAAAGACGAATATTTTTTTAATTATGAGAAGGAATTATACTGAACGCACGAGAGGACACAAGTGCAGCGTGTATTCATTGCACATGAATAACCATGAAATAGACCAGGAAAAACAAAATAAAACTGTTGCTCGTTGAAAGTTAATAATGACTGAAACTTGACCGAGATTCAGCCTTCTTATCTAATAACAGATATGTTTATTCAGCCTAAAACTCACTGGAACATCAAAAAGAATTATTATTCTAACGGCAATCAATTTAAGAGAAAAATCTGTAGGGGCAGTTTAGAAATATTTCTATTTATGCAAATTAGAAACTTTTTGACTGATTTGTGATACATTTTAGCAGTTTTTAAATACAAGTATCTTAAAATCGCAGCCACCTAGGAAGCTCAATGTACATTCAGAATGCTTTGATATCATAAAAGATCTTTCTACTGAAAAGAGAAAGTATTAAGTTTTATCTTTCTTGAAATATTGGAGAAAAATGCAGGAATGACCAAAATCAGCCCGTAAAAAATGAATCATGATTTGCTTGAAAATGCTCTTACAGATTTTTATTTAATTACGCATACAAGTTGTTTAGGTTGAGTAGTTCAAACAGTTCAAGTTTCGTCATAAAGTGTCTGATTAGTTTTCGAGATATTCGACATTATTTAAAACGAGGGGTTGTCCATTACCGTTCCTATGGTGAGAACTATTGCTTGGAAACCAGTGAAAAAATAAACTTTGATGATATGTTGAAATGGTGGTGTAGTATCAAGGAAATCGAAGTTTATCTTCTATGCAAAATTTTGATTTCAAAAGATACACTCCAAGGTCAAAAAAACTGTTGCGAGCCTCCTTAACCTTACAGTATCTTAGCAGTTTACCACGAAACAAATTAAGCCTCAGCAAACTGTGATAAGCTTAAGTAATATGCTGTTGTGCAATTTTGGTGTTGGTTCAATCTTTTCTTTCCACTGCATACATTTAGCACCAAAAATTATCATAGTATGGGACTAAAAAAAGATTATGGAAAATGAAAGTTGAACCAAAATTGACCCACAACAAATATTGACACCGACGTACAAGTACGTGAATTAAGCTTACAGTAACCTGTCATATTTAGTTAAGACACTCATTTGATACGGTTGATAAAGTAAACTTTAAGATTGTAGAGAGATAGATTTACAAAATTCAGCTTTGATACGCTAACTGATGCTGATGGAGAAAAAAAGGAACTACTTGAGGAGTATGACGAAATATAAGCTTAAAGGACGAATGCATGCTAAATGCAAAGTGAGGTAAACCGTAGCAAGCTGAAGTTTAATACATCTTTTTGCGGATGGATTGAACAGACCTGAACAAGTCCAAAAACAAATCGCAAAAACAATTCTTACCATATTCGATTCCTCCAAGCAAGAAAAACAATCCAACACAAACTCGAGTGGTCTTCTTCTTGGTCTTAAGATTCATGTTTACAGAAACGTGAAGGTGAATTAAGGTAGACTTTCCTAAACATTAGACAAGTGCGCCGAATGAATTTGCACAACAAGTCACGAGTACAGCCGCCGGCATTGAAGCAATCTGATTGGTTGAAAACACAAAAGGCCCGCTATTTGGAATTCAAAATGGCGACCATTAGGGTGGAGGATTCTGGGGGAAGGCACGTGGCCGTAGATTTATAACTCGAGCAAAACAACGAGAAAATGGCTAGAATTTCCAGCTTATTTGCTGCTGAATGTGTCATAATTCAGCCTGAGGTGAAGATTATTTAGTAACTGAGATGCTACGAGGTCGATCTGTCGCATAACAAGGAGAAATCGGACAGGGCGTCATACGAAACTATGGCCAATAAGTCGGGCAAGCAAAAGGTTACGGCGTTTAGACCCCCAGCTCAAATGTTATCTGCAAATTTGTCGAACTCAGCGTTTGGATCTCTTCCAGCGAGTGGATCTAAGGGAAAATCTCCAGCTTTTTCTTCCAGGAGTGTGAATGTACTGCCGGATTTGGACCTAATCAGTGGATTTGCGTTCTTGTCGTTCGCGTCACTTGATCAGCTCGAAGCTCACATCGAGCAAAACGAAGCGAAGTTTGCAGCTGTCAGCGTAAATGTTGGACGGAAAAGGAAAGCCGAGGGTCCTGTGGAACAACATGGAAGTACCTCTGAGAAATCCGGCCCACCAAATAAGAAGAAAGTGGCAACTAAGAAGAAAAAGCCGGTTAAGAATATTTCTAGTTCATCCACAAACGTCTTGGCGGCAAAACCAAGGGAAAGCACGCCGTCTTCCAAGGATAAACGTGCATCGGTAGGTACGATTTCAGACAACCGTGAGTGTAATGAGTCCGCGCAAAGCGAAATTTCCGCTGGCTTGTTTGAAATACTGGAGCAATCTCCAAACACAGATTCAGAAATTTCACTCCTGTGTTCAGAAACTGTTGATTTAGGGGATGAAGAGGAAATTATGGAGCAAAAAGTTCCCAGAATACCAGTGCAAGTTGCTGGTAATACTAATTTCGGGGATTCTGGGGATGGCTTCGCAGCGGCTTCCTCCACCCATGTTAGCGAGGGTGTGGGACTGGTTGACGGGGGTGTCTCAGCCACTGACGCCAAGCCAAAGAAGAAGAAAAAGAAAAAACGAAAATCTGAACATTGTGATCAAACAAGCCAGACCAAGTTTAGACTAAAGAAAAAGAACAAACCAGCTTCTAGAACTCAAGATTTAGAGGGATTGCCCAAAGTGGCAGTAGATGAATTGGAAAGTGACAGGTTTCGAGATACAACATTACAAGATGTTGACAACTGGTTAAATAAAGGTGGTAACATGGATGACAACAAGAAAGCAGAGCCAAAAGCGTCATTGTCGAGACCTAAGTTTGAGAGAGTAAAGTGCGCCCGCACTTCCATTTACCAAGGGTCCAGCAAGAGTGGTAATTTCAAAGGCAGGTTTTCTGGGTGGGGCGTATCAATTGGTTCAAGTAACAACAACGTCGAACTGACTCAAGCTAAAAATGGTGATAAATGTTCACTGGAAGGATTTACTCCAAACAGCAGTGATCGTGAAATTGATGTGGAAACTAGAAGCAACAGTGTGCTTTCGGATTTTAGTGATCATTCCTCTGATATTGAGCTGTTTGATCCCCATGGTTGTTTTCTGTTAAACAATAAGATTGATAAGGTCGAAAAGGAGGAATGCCAAGATGGGGTTGAAGTTGTGGATGTTGAAACAGTTGGGAAAGAAGCAAGGAAAAACTTTCTTGTGGTGAGTGGTGTCGAGGCGGGACACTTTAGTTACCACCCTGGTATCACCAAAGAAGGGACCATAGATACATCAATTCAAGCCAACCCAAATGAGATTGATATTTTCTTACAATGTGCCATGATGCAAGAGGGACAGATGATTAAGATTATTAACCCAGATGATTCTCAAGAATTGCATTCTCACTTCACGCAGAAAAATGGTCGTGATCCAAATACCGTCAAGGCAACTAGAAGTGCCACAGAAAGAAGGCGTCGTCATCATCTGGGGGATTTGTTCCACGATATGAAGTTGGAGGTGTTCACAGGCCTCTATGAATCTGATCTGTACTTCAGCAAACAGGCAATACTGAGCAAAGCAATTAGCACCCTTGAAGAACTTAAACAGGAACTCAGTGACTTGAGCAGTGCTAAGATGCAGTTATTGAAACAGAACAAGGAATTAAAAGAAAAGAGAAATATGTTGATGTTTGGAAAAGCATCTGTTGATGTGGATAGTGCAAAAGTTGAAGCCATCCTTAAACATCTCAACATCAATGTTGATGATGTAGAATGCTCAGATGAAAATGCCAAACAAGAACAAGAAGATGCAAATGTCAAGCAAGACAATGCAAGTGAATCTAATGTCACAGTTGAGCCATCAGTGAAGGGTCGCCCCAGAGTAAACAAGACTTTGTTACCCCCTTGGTTACTCAAACCAGCATTGAAAAACAAGGATAATTCAAGCAAATCTACGGCTAATGTGTCTGGGAAACCAGGACCTCAGACTGGGTGTGAAACACCAAAAGTTGTCCAGGTGAGCACATCTTTGACACATTCTTCCCCTGCATTGAAAACTTCTAATGTATCTTGTGGAGTGCAGACACAAGTAGTTGAGAATGGCTCCTCAAAACCTTCTGGATTAGAGAATCCTACATTGCCACAAACATTGCTTTTGGTTGATAATGAGGAGAAACGTGTGAATGAGTCAACAAGACAGGAAGTCCTCAGGCCAAGTTTAGCCGAGAGTTCACCAAAAGTGATCCATACAGTTACTTCGTTATCTCCAGGTGCACCGGAAACAAAAATTTCCAACATCCAAAGTGGCGAACAGGCTCAAGAACTTAAAAATGTTTCCTCAAAGCCTTCTGGATCAGAAACTTCTAGCCAGTCCCAAGTTTTGTTGAAAGAAAGCAGCACCCCACAAAACAAACCTGTTGACCAGTCATCAGGTCAGGAAGGCACTAAGCCAAGTCTAGTAAAGATTTTACCTAAGCCAGCAATTCTCCACTTAAATCCTTCACAACAGAAGGCAATCATGGAGTCCTTAGGACAGATCAAGCAGCCATCAAGCGATAAGATCATATGCAACCTCTCCAGACTGAGCACTCAGCCAAATCCCACTACACCACAAAGGATTTGCATCATCAGAAGTGGACAGCTAATGAAGAGCTTGGACAGCAAGAATGTTATGCACCTTAAAATTACAAGTGATGCCCTGAAAAGTTGTGGGAGTAACACAGTTACGGCGTCTACAACATCAAGCCTGAATCAGCAAGTTTCAGACAACACAACAGAACCAAGTATCCATTCAGTGGGTTGTGCTCAAACACCTCAAGCCCCAGCTTCATTGCCTCAAATTCGTCCATTGGCTGGTGTTCAAAATCCCAATGTGCAAATTTCAACAGCTCAAGTTTTTTCAGGGGGTAGTGGTCAAAAACCTGAAATGCCAACTTCAACCACCCGATTCTTTTCAGTAGTTGGTGGTCAAAAACCTGAAACACCAACTTCAACAGCTAAAATCTTCCCAGTTACTGGTGGTCAAAAACTTCAAATGCCGACTTCAACAGCTCAAATCTTATCAGTGACTGGCAGTCAAAAACCACAACTGCTAATTCCAAAACCTCAAGTGCCAATTTCAGCAGTTCAAGTGCCAACTTCAACAGCTCAAATCTTGTCAGTCACCGGCAGTCAAAAACCACAACTGCTAATTCCAAAACCTCAAGTGCCGACTTCAACAGCTCAATTCCTTACAGTGGCTGCTGGTCAAAAACTTCAAGTACCAACTTCAACAGCTCAAATGCAACAAAAGAATCCTGAGAAAACTTTTTTAGTCTCACAACTTCCTTTGACATCCACATCCTCTCCTAAATTTATCTTTCAGGGACAGCAATTCAATTTGATACCTTCAACAAGCAACAGCCAAGGACTGCCCAGTACCAGTCAAGCCAGTGCTGATGTCACCATGAGAGCACTTGCGTCGTTGAACCAATTACAAGCTAATAAGCCAGTGCCACCGCTTACAGAAACAGTCACTAATCCATTACTGCCTACGAAAAAGCCTGTTGCTGGATATCTAATTGGCTTAAAAAATGTAGTGATGAATGTTGGGTCAGTGGGATCGAAAGCTCAATCTACAACACCTCTCCAGACACTTCCTTTAATTGCCATAACATCGTCATTTAAGGCAACTACAACTAGCCAAGTTTCTGTAACATCTGCGACTCTTTCAACATTAGGGAAGGGTACTACGTCTACTGTGTGTTCTGCCTATTCTGCTTCACCTATCGTATCCATAGCTTCATCAACAGTCCCTGGGGTATCTGTACCTTCAGCATTACCTGTCATATCCTTGCCTTCCTCAACACCTCCTGACATGTCTGTTCCTTCCTCGATGTCACTTAATACAAGTTTCACAATGTCAACTGTCAATCATCCTGTCCCTTCGACTGGTATCACTTGTAATCTTGATACAGTTGTGCCACCAATCATTGCACCATGCCTGGATCCCTTTAATCTTGTTCCTAAACAACTAGCAACATCTACTTCAGCAATCTCTACTGAAACAAGAAATCCTTCCAGCAGTTTACATGGAGAAACTGAAGCTAGAAAACAAGCTGTTGCATCAGAAAGTACCAAGAGCCTGCCGCTGTTGGTCCCAGATGATATATTTAAACCAGAAACATCAAGTTCTTCAACAGTATTGACCCAAGAGATGCTAAAAATACCTGGCATAAAGCAAAACCCACAAGTATCATCCATGCTCCTTGAGCCACCAGACATTTCCTTAGGAGATGTTTTTCCAGATTTGGCTGAGATAGACGAATTAACTGCTGAAACAGTAAACCTCCCAGATCCTTCAAGCAACAGAAAAGTTAACTCAGAAGGATCTGACACATGTGTTTCCAGCTCATCAGTTGGTTCTGGATCACAAACAGGCTCACCTTCCTATTCTCTGCGCAGTTCTTCTGCTGATACAAGCAAGCTGATCAGTCCATTAAAAGTGACAATAAAAGACTTCAAAAAAGGTAAGCACAAGCAATTTATTAGCACTCCCACACAGGCTTGCATTAAGGAGTGGTCCTTAACTAGTAATGTATGGAACACCACATTGGAACACCAGCATTAATACCAAGGGGGGGGGGGGGAGGGGGGTGGGGTTTACTCCCATATTGAAGCTTTATGGGTATGTGCTGCTGTGAAGCATATGGCTTTCAACCAGTTTGGTCTGTGATAGGATATAGAAATTAGAGGCTTTTGGCCTAGAATAGGGAGTCAGTTGTCAGTTATCAGGAAACTAGGGATTAACATTTGGCAAGCCTGGGCTAGGGTAGTGATTTTTGGTGTCTAGAATGCAGCTGAACATGGTCCGGAACAGGGTAAGGGCCTTGGAGTCCCAGCAGCACACCTCCACCCAAAAATTTACAGAGTACCCCCCCCCCCCCCCTCCCGGTGAATTCCCCTCACTGCTTTGGGGTGTTGGTTTTTAGTGTTTTTTGAAAATGTGTGGTTCCAGAAAATATCCATACCCCCACCACGGAGGGAATTGGAAATTCCGGAGGGGTGGGGGGGTCAAAAGCCCAGGAAAATCCAGAGGAGAGGGGGTTTAAACGGATAAATTACTTTCCAGAGGGTCAACTTCGATTCATTCCGATGTAAGCTGCAGATAAAGTTCGAAAATTACTACTTACCGAATTTGTAGATCTTTATTGTGAAATGAAATTAGTTTAACTGCTAAGTAAACACTTTCGTTAAACGTAAAACAGGTATTCTTTCTCCCAAAGGCGCTTTGAAAGCGATGTTGGGGCGGAAACGAAATAAACATTGTCGTTGCGTAGAAGTACCCGCCATTACTCGTTACCAGTCTTTGAGAAGACAGCAACGTGCACCAGGAGTGGTTACATTTACTTATCGAGACCACGATCCTTCAACGAAATGCCTGCGTCGTCTAAAGAACCTAAATTTTAAGCTTGCCTTCGCGATTGACGTTAATTATAAGAGTTGTTTACGAACAACCAGTCCGTCCTTTTTAACTTCCCTATGTGGCAACTGGCAAGCGAAGCGCGATCTCATTGACCCGTAGAAGTCGTGTTTTACTAAGCTTAGCAACGAGAATATTTATCGCGAAGTACAATTGTCGCCAAATACGTTTACGGGCTTTCTTGCTACTCTTACACCTTCAAGTAACGGGCTCTTAACTGAGGGCTGGTATGCAGGGTAACGACTTTAGAGAACTCAATATTCGTTATTCTTTCTATTTTGATCATTTCCCCTTAATTTTGTTTGTGCGTTTTCTTTGTTCATGATCGCGTTCATGTTGAAGTAACGTTTATCAGCAACACTGCGTCTTTTCAAGCGAATTCTTCAATTAAAACGAACGTTTTACATGCTTTTGTCAAGGTAATTTTACAGCTACCTAGTATATCTGTTTGATGTAGAGAAGAACAGTTTGGTATTGGTAAGATAATATGTTATGAGTAAGCTATGATTATGTACGTTATTTCAAACGCTAATAAATAGTATAAACACGTCCTACGATAATCGGAACGGCTTAGCTTCACTTAAATTTGGATCAGTTGCTTCATTTTTAACACTCTCGCTTCTTGAACGAAACTTTCCAGAGGGGTTGGGGGGGGTGTTTGACAAACTGTGGAAAATCCGGAGGGATGGGGGGGTTACAGCTTACTTCAAAAAACGGAAAATCCGGGGAGGAGGGGGGTCCTAAGTGAAATTCCCTCCGTGGTGGGGGTATGGATATTTTCTGGAACCACACAATGACATAAACCAAGTTTATGGTGAATTATTCTGCAGACAAACCTCCAATCAAGAAATAATGTATTGGATGGATCAGGGATAAAGGATCAGGATAAAGGATCATGGATCAGGGATAAAGTTGATGGGATGGATCACAGAGTGATGCTAAACAAAAAACAGTTTAATAGATTGGACTACATTGAGCTCAATCAGGTCTCAATATAAATGTAACATAACAGTCAAAATTGTAGGGGTCATTCGTGAGACGTACAATGTGATTAATTATTATCCTAAACTCGATTAGTTACCAAGACTAAATGCAGTGAAAACAGGAGACTCAGCATTCATGCCAAGGGTAAAAAAATGATGTTGATTATTGCAAAACTGATTTAACCATTCATTTTTCACATGAAGAATTCAACATTAGATCCTAGAAAACTGTCAAAATTCCAATGTGCCTGTCACACATTAATACCTGACCAATAAAAATGTTTTGTAAGATTGTTTCATTTTTAAATTAGAACTTTTTACTTAGAAAGCAGATTATTAAAATGAATAGTGAAAGTAATTTATCAATCATTAACTTCATTCTTTCACTATTAACTTTTTCCTGTTTTCATTTTATAGTACAATGCTAAATTCTGGTGTGCTGCCATTGGTCGAAATCAATCACGTGACACAATAGTGTCTCCTCAGTAGCAACTATCAGCGCATAGTGTGCGTTTTCAGCAATTTTTGCTCAAAATTTAGCGTGGCACAATAAAAACAACAGATTCCTACTGTCTCAGCTGGCCTAGCCTGAGAAAACAGCCGTTGTTTTGCAAGGTCGCCACTTGAGCCTTCGCAAAACGACGTCTGAGTAACAAGCGCAAAAATTCCATACTGATGATGTGTCACTACCCAGATCTAGGTAGTGCTTCTGATTGGTTGAAACCCGAGGGAATTTCGTTTCAACCAATCAGAAGCACTACCTAGATCTGGGTAGTGACACGTCATCAGTATGGAATTTCTGCACTCATTACTCAGATGTCGTTTTGCAAGGGCTCAAGTGGAGACCTTGCGAAACGTTGGCTGTTTTCTCAGGCTATCTCATAGACTATGAGCAGTCTCTCTTTCAGCTCAGGGATAGTCGAGGGAAACGAACAAGTGTGCAGGCGTGAAAATCGCCCACATCGTTGAAACGTGATGTGCGTGTCGAGCCGCTAGTGTACACTAGCGGCTCGACACGCCCGTCACGCGGCAGGTAATTTTGCGCTCACTCACTTGTTTGTTTTCCTCGACTATCTCTGAGCGGAAAGAGAGACTGATTGTAGTCTAGCTACCTCAGGCCCTATGTGTGATAGGTTCCCTTGGAAATTTGATGTTCAAACTTCACACAAGCCCTCGAACTACGTTCTCCAGCTAATATTTGTTGTGAACATCAAGTTTCCTTGGGCAACCTATCACACGATGGTGCCTTTGACAGAAGAACTCTATTGTTTAAATAGCAGTGTTCTTACCGGATAGCGGCATCGTGGCATTGCCGCACTCTTTCAGGAAATGCCGCACTAGAATTAGCCCAAGGGTGCAAAGAAAGAATAAAAAAATGCCTTGTCTAACATACGTACATTTCTCGTTAATACAAACCAAAATGTTATTGGTTATGGTGTCTTCATTCAGACATTGAACATTTATTATCTGAGAAAGTATGAGGTATTTACTCTAACTCAGAGCTGTAAAGCGTTAAGTTGACTGTATCTAAATTGTGACCCGCTTTTCTCCCTCATGACCCCCTTTTAGCTTTTCTGTGGGTGCTGTGGACCCCAAAGTAGAAAATCCTGGTAAGAACACTGAAAGAGTGTGTGATTTCTCCTAATCAGTACTAACTGTATTCACTCAAATAAAAGCCCACGGTGTTACAAGTAGTTTGATCTTAAAGTGCTACATGTACATTTAGCAAATAAATATAGCTGTTGTCTACGCGTCATTGAATTTAAGCAATATTTTGCCGTAGTTGTACAGGCATATGATTAAGTTAGTACTCATTTTCTAACTGCTGATATACAACAATCACACATGCTAGAAAATTAAAATTTCTTTCATTATTATGGAAGACTTTATTGTGAATGTATCATCTTTCATAAAATCTTTCATCTTTCAATATTGTTATTATCATTATTATTGTTTGACAATATGACATTCATGTAGATATCAGTGTTTTATTGCAATCATTTAGCTATCTGTACTAAAACAATTATAACGCTTCTCATCCTTGTTTTCTGTGAGCAGTATTCAACTTGCCTTATTGACTCTTTAACAAATAGATTCCATGTTGCCTTTCATCTGTTTAGTAGATAGATCACAGATGTCGTCAAAATGTGGTAAGAACAAAAAAGTGGCACACGAGGTGATAGCCGAGTGTGTCACTGATGTTCTTACCACATTTTGACATCATCTGTGATCTATTAGTGAACAGACACACAGCAACATGGAATCTATTTGTTTTATTTAAGTTTTAAGTGATGTCCTCTAATAGATCATGAGTGAGAACCAATCAAAATGCATGCATAATTGAGCTTATTATTTAAATACTAATAGAAATCTTGGCCTTGAAGTCAAATATTAAATATTTGACTACTTGACAAATTTTGTCAAGTCAGGAATGGGTGTGGCAACTAAGGTTAATTTTTACAAACTGCTTTTATTATGCTACATTCTAATTCGAATAGAAGATGGGTTTATTATAGCCTGCATAAAACATGCTTTTGAGATCTAGAAAAACTGTGCATTGTGCATCGACTAGCAATTATTAATTTACTTAATAACCTCAAGCATAGTAATGGCATATTAATCTTTTTACTCCATGCACCCATGGCATTAGAGGCCCTGCCAGGAGAGATCTCGTGTTGCTTGTCTCCATTTTAAAATGTTTGTGATGTTGTTTCAACAACTTCTCATTCTAGATCATTCTAGGCCTAGATGGTTCACTGTTGCTATTTCTCAGGAAAGGTTGTCTTTTGTTGCAATATAATTTTAATTTACAGTGCTGTAAACTGCAATTCTTTGCCCATTTAAATTTTGGGAGTGTACCCTGGGAAGGCCTCTTACCTGCATGGAACCACCAGTGAAGCATGCTTAAGTTTCTCATACAGTTGGAAAACCGTTTTCTAGAAGGGTAGAAGGAGAAATCCCAAGTGCCTGTATTTTGAAAACACGATGGTGATTTTTGCTATCAGATGCCAGAATTCGTTTAAGGCATTTCAGCTGTAAGCTTTTGCTTGTTATGTCGAGGTAGTAAATTTCAGAACACAGTTAAACTTAAAGGGTTGTGGTGTGGTTTTTTCCTGTCAGCTTAGGGTTTAAATGTTTATTGGGGGAGATATTGGTCCTCAGGAATATGGGCTTTGTGATAGACTGAGTGAAAAAGTCATGAATTCAAGCAGATTGGTGGGTCAGATAAACTTTAAAAGTGGGGGGGGGGGGGGGGGGGCGGGCGAGGTAGTTTCTAAGGAAACTATAATATATGGTTCTGCATCGGTGGGAAAGTGGAACACGAAAATTTAGATTTATCAACTGAGTTGGTTAAGGTAAGTTGGCCACCTTAAAGAAATTGAAAGCTGATGTTTTTAGCATCAGCCCTTCATCAGAGAGAATCCCAACAAAGGGCTAACGCTCGAAATGTCAGCTTTCAATTTATCTATGGTAGCCAGTTTACCTTATCAACTCCATTAATAAATCCACATTTTTGTGTTTCACATGAAGTTTAAGGTGTGCTTTGAGGTAGAAAGTTGAGGGGTAGGGGGGGGGGGTGCATGGTGATGTTCCTGTTCCCTTTCTCTCTCCGGCTTCTCATTCCCCCCTAAACTACAGCCTCCTGCCCTGGTAATTTGTTTGGAGGGTGAGTGGCAGTCGCAGATCGGGTTTAAAAGTGATGAAACAGAATAATGAAGATATACCCAGGTGTGCTTAAACTAAAGTCAAAAACATAGCATGCCATCTTGTCAGTCTGCAGAGCATGGCACTACTGGAATACACCTTGCTGCCCCCCCCCCCCCCCCCAACCCCCAGCAAAAAAAGACCAAAATTGTGAAACCCCCCAAAATCCTTTGCACCTCCCTGGCACTTTATACCTGAACAATCCTGGCATTTCTGCTTTGTACGAAATCCTACTTCCTAGCCTCCCATAGCTTTCCCTTCCCTTTTCTCCCCAATTCCCAAAGCATCATTTGACTATTGGTTAGACCAGTTTGATCTTCCAGTATTGAAAAGAAAAATTGAAAGTAGGTTAACAAGAAGACTGAAAGAATAACCCGGTGCGCAGGAAATAGACACCACCAGGACACCCCTCCAGGGGCACGGTCAGCATTACTGTCTATACCTTAAAGAGCAAGGAAGACATGCTTATAAAATTAGAATGTGTAGTTCCAGACAATATCCACCCCAACCCACCCCCCCACAGAAGGGATTTACCCTATGACCCCCACCCCTCTAGAAGTTCAAATTTGGCTTCATACATTGCTTTAAATTTGGGGGCCTTTGAGACCCCACATCCTCCCTGGAATTTCCAATCCCTTCAGTGGGGTAGTATGGATATTTTCTGGGACTACACAATCTGGTATTGGGGGAGCACACCCCACCACCCAAGACATGCCCTCCCCTTTGGGTTGCTGCAGCTTAAAAATTTAACTGGACAAAGAAGTACTTGTTTTTTTTTAAATTCTTTAACACATGAAACTGCCTTTTATTTTAAATTTCCTCTTTTTGTTCAAAACATATACAAGGTGTAATAAATACTTTGAAAATAATGATTCTGTTAATCTTGGTCATCAAAAAATAAATAACAATGACAGAGTAACTCAACAGATAATTTTGCTAATCTGTACCAAAAAATCTTTGTGTTAATTGTGACGAATAGCAAACTAAACAGGCTATTCATGAACTGTCTTTCGTCATTTTACAGCAAGGCGTGGTACACAGCCCATGAAAACAGGTCTTTGTTCACTTTTCATAATTAAATAAATGCTGTTTTGCACTAGGCCCTTGCTTTGATAAAGTGGGTTAAGGCAACTGGTAAATGATCAACTTTGGTATTTTGCCATTGAAAGTGAGTAAATAAGGGTTGCACCAAATTAATCCATAGTGTAATTGCATGATAACATTGGTTTGTCTGTTTATTTATTTATTTCTTCATTTTGTCATTTGTGAAGTAATTTTTCCCACACTTCACTGGCAGGTGCTGTTGCCTTGATACAAGAGTTAACTATCTCAGCGATGAGGGTAGCAGAATCCTGCGAGAAAAATACATTAATAATAATAATAGTAATGCAATTCTTTATACAGATGGCCTATATCACACAAAGTGGATTTCAATAGGGCACTGTAAAATAAAAGATAAAATTCAACTAAAAATACTTAAATATGCTAATATTTAAATATTAGAAATGAATTAAAAAGGGGGGGGGTTGACACCTAAGTTCACTTTCCCAACTGAGCTCGTTCAAACCCAGAACATGGTTACTTTGCACCATTTGGAGGATGGCTAAGGACACCAACGTGCTTACGCGTGTGCGCAGCTGCAAGTTACTCTAAGCTGCATTCTCTCCTAGGGGTCCCTTGGAAAGCTTGCAGGTGAGCTCACTTATGCCGTCCAGAGTTTCAAACAATAATCCTATCTCAGTTTAAACTATTAAGAGGAGTTTTTCATAGCCTTTCTGAGATCTTACCCCTATACCCTTTTCTCTTTTTAAGATGACCATGGAAAAATGTAAACCGTTTTCAGACCAAACAGCTAAAGAACCACGTCCACTAGGACTGCACCTAACTATACACCGGTACCTTATATAGGGGAGAGCCCTCCCCCCTCCCACACACACACACACACACACACACACAAACACACACACACACAACACACACACACACACACACAACACACACACACACTTCCCCCTGGGTGCCTTTCTGTTAATGAAGAGTCTACGAAGTTGAGAGTCTAAGAAGATCAAGAAGCAAATCTGTAGTGTAAAACGTCTTGCTTGAGAACCAAATCGGGTTTCAGTTCTGGTTGACTGTTCGGGACATACCTTTTGGTAATTATGTGTCTGAAGCCTGTCTTCAAATTCTTCTCTTTTTACTATCTCTAGCTTTCGTTTCAAGAATGTGTGTTTAGCAATGTCAGATTTCATTGTCCTGAGAAAGGATAAAAGCACAGTCAAACACTCTCAAAGAAAAGCTACATCACATTACAATATCATCATCATCACTGTCATTGTCATCAACATCATTGTGCTGTAACCATTAATAGGAGCTGATGGAGTCTCGCTGTTAATACATTCTCTAGCTACTTTGCACAGGCTATCAAAAATGCAGAAAGAGATATTTTCCACCCAGTTCAGGTTGTTCTGGCTTTGCATTTCACACGAACAGGAAGGTTGAACGACCCACAGGTTTCACTAACTAAATTATGCACCAGCTAGCAAGTCAAACTCAAGATTATCAAAGTGAATAGGTTTTAAAGTTGATGATAAAAGCTGTAAAGGGGGATAGATGGAAGATGCAGTTGTATAATTACTTGCTACAAGGTTATCACTTTCACATGAAGTAAGCAACAGCTTGACAAAGACAGTGAATTTCAGCAGTCCAAAAACCCTAGTACTGTACCTGCAGTCTCTGCAATGTCTTGGGTCATGGAAATCCTTCTGTTTTAACTGCAAAATATAGAAAAGTATACTACTTTTTTGTTGCCATTAAGTTTTGAGTCACATGCTGCACTTAACAGTTTCAATTGTTGTTTTCAGTACATTTAACCTCCCTTTAACCTTTTAGTACATTTAACCTAGAGGAGCCACGGTCATCCCAGGAACAGCTGGAGAAGAACCATGGACATTAGGTGGGCAAGGCAGGCTACGCTTGGAGGCAGATCAAGAAAGTAGCCCAAAACAGAACTAGAAGGCAAGCGTGAGCTCCAGGACAGGGTGATACCAGTGCAGAACTCTTACCAACTGAGCTATCAAGACAATTGGGATCTGGTCATTGAGTGAGGGTGAAATCTACCCACAAAGGACAAAATATATGAAAAATCATACAATCATGTGAACTGCGGAGTAATGATTTTAATAATTTGACAGAGGACCATTGCAGTGATATATGCAACTAAAGCAGTTTTGGAATGAAAGCCATAAGCATACTCAGCCTTTCTAACAGATGTAACCACTTAATTGACCCATAAATGCAGCTGTGCTACTACTAATTTTGAAAATACTGTTTTATTTATTAATATGTTTGTGACAGATAAGCAGTGGAGAGGCATGCATTAGTCACCTAGATTGAGTGAGCTTTTTCTAAATAAAGATATGACAACTATGTGACATATGGAACCAGTATGTAAACATGATTTTGTAGTAATAAAGTTTCTCTAGTATCAGCAGGAAATTTAGCTTTTGATCATGGTGCACAGACTTCATTGCCCTCCCACTCAGTCAAGAAGTACGTGTGTGTGTTTGTGAAGTGTGTGAGTTTTGCTGGGATAGTTACTGACAGCTTCATTTGCACCTGCCCTTCTCTCCACCATTTCCCTTGCATTCTCCCAACCTACCTCCATTCCTTCTGAGACTGACCTTAACATAACTAAATTAAGAGCAATTAGATTGCTTGCTGTGAGAGTGATCAGCAATTGCATGTACATGTACTGAGTAGTGTTCCTTTTTTTCACAAAATGGCACTTACCTTTTCTGTTTTATTCATCAAGTTCTCAACCTTAAGTCTTTCAATTTTTCTCTTATTGCCAGCAATTGGTTGAGACACTGGTTGTTCAGCAGTCATCACAACTTGTCTAGTATCTGCTTATAAACATAATACCATTAATTTGATCCTGTGAAAATAAACTCTTGTAAAAAAATAATCTGCAAAGATTTAATCCATGTACTTAGGTTATATTTAAGAAAACAACACTACAACCTTCCTTTTTACAAAAATTATTGCAACATAATGAATAGCCTTTTTCAGGTAGAACGGGCTTGTCAGCCTGGGAAGGCAGCCCGACCAGGAGAATGTAGATACTAGGATGTATCCCATGGTCAACCCTGACCGATGGGGGCCAGACAACAACAACAATGAATAGCCTTTATGGTCTCGGAAAATTTGATAACAACCACTCAGAATACCATCTCCTGCCAAAGCAAAACTAGTTGACTGTGTGTTTCTCCCAGTCCAAATGGCATATGAAATCACACTTTCCAGTAGCTTTGAGCTACAACTGGCAACCCTCTACATGAGTACAGGACAATATTTCCCTTGTTGCTGTATACAACTTTTATGCATCAAATACCAGAGAAAAAATTGCCCAAAACCCACGAAAATTTGTTCCTGCAAAATTGTCAATCCACAAAAATTTCATGCCACATGGCATGTTTCTCAAAGTACTTACAATGTCGTCTGTAAGTCTCTTGTTTGTTCATTGACATTGTTTTTAATTTCCTTGAACAGAAATTATTCATTTCACTGTGACCTAAAATAACAATTTAAAATTAATACATCAATAATTTATTATTATTGGAGGCATTAGAGCAACTGCCCAGAACCAAATTAGCTAACATTTACCCTACCATCAATCATTTTGTTTTCATCTCTTTTTTCAAAATTCTGTGTTTTAGCTCCAGTCTGGTGGGATAAAAGAACTTCTAACTTCTTCCTGACAAAGATTTCTTGTCCTTCATCTGCATCTGTTCCACTGACGGTCTCACCCTGGAAAACACAAATGAAGGGTAAATGGTAGGAAAGGGGCATTGAGTCTGGGACAAAAATTAAAAAAACTCTCTAAACATGCCACGGTGTTTGCCCAGGTTTTGTGCCCAGGGGGGTACTTGGGTATATTAGTGACAGGGAGGAGCAAATAGGGCCAAATTTTCATACCCAAAGATGTCCCACTAGGGAGCCAAAAAAACTCCAACAGCCCAGAACATAACCTAAAAAACGTCCTTTTGTATGCACTTTCAGTTAAGTTTGTAATAAAACTAATGCGATTGTTTGACACAAATTGGAGACCCCTGGGGTAAGTACAATTTTATCAACCCTAAAAAAAGTCCTGAAAAAATGCGGGGTGGGGGGGGGGGGGGCACTTCACCCATGTTTGGGGATAGGGGTGCCGCTAACGGTCCGAAACCCTGACCCTTTTTAGGGCAAAAATGCTCTAAATACCTCTAAATGCTTAAATGCTAGTCTGTCCTAAAGGTAATTTCAACAATAATCTTCCTGCAGCAATGGCCAGTTCCAACCCAGAGGTTGTCATGATAACTTTTATTGTGAAACAATCCGCTCTGCGCGCATTGCGTGCCTATTTTTACGGTGGTTGACAAAACTGCAGATGCAATCACGCGATTGACAGCAGCAAAAAATGCACTCGTCAAAATAAAAGATAGCATGAGGTAAAAACTACAACCTTAACTTAGCCTGCGAACCAATCGTGCCCCGGGAAGCTTATACGCTGGATAAAGTACAAACCCCCGCTCAAGTTTTACCCCAGTTTTACCTTTGTGGAGAGTTCCTCTTCTGCTTCTTCAGTTAAAATAGCCAACGATTCAAACTCATCAGAACAGCCACATTCTTCTGTGATATTTAAATTCTCTGCTTCTGCTATGCTTTCGCTTGGAACTGTTTCATAGCTCTCAGAAATAGACGCTTTGCTAAATTCCTGGGATTTTTGTCCGCGTCGCTCTTCTCCAGAAAAAGTCGAAGACTCTGCAAGAAATACACTCTCCTGCCTGCCCCACACGACAGGCGAGTTTTTTCCATCAGCTACTAATGATTCCTCCTCTGCTGTTTCAAAGCTGTCATCGTCATAAGAGCGTTCACTTTGCCGAGAATCAGGCGAAAAAGACATCTCAAACATCCTTCAAGACTACTTCCTTCCCGCCGATTCCCTCCCACCGCGGCCGACTCTCTCTGATCCCTCCATGGGTCGCAAGGGCTGTTCATGAGCGAGGGGAGGGTGCTGGACCACTGTGCTGGTCACGCGTCCGCCGCAAATGATCACGAGTGAAAGTCAAACATGCTATGTCTCGATTAGGGAGCGGGGGGAGTACTCAACAAAAACTAGGGTAGGCTCGTCAAATCCTACTTTTTTTCAATACAAAATATTTCATTTTCCTACCTCGTTTTCAACAAAATGATTTCAATTCAGAACCTGTTATTTTCAAGGCCGTGTTTCGTTGCCTCGAAAACCTATCTCTTTCATCTGACATATTTGATAGAAGCACCTGTGCGGGGCAGGGAAGGGGTTATTTTGTACACACGTGAGAGTCACGCGGCCAGCGATTTATGAACTCGCTTAGGAACAGGGGGGTTGAAGATACTCTAAGTAAGATCGAGTGGGGTCCCTCAAATCCTGTCCTTTTTCAAAAAGGGAATGTTTTTTTACAAGGGGGCTAAGAAGTTATTATATTCTATTTTTCTCCGACATCAAGTTCTGATCGCAGCTCGAAAACACGTGAAGGAGACAGACGATAAATAAAGTTTCTCTTTTTCACGGGCCAAGCATGAAAAAAGTTTCACAGTCAGGATCCACGCGTGAGAAGTGTTGTCTGGGCCTGGGGGCAGGTTTTTCCTTGCGTCCGGTGGGGGGCATGCCGTGAGAGCCTGTTTCAGTTTAAAATACGAGATTGCACATAACCATTCATTCAATGACCTTTATATACTAGACCTAACCGATACCAGTTTTCGTTGACATGATAAAGTAGTCCGTGGGAAATGTCTCGCTCACTTTCGCGGTGAGAAAGTTGTGTCGTCAGTACGCAGTGGGGAGGGGAGGACATAATTATACTTTTCAAACGTGAGATTTTGCACGCAGTGGACATAGATCACGCGGAGCGCGCACACGAGTAAAGTAAAGCTGAATGTATATGCTCTAATTCCGCATTTCTGAGTTGGTAATGTGCAGAATATTTGTAACATCACGCTTCTAAGAAGACTGAAGATTTGTGTGCAAGGATGTTTTTTTTTTATTTTATTTTAATTTTTTTATGATGATGATGATAAATAAGCGATAAACCGGAGGACTGACATCGGAGTATCACAAGTAAATTACATAAAATAAACGAATAGAAAGTTTACTTGCTTTACACCCTTTTTTATAAATCATATTTTTACATATTGGACAGAAGGAGAAAGTAAAGTTAACCTGTTCGTGATGTAAAAGGATTAGATGGCCACGCAACCTAACAAAGCAACATAAGTTTATAGTAGTATAACCTGTAAAATCCTTTTTCGTTAGCTTCTGTTTTGCCTACACAACTCCCGCTTTAATAACACCTTCCTTACTTGTTTACCGGGTTCTTATCGCGTGAAACATCACCACACATGCATGCCGCACGAGTTGTGCTACAAAAACGTGAGACAGTCACCTTTATATACAATCCCGGGTGACTCGTGTAGTGACAAATAAATTACGCACGTGAGGTCAAAACAATTGTTCACAGCTTTTGGCCAATCAGAGGAGTCGAGTCTGTTCTCAAATTTTCCCAGGATGAGTTCCTCGCCGGTAAACTTAATGTTTACACGTGAAGTAGACAGTGGGAAATTATTTCGCCCTGCCTTTCGCGAAAACAAGTTGTAGTTGCAAGGGTTATCAAACAAAGTTATCCTGTATCGATCGAGAAAGCCTTGAAGGATATTTCATCCTCTCGAATGTAGCTCCAGCAACAGCAATTGCACGATAGAAGGCAAGTCGCTCATATCCACCTAGCGATCAGCACAATCTTTTCCAGCAAGCGAGTCGAAGTAAGCTAGCTATAATGTTGGCTAATATGCTCAAACAATGTCGTGATTTTTTTTCTCTCTCTCTTATTAGAATATTGGCAACTCTTTCTGCAATTAGCTAAGATGAGTGTGAACTTCTTGAAGAATTACATGGACCTTGATGAGTTTTTGGCCGTGAAGGACTTATGTACTGGCCTCTCACGGACAGAGAGTGATTATTCTGAGGACGAAGACCTCGTGAACTTCATCGATAAGGAGGATATCCCGTCAGAATGCGGTTTGTCGTCAAGGTTCGAGATGAACAACAGTTCTCTGCCCACACCGAGCATGGACAATACCTCTGATACAGACGAAGGACGAGGCGATAGTGTCAGTGGTTCTGAAAATCCGGCCTCTTTGAGTTCAAGCGAATCTCTAACTTCACTAAATGAAAATAATAAAAAGTCACGGAAAAGAAAGAGAAAGTCTGCAAATAACACGGAAAAATCAGCGCCGAGAAAAAGAAGAAGAAAAACTGCGGATGGCGCTAAGAAAAGTTCGGCCGAGGAAGGTGCTACACTCGACGAGGACGGATGCGAGACAGCTGGGGGCGTACTTCCAAGAACTGCCCGACAATCGGTGGACGAAACTGCTAAGGATGACAAATACTGGGAGAGACGGCGAAAAAATAATCAAGCTGCTAAGAGATCCCGCGATCTCAAGAGACAGAAAGAAATCAATGTAAGGGAGAGAGCAGACTCCCTGGAAGAAGAGAATAGACAATTACGAGAGGAAGTCCAAAAACTTAAAGAATACCTAAAAAAACTGGACGAAAAGTTCGACAAATAATTTTGAGATCAAAAACAGAACTGTTAATGCGGTGAGGAAAGTTTCTGTAAAAATTATTGTTTATATGGTAAATATTTACCCATAGAGGTGGAAATTATCACTGACCTCTTGTTCAAGCTGAGTTTTGTCCCCTGCCCCTCCCCCACACGGCAGACTGTTCTTTGTCAAACATAATCCCCTTAAAAATAGATGGGATAATGTTTTGCACTTTGCTCATCTGTCTTTTCACAGCCTTACCAACTACTCCTGATGGTGCTCGGAGCTCGAGACTACTGCATCAGGTGACGTACAAACAAGCTCAAAACCTTTGGCAGGCTAACACCAGTTGGGGGTGTGCTTGCTTATAAAATATTATTCATTGTTTGATACTGCGTGGGGTGTTTGACCATGGTCATGATTGGAGTTATTCTAGTACGTTTTAGGCAGTGCGTATAATTTTCTCTGATAGAAACCATATTTATAAGTGGCAATGAACTCAGGAACCTTTTGCTTGCTCTTAATGTTTTCAAAAAAATTACTTTAATCATTTGACTGAAAATATCAGCTAATTTGTCCTGGAAAGTTGAGGAGTGGCTGCTGCAATATGTTATCAGCTGTTTGACACTAAAAAACTTCTCAGAATAAGACACCTCGTATTCAGTTGAAATTTAGCCTTTCATTCATATTTTGCTTTTGATTATCCCTATTCTTCATATGCTCTACAACAGTCTATTCACATTTTTGCTGAAGTTAAGGCTCCTTTATTTTTTGTCACAAGGAAATATGGCATTGAAACTGCACACACTTGACCCACACTGATTTTATTAATTTTATATAGATATTTAATGAATAATTCTTTCGTCAGCTGGTAAGAGTACAGTGCACCCTTTCAATGTGTAGTTCCAAAAAATATCCATACTCCCACATGGAAGGTTTTTGTTTTGCACCCACCTCCCCGCAAGAAATTCCAGATTAGCTTTATACTTTGCTTCTAAAATTTGGGCTTTTCAGATCCCCCCTCTCCCTAGGAATTTCCAATGACCTTCCATGGGGTGGGTATGGATTTTTTCTGGAACTACACAATACCACCATTACTGGACCACAATAACAAGGTGAACATAATGTGGAATTCTACTGTAGTGGTACATTTATGAATATGGTCTCTGACAGATTCCATCTTGACATGGTTCTTGAGTAAATTCCTGTAGAAAAATTTCATTCAAAAGATATTTTCCAGAAATACATCACTTAATGTTTGCCATAGCCTAGCCTGTGTAAGAATTAAGGGCAATAAAAAGGATCAAATTTGATTAACCCTCTAAAATAATGGTATTATGTAAAGGTATGATTAACTAATGTTTGAAATAGGTATAGATCATATATAAATTTATATGGGTAAAGCTAAAGCTTTAAGGGTAAAGCTAGACCAAAACAAGACGAAAACAGGGTCAAAAAGAGCGGTGGACAGAAGTTTATGTGCAGTGCATGAGAGCGGAAGGTCAAAAAAGAGCAAAAGTTTGAAATTCAATTGATTAAAATAATATTTGAGTAAAGTATTCCAGAGTACACAAAAGTTGCAGGCCAAAACAGAGTGAGGTTGACTCAATCTTTCCTCATTGAACTCTTGACAACTTTGAGCAGTTTTTTTTTTCTTTTGTCCCGAAGCCTTTGTTTTTGGTCTTCAACTAGCAAAGCTGGTTATCTAAATTCTTAGGATGTCTTAACTGTGCAACAAAATTCCTCCTTTCATGCCCAAAGCATGTGTTGTTTGATGTATCTGCTATGCAGACTGGTTTAATGCTTAGCCGCAAGTGCAAGGTTGCATACATTGTAAATTTGTTCGTACTTAGAACTGAATTGCCACTTTGTATGGAGGGGCATGTAAAACGTCCTCTTATTTGTAACATTTAATGTTAGTCAAGCTGCTGTGGCATTTATGTATCCATCACGAAAGTTATCAATAAAAGAGATTCTATTAGTTACTGACTCCAATTGCCAAGTTGTTTTGTTACTGTTTTTTTGGCAAATCTTTACGGGCTTAAAGCTGAAGAATAATGAGTCATTAGTGTGAGGGAGCAGTAGTGTAGTAGTTAGTGCATTGTACTTCAGATCCGAGGGTCGGTGGTTCGAGGCTCAGTCCCTGTCATTGTGTTCTTTCCTTAGACAAGAAACTTTACTCCACACTGTCTCTCTCCAACCAGGTGTATAAAATGGGTAACGGCAACATACTACTGGGGATAACCCTGCGATGGACTAACATCCCATCCAGGGGGGGGGGGGGATTAGCAATACTCTTAGTTGCTTCATGCTATAGAAACTGGGTAAAGCTCTGGCTGTGTTAGCCTCCTTGGCCCATGTGCAAATTTATCTACCGACCTACCTACCTACAATAAGGTGATGATGATGATTAAACCTTAGTGTGCATATAAATTATTTATATGCACACTAAGGTTTAATCGTCATCATTTACATAGGAACACAAATAAAAGTTTTTCACCCTGGTCTCCCTTTACCTGGTTGTACTTCATTCCAGCTTCTCCACCCAAACACATTCTTTCTTTTTATTAAGATTCGCTATCTGAATGCACAAGATTAAGGTTAACTGATTGCAATAATTATATATTTATTCACCTTACAGAGTTTGAAAAGAAAACCCCAAGGGGCATTAAACCTGCCGTTGTACCCCATTAGACCCCTGGGTTAAAATAAATATCAGCTTCACTCAAGACACAAGCTCACACAGAATTGAACGGCGATTTTGGCCATGCAAAAAGCATAAATCTGGGGCGAGTCACCAACAAAAAAGGGGTATTGCTAGGTCCAGGCATCACCCAAGAAATTATAAAATTCACTCCTGTGAGCAGAATGCTACACCCATTTCAAACATTGGACTCAATGTTTTACATCAGGTTTAAAGCCTCAGGGTGAAGTGGAGTGACTTGGTATGTACAAGGCATTTTAAGTGATAATTTTTTTGACATGGCCATATGGTCATCTGTTCACAGCCATTTGTTAACATAAGATAGTAAAGCAGGTGCATGATGGAAGTGCAACATTCAGCAGTGTGAGTCTAAAGGGTTGTCGCCATCACCATCCATTTCATTTTCGTCACTGTTAGGCCTTAAAGGGTTAAGCACAGACATTCGTGAGCCACAGACATCAACAGGAGGTTGAATGTTTTCTTTGCTGGCTTGCCAAAGGCTAGAAAACACTTGTTCTGGTGTCCAGAGACTTGTAAATATTACAGACTTGACGGCATTGAAATGTGTCAAGAAGGAAACACTCGACTTCTGGATGACATCTGCGCCTCACAAACATCTGTGCTTAAGTTCCCTTACAATGCCACCAACAAGACTCCTTCTCAGGACAACTCTTACCTCGACGACCACATTACTAAGACAACGTACTGAGACTGCTGGGTTCAAACCATTTATTTTATCTACAATTTTATTAATTACCAGAATTACCAATTATTATCACCACAAAACTATATTTATTTTCTATTGTTGAGAATTCAACTCAATCAAGTTACATGATAGCTAGTAATAGACTCCTAAATATGGCATTGAATTATTACTAATGTTCAATTAATTCTTACTACAATGAATTATTTTAAATTATTTATTTTCCATTCAGCATTTTGTTATTAATCAATAAAATATGACAATATAGCTGTCATAGCTGCTAATCTTTTACCTTGGTTAAGTTACTTATTTAGAACACTAACACCATTAACCCATTAAGCCCTGATATAAAAATGCATATTCTTCTTACTGTCCTCCATACATTTCTTATGTAACTAGTAAGGAGAATTTGTCTAAACACCAACATCTTATCCTTGGTGATCACTTCCTTTATAATTTCTCATCACTTGAATGTTCGAACAAGTAGTGATAATGTAAAGAAAAATTTCATTTTCATCGCTGTTATATTATTAGGATTTAAAGGGTTAATAAACATGCGAAAAACAAACAAGACAATTAAACATTAAAATAGTGAACAGTTTCTCCTTCCATCTCCTTTGAACAGTTCCAATAAAGGGAATCATCCAATACATTAACACAAGAAATTTCCATGACATCAGATTTCCATACTTTTTTGCTAACATAAATATGAATTTGTGAATAAAAAACAGTTGCTTCTTTGTCAGAAGATGTAAAAGTTCTTCAAATTTGCAAATATTTATTGCCATGAAATATTACCCTTACAAAAAAAAACATAGTGCCATGAAAATTTCTCATTAGCAACAAAGTACTGTAACCTGTTCTCAGCAGAGACCACAGAAAATTCTCTGTTGCTATTAAAGGGTCACATAGAAACATTTCTTTTTTTATCTTTTGTGAGAACATGGCTCTAAACAGCAGTATATAATATAATAAATCTGTCTGTATCATGGAACACGAAATTTCTGCAGAAGTTTCATTCTGTGGATTAGTTGTAGAAGAGGTATAATTTTTGTGATTTGGAAATATATATGCTACAGGGGAAGGGAGAAGTTACATATAAATGTGATGCAAATATTTGTTAGAATGTTTGAAAGGGAACTCAAGAAAACTAAACTGTAGCATATCATTTACAATTAATTGATCACTGAATGTTTGAGACTGCTATCAGATCCATGACTGAAAAGTGATTTAAATTTCTGATAAGCACAAAGTTACTTTTTTTGTGGGATACTTAAAAGGATCATAGGAAAAAAAACAAAATAAATGTTAAAACTTGCAAAATTTCTTGCTACATGGAGAAGATGCATTAGTTTATATTAGTTTTGACTCTGTTTCATTCTGTTTCTTTGCATCTTCATTAATAATAATTATTCATTTGCTGTACTGCTGCAACAACATCATTTCTATAACAATAAATAAACAAGATCTAGGGAATGCACCAAGCTTCTTATCCATAATCTAAATGGCAACCCTCCAACACAAAGTCATCCGCAAGAGCCCAGAGGCAGATAATTGGCAGTGGAGAAGATTTCACAGTTGTGGAATCAGCACAAGCAGAAGTTCACAATACAAAACAGGAATTTTTTTGCCCTTTCGCTGGTGCCTGACTTTTGCCTGTGCAATCTTCGTCGCGTCCTTATTATTTGCCCCTGGGTCTGCAAGGGTGGCACACTGAATAAACCATAATTTATCTTACCACCCTGTAATGCCCTGCTTGCTGTGACAATTCTATAAGAAAAAAAATCCCATGAGCTAACACAGAAAGAGCTTGCAGGAATGCCTGAAATAACCAAAAAGATATACAGAGCGACTGGTCCTTACAGCAGTTAAAGAAAGACACAGAAGACGAAATACATAAATAAAAAATATGCAAGAAAAAATTGCCCAATACTTCAGTTTGCAAAACAAAAGTGAGTAAATATGTTACAGGACAGTTAACATGAAAGTTTAAAAATTTAAAACAAATGAGTAAGGATCAGTCGTTCCATATACTTTTTTACTTGAATGTTTTCCTGATCCAGGTCTACTTAAGATCCAGCAACTTCCAATGCCTTGTCGCTGTGGTCTTGCCAGTTTAAAACTTTGTTCTGAAATAACCCAATCACCCCGCAAACATCATTTGAATGGTTGATTTAAAATGCACATAATTTAACATTTAAGCCAAATTTGACTGGAGAATTTATCACAATTTTCCCTCCCAATCAAGCATTAGAAATGGTGGTATGAAAAATTTAGGACTCAAAGCCAAACATTTTCCCAACTGGTTTGGCAGCAAGTCAATTGGTGCATTTTATAGCATTTCCTTAATATACATGTGCATAATGTCCCATTGTCAAGCAGTGCCTTTTTGTGAATAAAATAATTTATATATATAGCATGCAGGCTTAATGCAACATCTTCAAAAGGAAATAAATACAACTGTATTCTACAGAAATGTACACAATATACACAACAAGTTCATCATAATGATTAACTTGTACGCAATAACAAGAAGTCCCAGTGGATTTAGCAGCCAGTCTGCTCTGGACAGGGTTTCTAATATTAAAGGGGCTATGTCACAAGAATTTTGCTATTTTAGGTCAATTCTTTGCTAAAATCATTACTTAGAAAATGCTCCTGTAAAACTGTCAGGAAGATATAAAATGAATTTCATCAGAAGAGCTAACCAAAATAATTTTTAGGGTGATTTTTGAAGACACAGCTTCAAAACTTGGGAAAATTGGCCCACTTTTTCAAGTTTCAATCCATTTCCATCCTTGCCATCGGTAGCAACAGACGACAGGAAACAGTTTCAGTGCTGTAAGATAGTCTTTAATAACAAAGTTAGACCATTATTTTTGGAATTCAACTGATGCAAGGACACTTTTAGCTGTTTAAAAAGATGCTAAAATAGCGCAACATAGTCCCTTTAAGAGCTTGCAGATTTCCAGGAGTTTTTGAGGGTAAAGAAACAAAATTTCCAGAACACTATTAAACCTAACTTTATCCACGTAGAAAAATCCAGTTTAAGTTTTTCAGGTGTACAAACCATTAATTTAGTACTTTCCAGAAATTTTCCTGGGCCCTTGAAAAAACCTTAAATTTGCAGGGGTCTTCCAGGAAATTCCAAAAAGGGTACAAACCCTGTATCTGACAATGTAAACGCAGCAGCTAGTTTCTCTTTAAACATCAGAGTTCAAGTGTTATCGAAAATTGCAATAATCACACAACAAACACCGTGAACATTAACTTGTAACTGGCTGACTTGGCACAGAAACAACACAGGCGGCAGCTCGGCCAGAGTTAAGAGAAGCAACTTCCTCCCACTTGTTCTTCTCAGGATCATAACATTCCACAGCACTCAAGTACTTGGATCCGTCATACCCTCCCACAGCATAGAGTCTGTCACCAAGGCAAGCTGCCCCCACAGCATCTCGGCAGTTGATCATAGGTGCTACCATTGTCCACTGGTCAGTGTTAGGGTTGTATCTCTCCACAGAATCAAACTGACGAGAGCAGTCCTGGCTGGCAGGGGCATCATGACCACCCATGGCATACAGGAAATTATCAAGAACTGCCACTCCCACACCTGCCATGCAAAATGGTAAATAACCAGAGAATTAAGAGACTTAATTGACTCTTTCCCCAAGAACATAAGAGGTATAGAACACATCTGATGACATACACTGCAATCTCTTATCTACTTTTAAGTACTTTTTATTTCAGTTGGTTTCACAAAGGATAGTTTAACTGACCAAGACACAGTCAAGAAACTAGTACAGAAACTCAGTTGCTGTTTAAGTCTGTCTTAGGTTAGCGTGTATGGCTAATGGTCTTAATAGTCTTATGCACCTGCTGGCACAGTGGGACACAGTGACAATGGCGACGATGATGATGATGATGATGATGAGGAGGAGGAGGAGGAGGAGGATTGCACATGGCTGAATGGCTGAATCTCTGCAAGCTTGTGAAACCAAAAGTGAAGAGACTGATTACGTCTGGAAACAATCCTGACAAAATCAATAATCTTTTTTAAAGGACAATGCAAACATAGCCTGCGTGCAGACTTTTCCATTTCCTTTGCTTCACGCGGAAAAGGGACGTCTGCATAACGGCGTCGCTAATCGTGTTCCAGTATCCTGCTGTTTTTTCAGGAATTCATGCTGTTTGGGGTTTTAAATTTCACGTAAATTATATTCATGTAAACAGCAAACTGATGCTGTATGGCGAACAGGAATGATACATCCAAAAGGAATGGCTACTTGAGAGAAGCCTATATTTCCACACTACGCTTCCCGCTCGTGGCTCGTTCTTCACTTGGTTCAGAAAAAAATAACTCACTCGGCTCAATAACGCCTGTTATGCAGGCTACACTACACTTTCCAAGCGTTTGGACCTATCTTCCATTACTGTCAGTCCTGTGTACCCTGAAAGGTTTTAAACTGTGGTCACTGCAAACGTCCCTCTGGATTTTTCACAAGTTATTATAAAATCCTTGTCGCTTCCGTAGCTTTCCAACGCATGGTTTACCAACATACGTGATTAGAATGTAGAGAAAACTGTAGAAAAAGGATTTTTCCTGTAAACTGTAAATTCTCAACGACCTTGAACAAGATTTTTATCATTATGCTTCAAGATCCACAAAAAATACAGCACTCAATCACGGTGTTGATCTGTCAATTGAAAGCCCCACTGAAATCATGCCCGCATAAATTACTCTGAGCGTTTTTGATGACAACCAATCAGAATTGAATCTAACATCGTCTATGGTTAGAGCACTTTCCATGAATTCCTGAAAAACAGCAGGATACTGGAACACGATTAGTGACACCATTAAGCAGATGTCCCTTTTCTGGGTGAAGCAAGGGAAATAGGGGAGGTCTGCACGCAGGCTATGCAAACAGTGCAACAGAAAAGTTTGAGAGAAAGATACAGATAAACTGAAAAGAATAGGGCACAGCAAAAAGGGGGCATTTTCACTGGCGAGGTTCTAAATAGGATTTGATCACTGGCTTACAGACATTCCTGGCAATTGAGAAATGTGTGGTTCCAGAAAATATCCATCCCCCCCCCCCCAGGGAAGGGACTGGAATTTCCAGGGGGGTGGGGGGGGGTCAAAGGCTCAGGAAAATCCTGAGGGGGGGGGGGGTGTTGTATCAATTTATATTATTTTGTCCAGACCGGTTCCATTATTCCTATATGTGATCCGCGGACGCAAACATTGATCTTGTTAACTGCACAAAAGTAATATTTTCAAGGTGGTCCGGCACGATTTCTGGTGCTGCGAGAGTCCAGTTATTTTACCAAACAGCGGCTGATTAGCGAACAGCTCATGCTGTGGAAGACGAGTAAATCCCGTAAATTACACCAAGAATCTCTGTCACACATATTTAAGCAGATATGTCTGTCATTTGATTTCGCACTGTATCCGTCTCTGCTAGTAGCAGCGCAGCCATTTATGTTGCATTTCTTCGTTGTTGTTCACTGGCGTGAAAACAATCGTTTGAACTGAATTATTGCGTCAACATTGAGCACAGTAATATTTCGGAATCGACACAAAACAGTTCTTGATCCCGCTAAGAGTAGTTCTCGATCGAAAACTACGTAAAAACACTGTAATAATTATAGTTCGGGAAACAAATATTATCTGTAAGAAATTTACGACTCAGGTGCGTTATATAAATCAAAAATAAAAACATGCCCGTTTCACGGGTTTTGACTCAAACATTAATATGTCGGCATGAAAGAAACGGGCAAAATTTCTTCGGTAGCAGTGGAAAATCACATAGTCGTCATTACAATTGCATAAAGCAAGTATAAAATAAAGTAAAAGGCATCCCAAGTATTAAAAGGGAAGTGATTGATGGGAGCGCGTAACATGAACCATTATTCAGATAAGTTTCAGAACATTCCCGCGTGTGTGCTTAAATGTTTTTGAATGCATTCATGCTGCTTGCAACGTCGTTTTCGGCGAAACTTTACATTAGATAAATCTAGTTGTGCAAAAGTTTTATAGCTTTGCCAGGTCTCTAGAAAAGGCCGTTTACCGCACATTTTCGCGCAACGCGACGACAAAAATAACAGCTACAAGGAGACTTAATTAACAGTAAGCATCACTACAAAAGAACAGCTTGAAGAACCTTATCATTATTGAAAACATTACAAACATCAAAATCTTCACTGAAGGCCAAGAATGATAAGATTTTCCAGCTGCCAAATGAAAGTAAATGATGCCAAACAAAAGGTAATTCTATCTGAAAATATCCGTAAATAGAACATGCAAATTTGGTACACCGAAATCTGACACAAAATGTTGCTTTGATTACAGTACTCATTTTTTACCTTCGTAGCGTAACTTAGCGATTCTTACTCAACATTTATTTCTCAAGAGAACTTGTATTTTGTCAACTACTTGAATTATAAATTGAAATGTTGCTGTTTAATCAAGATAATGAAGCAGAATTGGTCGTAAATAAAATTTACGACGATATGCATGCACAATAGCATTTGACATACGACGTAACTTCTGCTCATATACGCGAATTTACCAGAAAACGCAAGTAACCAGCGAAATTTGGACTCTTAAAGGGGCATAGTCACGTTATTTTAGTTCACTTTACAAGTCAAAAATATGTCCTCACATCAATGAACGCCCATAAATAATGGACTAGTTTTGTTACCAAAGACTATAATACTCCACGGGAACTATTTTTTGTCGTCTGTTGCTACGGATGGAATGGATGGAAATGGATTGCAATTTGAAAAAATTAGGCTAAACTTTTCAAATTCTTTCAGCGTGTTGATATAAAATCGATATTAAATGGCCATGGTTTGTTTTCTCTTAATGAAATTAAGTTAATATGTTCCTTTAAATGTTCAAACACAATTTTGGGCATGGATAAAGATAGCTACCGATAAGTTTAGCACAGTTTTGACCAGAAATCTTCGAAATCCTCGTGACTATGCCCCTTTAAACTATAGTTTAGCTAATTTTTCGCTTTAAACAAGAAATAGAAATATTTCCCGGGGGTGTTGGAAAAAAAATTGGAATTTCCGGAGCGGGGGAGGGGTATAGTTTGTGGGCCGTTTTTGGAAAATCCAGAGGGGAGGGAGGGTCATATGAAAAATCCCTTCCGTGGGTGGGGTATGGATATTTTCTGGAACCACACAATTTGTATCCAACACTGACAGCCTACTAGATTCTTACCTCCCCTTCTCTTCATCATGGGACAATTCACTGACCATTTGTTTGTGTGTGGGTCGTAACTCTCCACTGAGTTGAGGCAAGCAGAGCCATCCCTCCCTCCAACAGCATACAGTCTCCCGTTAAGAACTGCAACACCCACAGTGCTACGGGCTGTTGTCATTGGTGCAATAAAGCTCCACTGTTTTGTCTCAGGATCAAATCTATGATTAAAACATGGATACATATTAAATGGTACATCACTAGATAGCCATTTACCTTCAGCAGGACAGAGTACAAGTTAAGGTGGCTTACAACATTCCAAAATGCCATTGTATCTGCTAAGATTCAAGATCTCTCTTATGATAGTTTTAGCTGCAAAGGCAACAAACATAGAAGAACCAAGAAGCACTTTCCATGTGTCACTTGTGATACACATGTACTGTTAATAATATTATACACACCCTAACAGACAGAATCCTGATCCCAAATCAGCTCTGGCTTGGTGTGAAATGATACTAGTTGTGTGCTGTGCTTATTTTTACAACCTGCTTCCTAACAAAGATTTTCGACCACCTTGCCTTCAACATGTAGCATATCCAGCTGCCTGTGATATCTACTGAGTATCCTGCACATCCTGCCTCTATTCTGCAACCCACTCGGGGGAAGGGGGTTGGGGGAACTCCCTGTAATGGCCTATACTGAGGGAGGCTCCGACTGGAAGGGGTACCTTTTTCAGGCTTCAGGTATTTAAAAGGGTAGGGATTTCACAAGCTGTATTATATGAAAGGGTAGGGAAATCTGTCACTGAGGTATTTAAAAGGGCCTTTAATTAAAATATTTCAAGTGGATAATAATGTTGTTTTTTTGTTTAACATCTTCTCTGGTAATACTGTTCTCCCCTAATATCATTCATTAACTGCATTCCAACAGTTTAGAAAAGGGATGCAGTGTTCTTAAGTAGGTATGTGAAAGGGGTACCATTTTTCAATGGAAGGTATATGAAAGGGGTACCTTTTCTGTCAAAAATGGTATATAAAAGGGTAAGGGGTTGGACTTCAGGGCAGAGCCTCCCTGTACAAAACTTTGTTGAGTACCCCCCCCGGGTCTGGACCCTCTTTACCACTTCCCTATTCCTCACCTCTCAACAGAACTCAAGTAGGACCAACCATCATGCCCACCAACAGCATACAGCGGGCCATCCAATGTTGCCACACCCAAGCCATGACGATGAGTACTCATTGATGGAACAGGGCTCCATTGCCTTGTCCTTGGGTTGTAACATTCTACAGTGTTAAGAGTCTTCAATCCATCTCTGCCACCGACGACATACAGATTATTTCCCACCACAGCCACATCAAACTGAAGCCTTCTAGTTACCATTGGAGCTACAACAGACCACTGGTTTTTGCGCGGGTCGTAATGCTCGATTTGGATTGCTCCCTTTGAGGAATCCATACCTAGGTTTGGAAAGAAAGAGCCTTTTGTTCCTTTATAGCATGTTCATTTCATAGTAAAATTAAATTGATCAAGGTGCACAGAGACAAAAAATAAGTCAGACGGTTAGACATGCATAGCGGTGAGGGTGCTGGAGTAGTAATCCAGTTGTCTCAGGTTTAAGTCTCACAACCTCCCATTAAGCGTCAGCATGAAAACTCACTCAAGCTGTCTAAAAGTGAAAGGAAAATCTTAACCATCAAATGCCAAGTTTGAACTAAAGCTGTTTTTCAACCAATTTGAGCATCCCGCAGCACTGTCTCCAACCACTAGCTGGACTTGTGTTTGGTGTTCCATAGTTGATCTCCTCAAAACTTTGTAAATGGTGGGTAAAAGCAGGTGGGAAGTTTAAAACAGTCCTTCAACACTGGACATGTCAATGAGGCATGGGTGTTACCTCTAATAAGCCTACCCTCTGAAAGTAATTTTTTTTAATAAGCCTCCCACCCTAATGACCTCCCCCTCCCCCCTTTTGGGACATCAGATTTTGTAACTGGTCCCTTCTAATCTCCATTGAACCACCCATTTCATCCCCAGTTGGTGTATTTTTATAAAGGCTAGAAAAAAGGACATAAAGTTGGCTGTCCTTTACTGACAAGAAGTAAGTTAACAGTGTTTGTAGAAATAAGTCTCCTCCCACCTCTCTATTAAGCTTCTCTCCCCCCCCCCCATCTCTAACAAGCCCATAATCTCATGTAGGGGGGAGCATTGCGTGACAACACTAAAAATGGCTGTGTAGAAGACTACAATTCATGAGGCCTGCAATTAAATAAGCCTTCCCCAGGGGCTTAACAGAGCAGATTTTATGATATATCTTTCACCTAATTATTCCAGGTACAACACTAACATTTTGGGATTCACCTGACTTTTGAGTGCTGCCTGCCAAGCTGTTGCCACTTGACACAGTTTGTTTGAAATTAATTTTTGACAACTTTTTGAAACTATCATTTAAAATTAAAATGTTAGGACACCTATGCAACAAACTAAGAAGAAAGCCAAGCAATGATTTTAATGGCTGGAATCCCTGCAGCTGACTTATCACAAATTTGGGCTTCTAGGAATTGCTTTTTGGTAGCAGAACTTTCCTTTCCCTCTGTTTTGCAAAAAGAAATACCAGAAGGTTCAGCTCTGGTCAGTTGGGAGCGAGAGGGTAAAATCTTTAGCCCTCTATTGCAGGTAATACTTGACAAATGTAGAGCTAGTAAGTGTTTTATAACATTTCTGAATATTCTAATTGCACCCCGCCCAGATAAGACCTCTTAAAATACTTTACACATAACGTAAAACAAAAGGCTAAAAGGACGTCACCCAAGCGTATTTCCTTTCGCAATCACGAATTCAAAGTGGCATTGTTCTAAATTTTGAAATTTTTAGTTCTATTGAACTTTAGCCCTACAATTTTGGCAAAAAAATTAACCTCTTACCGCAATACACAATCATAAAATGATTTAACAAGGCCACTTCATGTCAACTTTTGACGTTTCTATATTGCGGATCGAGGACAACAGATTTTTATAGATAAGACTTTAAGCTTAATAAGTAAAAGCTCGAATTTAAGAAATCTGTACTTACCGCCAACGACAAAAAGTTTCCCAACAGTTGATTTTCGTGGAGTAGTTCTCGAGTTTTGTAACTGAAAGCGTCTTTTAGGCAGGAGTTGATATTTCATGGCTTCGATAATCAGCTCTCTACAGGGGCCCATATCGCGAAAAAGTGATGACATCTCCACTTTATCAACAAGAAATTCTGGCGCGAGCAAAGGCAGGCGAACGAACCCTAGCAGTCTTGGCAAGAATTGTTTCCTATTTTCCTCATCGTATTCTGCCCAGGCACTCAAGGCATCAAATATTTGCGATTCAGAAGTTACATTTAGGTCGTCGCTTGACAGAAGATGAGCGACGCATTCAGAGCTCAAAAGAAGGAATTCTTGGTTTTTGACAACATCAACAAAGCGCTCTTTAGTAAAAACATCGGCGATTTTGTAGAGGTCGTTGCAACCATGACCATCGGCAAAAGCACGAATGCCTAAACAGTTTGACGGATGAAGTTGATGTTTCATGAATTCCGAGCAAGCTTCTTTAACTTCATCGATCTGTAAAATGCAAGAAACTGAAAGGAGGTTCTCCACGTTCTCCACTCTTATTTCTATCTGAGAAGTATAAGCATACTGAATAAGGGCTTCGACAGCTTGCGGGTCCATATCTGTCAAATGCACCACACTTTGACCGTTTTCAGAAAGCTCACCGGTAAACATAGCGCTAAAATAATCACTGAAAGCAGCCAGGACGAGTCGATGAGCCTTAATTCTTTTCTCCCCAACCACTAAAACGATATCGCATAGTTTAGAATTTTTCCGAAAGCCATTCATTTTCCTGAAGGTCTTGAGAAGATGGCTGTTGCAAGTGAATCTTACCGCGTCGCTCTCTTCTTCCATTTCAAAAGAAATATCTTCTCTAAAAAATTTCTTGTGAGTTATTAAGAGTCCAGATGTTTCGAAGTGTCAGTAAACTGGGTTTCTGATGAATGCATACTTACATATCCTACGAATAAAACATCAAAACAATTTATCACTGGCTCGGACGTGACGGATTGTTTTAAGTACTTGCCCATTCTTGCCCTTGTATTTGCCAAGACACCAACGCACTCGCCCCAATACTCCCCTTCCACCTAAGCTATTTTTAGCATCGCTAAATCCAAGATGGCGGAATGAGGCTTCAAAAATGTCCTTGTATCCTCGCTTTATTTTTCGCGGGTTTACCCGCATTTTTACGTGCAAACAACTGTTTCAAGGAAATGCGACTAAAAGAAGTCTGGCTACAAATTCTAAATCCTTAAATGAGGATGACAGTCGTAAAGTTGAGAGCTTATTTCAGGGCATGCTTCAAGGTCAACGTGGAAGTTTAGCCCAAGCCATTACTTTGGTGGAAACTCTCCATCCTACAAAATATCAACAGGCGCAAAAACTGCTGTCAAAAGTGGCAAAATATTCGAAAGGTCCAGCCCCATTTTCAAATGGACAGCGTTGTTCGTTTAGGATTGGTTTATCAGGACCTCCTGGAGGGGGGAAATCTACGTTTATTGAGACATTTGGGACCTTTCTGACCAGTAGAAACCACAAAGTTGCCGTATTGGCTGTAGACCCATCATCTTCCACAACTGGAGGATCACTGCTGGGTGACAAGACACGCATGACTGAGTTGTCACGAAATCCTAATGCATACATCAGGCCGTCACCTTCCTCTGGAACCCTGGGTAATAATTGAATTACTTCTGATACAACAAACGGATGATCATGTGATACCCATGGCCCATGATCTTTCTTTCATTTTGGTGATAATTCTCTGATTCTCTGTCAACTCTCCTGGGTTATCTGGGATTCTCCTGCATATGGAACAAATTTCCTGGTTCCCCATGAGGGTCACCAAATCTCCTGGATAAAAGCCACTTTGGATCATTTCCCCACCCAAATTTCTTGCTACTATATTAAAGCAGTGAAATAAAGAGGAAAACAAACCTCTAGCCATATTGCTGTCATGTTTCACACCAAATCCAGCAGGAATATAGTGGTAGACAGTAGACTCCCTACCCTGCACACAAACATCTATTTCCTTTGCTTCATGCAGAAAAGGGACATCTGCATAACGGCATCACTAATTGTGTTCCAGTATCCTGCTGTTTTGGGTTTTAAACTTTGCTTAAATCATTTTCATGTAAACAGCGAACTGATGCTGTAGGGCAAACAGGAATGATTCATCCAAAAGAAATCGCTACTCGGGAGAAGTGGATATTTCCACACTACCCTTTCCAAGCATTTGGACCTATTTCTGTTACTGTCATTCCTGTGCACCTCAAAAGGTTTTAAACTGTGATCACTGAAAATGTTCCTCCTGGATTTTTCACAAGCTGTTGTAAAATACTTGTCACTTCCATAGCTTTTCAACACACTGTTTACTGATAGGCGTGATTAGAATGTACGTCAAACTGTAGAGAAAGGGATTTCCTTGTAAACTTTAAATTCTCTGTGATCTTGATCAAGATTCCTATTGTTATGCCTCAAGATGGGCAAAAAATACAGCACACAAGCACACATGTTGATCTGTCAATTGAAAACCCCACTGAAATTATGCCACATAAATTATCCTAAGTGTTTTGATGATAGCCAATCAGAATTTAATCTAACAATCCCTAGTGTCAGGCAACCAGTTAGAGCACCTTCCATGAATTCCTGAAAAACAGCAGGATACTGGAACATGATTAGCGACGCCATTACACAGACGTCCCTTTTCGGGGTGAAGCAAAGGAAATAGGAGATGTCTGTGTGCAGGCTATAGACTCCCGCTATCTTGAACATTCAAGGGAAACCAAAAATTGTTTGAGATAACAAACGTTTGAGATGGCCAATAGTAAATGAAGAAGAAAATCAGCCAAGAGAAACAAGTTTCAGTTCAATATAGTGGGAGATTTGAGATAGCTGGGGTTCAAGAAAATCTAGGGCTGGATAATTAAGTTTTCATTGTACTAATCCAATCAAATCTGTGGTACAAGGTATTTCCAAATTTTATAAATTGTGTATATTTTATCTTGTGAAGTAAGAAATGACTGTTTTTGTGATCTGGATCTCCTTTATAATTACCACCCTCAATCATATCTATTACACCTCCTATCACATTTGTCCCTGAATGGGTTCCCCTCTAAACCGGAATGGAACTTGCTTGAGTCATGAAAATCTGGTGGATGATAATGTTTCACTCATTTCAGGTGGTGTGAACCGCAGTACAAATGAAGCCATTCTGCTGTGTGAAGCTGCAGGTTACGACACAATTCTAGTAGAAACAGTTGGTGTGGGTCAATCAGAAATAGCTGTTGCACACATGGTTGACATGTTCGTGCTGCTGATTCCACCAGCTGGTGGCGATGAACTGCAGGGCATCAAGAAAGGCATTGTAGAGATGGCTGATCTCGTGTTGGTTAATAAAGCTGATGGAGAACTGATTATTCCAGCTCAAAAAATTCAGACAGAGTACATCAGTGCTTTAAAACTGTTGAGGAAAAAGTCTCGTCACTGGAATCCATCGGTATGTTGTGCACATTTGTCAGACTGTCTGTCCAGACTTGCCTTGTATTCATTAAGTGTCATAACTTTTATCATAAACTTCCCCTAAAAAGGTGGAAACCTTTAAGGTCCTGGCTACACCTTGTTCCCTTTTCTGGTGTGTCTGGGCACTAAATTGAAAGTCATTTAGACATTGTGGAATGCTGTTTCTTTCTTTAAGTGCTGAAAACCTTCTGTTTTCCATTTCTCCCTGTTGTTAATTGGGAGCCCTAGCCACAAGTCAGAATGTGTACACTCATGATATCATTTGCAGTCAACTTCATCTGTGCATGGGTACTTTTTTACATGTCCTTGATTGACAAGCCTTATAGGTTAGATAGAAGTTTAGACATTTCTATGTAAAAGTTAACATTATTCTCATTCTCATTATCATCATTATCATTGTCATGATTGTGATTGTTACTGTTATTGTTATTGACATTATTACTCCCCATCATCAAAGGTCTTCATGCCCAATGATGCAGTGAGTGGGTGAATTTCCCTGACAATTGTTGGATCATGATCCTATCATGCTCGGAGAATTAAAGCCGGGCAATAATATTACTTTAAAAAACCTGTGGATGTAATTACCTGTAAATATTAATTCAATAGGAGGAATCTGCTTATTAGCAACATGATGAGTTAAAAGTATCATAAAATCTCTAATAGTTGTTGATCTACGTCCTGTCAGGTTATGCGCATGTCTGCTCGCACTGGTGACGGTATTGAAAAAGCATGGGAAAAAATGCAGCAGTTTTATAACATCATGCTAGATAATGGAGAGCTTGAACAAAGACGCTGCAAACAGCACGTGATCTGGATGTGGAATCACATCAAGGAACAAATCATGGGACGATTTAAATCAAATCCTGATGTCCAAGAACAACTTCATTACTATGAGAAGCTTGTAGCTGATGGAGTTGTGACTCCTGGAATGGCAGCTGATGTTCTCCTCAAAATATTTACTCACTCGTCCTTGCCTGAGATGCCGGCTAATCATGCACTTGAATAGCCTGTTTTCTGAAGATTTGGTAACTTTAGCCAAAGGAATGTGTCTCTAGAAGGTTGCATATTGACTTACAAATTATACAGTCAAACTTCTCTGCAATGGTCATGATTTCACGGAATTTACCTCTGTTGTAAGGGCTGTCCAGTGTTGACGAAGGGGAGCGGGGAATAAGGCATTTTCATGACTGTTGGTTTTCCATAATTATTGGTGTGAAGTGTAAAATGGATGTTTTCTTCCCGTGAATCATTATTTTCTAAGTAGTCATGAGCTGTAATTTTCCTTTTTTATTACATTTGACAAGAGAATTGAGTGGTTAATCTGTTGTGAAATGTGATTTTGCAGCCATCAAGAAAAATGTCATGAAAGATTGGAATTTGCATGAAACGACTGTATTTTTTTTCTGTGAAACATAATCTGGACCCCTCGTTACCCCCTCAAAGGGGAATTTTTAAAAAGGTTATTGGATCAGTTTTTGGGACAAGGAAACTCCCAACCTCCCAATTTAACAGGAAGTCTCCAGCGTTTAGATGCTATTCCCTACAATTTCTTACAAAATATTAAAGGTAACCAGGGGAAAAAATCACAAATCCATTTTCAAGCAACAAATGGAGTCCAATTGTTGAAGCATTAGTAAAACTTTAAAACCTGATGGCATAAACATGGATTCCATGCTCACTGGGCTAGTCTTAATGCTGCCAGAACAACCATGTGCAGCTCTGGAGTGAGAATTGGAGATCTTCCTAGATCACACCCTTCCAGTATATTTGTTCCTTTATTCTCCCAGTTTCTTGGAATATCTGCCAGAGGTTTGACTGTGTTATACTAGAACTAGACAGCTTCAATCTGTTGTTAGTTAAGGACACCCCCAGACTACATAGATCGAAAGATATACATCATAACAGGTTATTCCATGTCCCTCTTGCATTTTGTTATTTACTAGTTTTTCTCTTTTTTTTTTTCAAACAAACAACAACAGTACTATTTTATTTGTACTTTCCCTTATAAGTACATATTTTTGTATTTCTGTGTTAGTGTACATGTGTTAGTACAGAGGATGCCAGAAAGTCATGTTATACCCGTTTAGGATAGTTGGGTAGCTATGCTTAGTACAGGATGACAAAATGTGTATTTATTAGTGTTAAATATTTAGTAGTGTAAAGTTGTTGTGTACTGTATGTTAATAACTAAAAATAAAAAGATAAAAAATAGAGGAAGCCGGATAAGGAAATAATTAATAAATTTATTATTTAAGTGTGACAAGACAATATGTCAGTAAACCTTTTTGAGCAATGATTTATTATTATTGTAGACTTTCAAACAAGATCCAGTCAGATGACATTATGAAAATTATACTGTCTAGTAAGGTGAAAAACAAAGTTTACTGGTTTGGGATAAAGTAGTTTTTATTGAGAAAATCAAGGCAAATAAAACTTTGAAAAAAAATAACTTACGGTCTATTTTTACAATTTTATTATATTTAATATTTCAAAGGTGTGACCTTGGTAGTGTTCAGAAATCTAATAAAAATTGTACAGAAAGTTGAGAAAATAAACCTCAGCAATTTTTTTTATCTAAAAGTGGGTGACAGCCTACACTAACCCAGAGCTGCTTTTAAAAGACATACAAACAACAGCACTGGTGAGAAGTGACTCAACTATCTTTCCAGACCAGACTCAGTTAAAGTATTGGAATGCTAAACAAAGGTCAAACCACATACTCATTCTGCTGAGGTTTGAACAGAAGAAGTTAAATAACAAATAATACACTCAACTTCTTATTCTATCTAATCTTTGTTTCTGTGGTGCCAGGATCGTTTACCTATTTGCCTTTTGCTTCGTCATCTTGTGGTGGCAATGGTGTTTGGAGGGTCATGTGCTTCATTCATTTCTTTGTATTGTTGGAAAGCACTGTGAAAGATTTTCACAGAGATTCTGCAGTTATGGCCTTTGTTTATCTTGTCTTTGTTTTCCTTTTTTTTTTTGGCTTTGGGTCTTTGCTGTTGTTGTTGTTGTTTTTTTGTCGTTGTTGTTGTTGTTGTTTTTTTTTATTTGGTTTTTATTTTATTTTATTTTATTTTATTTGCACCACTTGCATCTGGATTTCTTTTGGCAGGAGCTCATTACCCGGAGCGTCCAACTGCCATATATTCGTGCAACTGCGTTTTTGCAAGTAGGTTTATTTTAAGATAAGCTTTTCCCGCAAAAATAACTGTTTCCCATGAGGTCTGCATTAAATCTAAGTTACTACTTCCCTTGTAAATACTGAAATTATTGCTTAAAATACTGTCAGAAATCTCTGATAAAGATTCCTCACTGGTCACTGGTATCCGTTATGTTTATTTCCAGCGTAGACGAGTTGTCGCAGTTTCGTACTCAGTCTATTATTAATTACGCAATCGCTTTTTGATTGGCTATCTCAACCAATTCGCGGGAAAAGCTTATCTAAAAATAAATGTACTTGTGAAAATGCCGTTTCACAGACACAGTATGGAAGTTGGACGCTCCGGGTAATGGACTCCTGCTTTTGGCTAGAGCAAAGTCAGAAAGTCTGCATGTCACCGTTAAAAATCTGCAAGATTGAGGCAATAGGAAACGAAAAAAAGAAATGGTAAGACGGCTGCCCCCTCACCGGTGAATGCCGCCATTCAGGAGCTCCTGTGCCATTTTAATTTAATACTAAATCATCCGCAAAGACCCCTCCTCATCACCCCCTGAAACTAGCTCCCGCCACGCCCTTTTCTCCACTCCGATCTAACATCTTCCGGTCTGCGGATTCCCGTCTGAAAATACAATATTTGTCATTCCTAAAGTGATTACCATCTCACCGCCCAAGGAAATTTCTGCCCTGTGAGTGCTTGTTGTATTCCAATCATGCGTTCTGTGAACTGCTTCCGTTCTGTTGGTTAAGTTGGGTTCTCACGTTTGTGCAAATCGGAGTAGGTTCCGAGCGTTCGAACGATGGAAGATATTTTTTCGGCTTCACGTGACGGGAACCTTCGATTTGTGAAGACCTGGCTGGAAAATACGTCGAACGACCTAAACCAGGGGTGAGTACAATGAAGTGTCAACAGTTGTAGAAAGTGAAAAAGCTGTCAGTTTTGTTTGAGCAAAATACAAACTGTGGCAAAGAATTTGCGAAAGAATCACTTCTCTCTCACCAGCAAGTGAGTTTTGCGTAAAAGCAGTTTTCTTGCTGAGAATAATTGCGGTGTGTTTTCATGCCATACGAAGCCAGACAGCTAGTAAGTTTATATTGAAGATCATTGATGCTGTACAGTAAGATAAAACAACAGCTGTTTATGTTTCATGCCGTTGAACAGCGTGGATCATTTGACACTAAACGATAAAGTTTGCTGACGTCGTATTTCATTTGACAAGTCCATTGATCTTTTCGTGGTAGGGACGACCATGGCTTCACTCCGCTCCTTTGGTCCGCAAGAGAAGGCCAGACGGCCGTATTCGATTTACTTCTCTCGCGGGGCGCGCGAGTTACTGCCCTGAACGACGGAGGCGATAATGGGCTTCATCTGGCTGCGAGCAAAGGAAATAAAGAAATTATACAACGGGTGAGAACATCGCTTTGCTAACGAGGTCTGAAACCTATCTTGTCTCAGCTATATCAACAGCACCTGGAGTATTTGCATGCATGAAAAATTAACTCGAGAACTGTTAAAGTAAACAACTGACAACTCATGAAAGCAGTGTTTTGTGATGTAAACTTAGAGGGTACGCGTTAAGCAATTTAACTGTTCTTTTTGTCTTGCCAAGAGAATGAGTTACTGTACAAGCACGAAATAATGGCCTTAATTTTAATTTGCATTTTGATTACCAACAAGGTAACAAATACGTGCTAATTTTGCCTTAATTGTATGTCTGAGTATACCGTATATAGCTATACATTGATAACAGATTTGTTGATCATATGCTTCATCGATATTCAAGGCCAAAAGGAAACAGAGTAACCTCTTCATAAATATAGCCACATGATACAGAGTCGTCCTTGTTTCCTCCTTGTCAAGAACAATTCACCTGCTCCTGGAAAGACAAAAATTCTTTAATTCACGTAGCTCTACCTCTGTGATACAGAGACACCAGACTTTGCTTACTGATGTCAATAAATAGTTCTGGCTTCTGTAGCGTGAAGCAACTAGAAGAAATCTACAATGGTGGACATAGGTCTTGGGACAGTATCCCTTTCCCTACCCCCCACCCCCTCCCCCAACCTTTACAATGTTGAACCCATGTATCGACTCACATGTCAACATTATTTTGGGAGAGGGGGAGGGGGGGGAACTCATTGGAAGGCACATCAAGAACGCTCCATTCTAGCAAAAAGTAACATTTCTTTCTTAGTGTCTTAAATTCTCAGCTCTGTCTCAGAGACTTTTGTCCAGCATTGTAGAAGCATTTCCACTTTTCCTGGATGGCAGGGGATTTTAGTCCATCGCAGCATTCTGTGATCACTTACCACCCATTTATTCACCATGGGGGTACTCCATGAATTTTGGCGTAGGGGTGCTTCACTGTGACTGAAACATTTACCCTTAAGCAGATCATGTTTAGTTGTATTTCCAACCCTATTCTAGACTGGATACCAAAAATACCTACCTGGAAAAACTTTCATCTCGTTTCTTATTTTCTTATGTAGTTATTGAAACACAAGTGTCCTGTCAACGGAGTCAACAAACATGGCAATACGCCTCTTCATTATGCTTGCTTCTGGAATTCTGAGGAATGTGCTGAGGTAAGAACATCTGACTAATAAGACATCCAAAGCATGGTGTCACTGATTATTTTACAGTAAGATTGTAAATAAGGTATCACTGAAAAAAATTGGGATTGCACAGAGCTTTTTGAGTGCAGGACATTTGTTGATTGGCATGGTAGAAACAGTTTAAACATAGGTTTGGGCCAAGTTTTGTCTACACTCCAAGCTTCATTAAATTTTGAACTTTTGACTATATCAGCTTTTCACCAATCAGTGCATGTTTACAGGTTATTTTCTAAAATTATTTTTTCAGGAACTTGTCAAAAGAGGTGGCTTAGTATCGCAGTGCAATAAGTTTGGAGAGACGCCACTTGACAAGTGCAAACCCTACCTTGCAGAAATCTTGAGAGGTAAGGAGATTTGACATTTTATGTGTGGTGTATGGTAAATTCTATATTATTTGCTTTAAGCACATTTGAGGGGGGGCTTATTTGAGGAGGGGGGCTATTTAATTTAGCGAAACACATTACTGGTTACCTACTTCCTGTTTTGGACCAGGGCAATGACTGTCTAATATGGAGATTTGAGTGATATTAAACGTGAAGGTTGTAGCTTAGAATTTTCACTGATGGGAGCGACGTTTCTCGAGGACGGACTTGTGGTTCTGGGGCGCTATACTGCTTTTTCAGACAACCAGAAAATGGTATCAATTCTCCATAAAGGACTAGAATGCAAAGTGGAAAAGCTCAAGCACATGAAGTTGGAGGTCATGCAACCAAAGATCAAAAACAAGTCCAAACTTCCAGCACGTGAACAAACCATACCGGATCAGTCCACATGAAGTGTTACAGCCGTGATTAATTAATACAGTCTATCATTTATTAAGTTTGGTTGTGAAGAATAAGGGAGGAGGGAAGGGAGAGCTTCATAACTTTCTTCCTCTGAAAAAGGGGGGCTTATTTAAGAGGGGGGCTTAATAGGGGATTTACAGTAGGTAAAGTAGCGTTACTGATTATAAAAGGTTTACTTTTGATGGTCTTATTTCTAGTCAAATCCCCAGTTATCTTGAATAACCCATTACCTTGAACTTGAATTCATTTTTTTCTTACTACAACCTTTTAGTACTGCTTATCTCAAACTCAGTAAATCCTCAATTTCTCTGCTAGCTTGGATGAAGTGTGGCATCCTGTGGCCAAAATTAGCTCAAACTACAGTTCTGTGATTATTATGATTATGGTAATTTACACTAATTTAAAAGTTGAGTCACTTCACTTGAATGAGAAGTGTGCACACAGTAAACATTGTCTTTTGTGTTATTGATGGTATACAACGAAAGCAATTTTGTAGTTAGTGCTATCCGCTGCACTGTTGCATTCGCATTTAGTTTTTGATTAGTTTTTGACATCTTTTTAACAATTTTTTGATGGGTTCCATTTCAACTAACCAAACAAATGCCCAAACTGTGAGCAGAGTCTTGAGCACAAACACGAAACCTTGACAACACTTGCCTCTCACAGAACTTTAATTTCTTTTAATTGGCCAGTTAAGTTCTTACGGGAGCTATGAAAAAGTTGTCAAAATATTGTCAAAAACTAGTAGAAAAGTTGAATTCACGTAGAAAAGGTATGGCATGCAGAACTGTAATTCTTTAAATTTGTTCCACAGATCTAGCAGCACAGCTTGGTCAAGATCTAAAAAGAATACCTTACAAAGGTAGGTATTAATTTTCACATTAATTAAAATTTATATTGTGCTTTCCTCCAAAAGCAAGGCATTTCAAGAGTCAGTCAAACTTGAAGATTTATCATTTATTACAAATATTTTCTACCAGGTCGATTTCCATCTACCCTCTAATTAGGAAATTACTAAGGTACTTCACTGAACGATGTAATGTAAATTGATAAACTTACGACAGTAAGTTTAGTAGTACTTATAGCACCAGATATACCAGAATGACAAGACAGTGTGGAATTTGTGGTACCCTACGCTTTCATCATGATAACACGTCAACATTTTCCATTGTAGATTATCACTCAAAGACGGGAAGAAAAGATGGTGAGTTGTTTCTTTTATGTGCATTTGTCACTATTCTACCAGTGACATTACCTTCTTATTCTCTTCCTCAATAAACCAAGTGTTTTCATTCATCAATTAGTATAATGATGCACAAAACCAGCATACTTCTGAGTTGTCACAACTCCCTTGAGCATTTTTATTTTAGCAATTATTGTTCTGACTATTATAAATTCTAGGTTAAATTTAATTTGCAGGTTTCTCTTTACAACATCAACTGTCCTGAGTGTAATATTGGTTTCCTTCATCACGTTTCAGATTTGCGAGATATTAAGTCCAGGCTCTCTTGGATTCAACCATCGGAGATTGATTTGACAAACAAGATTGGAAAAACTGTAACTGGAGAGGTAACACCTTTAAGGCCGATACACACGAAGAGTTTTGTTCCCAGAGCATGCTCCAGGGTCAATTTGCACGACCAGTACACACGAGGGCACATACTGCGGGAGCCATATTATAGTACACACGAGGGAGCAAACGAAAGAAACTTGCTTTGGGATAGCTGATATTCACCAGACGAGGGCTTGGAAACTAGTTCAAAAATTCAGTATTAGTGTAAACACTTCCTTAGTTACGGCTTTATTTCCATAGTGTTTATGATTTTTATCGTATAACATTGGGTTGTCTTTGTACAAGTTGATAACAAGTGGTGAATTGGTGACACTCCAAGCAGGTTCCTCGTTTTTTCAACCATCCACTTGCTGTATCTCAAGCTCAACACTTTCTGACGCCATTGTGAATTTTGAGCACGAGTTCAAGAGTTCAAAAGGAATCATGGATGAAAAAATTGGCTAATTTGATTGGTTAAAGTTGTACATTTGCCATCTAATCCACGCACAACAACAAAGTGTCAGTACACACAAGGGGGCATTTTCAAGTTTGCTCAATTTGCCCCCAGATCTTGCTCCCGAATATCTAACTGGTTTAATATCATGGAGCATTTTGCAGAGTGGAAATTTTGCTCCAGAGGATCAGTTATACCCATAAAATCATTAATAGACATGAAGCTGCCCCTGGAGCATGATCCAGGAGCAAAACCCTTCATGTGTATCGGCCTTTATCCAATAGATCATTTTCAAGTTGTCTTGAGCCTATTTTTCTAAGTGAGGTCTGGTTAACAGCTTTTATGTGAAAACAAATTTTATTTGCTGGCTTCAATGTTTCAGGTTTGGAAAGGAAAATGGAATGACATCAACATTATTGGCAAGAAACTTGCAATAAAAATGGTGAATAAAAGAATATCCAGGGATTTTAGTGAAGAATATTCCAAATTAAGGTTTGTATTTCCTCCTTTCAAAAAGATTTAGATTCATCAGTCTTGTTCCGTGAAGGAAGACTGATCTGATTGAGTTTTGTGTGGCCTTCATAGCCTTGTGTTATTTCCTACTAGGATATTTGTCCGAAATTGGCCCATCTCAATTCATTTGGATTGACAAGTCAAAAAGTAGCATTAAGAAAATATCTAAATTACTGCATGACAGACTTTGCAAGCTCTAGCATATTATATAAAAGAGGGATTAATTTCCTTTCTCCAAAACCGGGGAGTTAGTTATTCATCTCAGCATGCCCTTGTGGTTAAGCAATCAGACTTGTGATTCAAATTCTGTGATGTTTTTCCCCCACTGGGAAAATGATTTTATTTTATGAGATGGGTGTGACAGGGGGTTGGGCAGGGGTGGGTGCCCTTTCATTCTTGTCTCTTACATACAAACAACTTGTATGTTGCTGTTAAGTTTGTTTTCAGCTATTTTTTTCTAACTAGTTAATTTTTTACCATCCAGTTAATTTTGTCCAACTAGTTTATTTTTTAAACCAGTTACTAGTTTTGATACAGTCAAAGCTCCCATAAGTGACCACCTTGGGATTCAGAAAAGTGGTGGCAACTAGAGCTGGCCGCTTACAAGAATAGGCTCTCATAAGCAACCACGTGATTAAACAATAGAGGGTGACCACTTATGAGAGCTTTTAGCATAAAGGTAGTAGTATTGTAGTAATAATATTAAATAGTTTATTATTTACCTCTGAATAAGTTGACAAATGTACAGGTCAACAAACCCTTTGTACTTACTGTGAATATACTCTAAATTTAATCAAGAAGTGAAATATGCTTTTGTTAAAATGTTGACTGAGCGGTCACTTACAAGAACTTAAAAACAAAGGACAAAACCAGTCGGTAATTCACTAATTAAAAGTGGTTGTGATCGCTTACGAGAGCTTTTAAGCTTTTAATTACAGAGTTTAAGCAACATTTCAAGTGGGGTTTCACAGTGCTGGTCATAACAAGAACTGGTTGCTTACGAGAGTGGTCACAAGGAGAGCTTCGATTGTATGATAAAAAAATTATAAAAGTTTATGTGGGCAAGCAATAAAAAGTTGTGCCACACACATTATAGCCTCCCACGCAGTCGTTTTAGGGGAGTCGTATATTTACCCTCCTCGGTAATACGACTCCCCTAAAAACGACTGTAGAGGCTACAGACATTACTGTGCATTTTGGCTTACCCTAATCAGTGGTGCTTTTACCATGTATGTCTTTTCAGTCACCTCTTCTCAGAACCATGCAAGTTGTTTCAGCAATTATAACTTTTTCTTGTTTATTTTCAGAATATTTTCCCATCCAAATGTCTTACCTGTGATTGGCGCAGTAAACGACTCCAAGAACTTGATAGTTCTGTCACAGTATCTGCCATTTGGCTCACTTTACAACATACTGCATGAAGGAACTGGTGGGTAACATCCTTCAAGAGCCTGATTTCAATAATGATGCTAGTACAAAAGACCATACACACATGGCAAGGAAATGCAACAGCACAAGCATTAAAATCATTACACAGGCTTCTTACAGCACTGCTGGTCCTTGCAGCGTGCGGGACCAAGTCACAATAAACCTAATAAAAATGACATGACTTAATTTGAGTTTCTCAGTAGCTCAGTGATTATAGCATCTGTTCACATCAGAGACTCAGACTTTTTCTTTGTCTGATGTTCTTGACATTCTGAATATTATTACATCATTATTAAGGATCAAAGTGTTTTGGTTAATTCTAATAATATTTATCTGACTCGTGTTTGAAATATTACATGAAGATCTATGGAAGTAGCCCTCAGTACAGTCAGACTGCGCCAGCAGCTGGCATGTTGGGTATCTTCTTGATGTAAGAACAACGAAATTAAATACAACAATAGCTCGTTCTTTTTACCATTGTTACGTTAAATTCTTTCTGTTGGTTTCAGTCGGTTTTAATTATAGAATATTTGTAGGATGCTAAACAATAGTTGCTGATATATTGAGAAAGCAACACAATTTGCCACCTTGGTTGATTATTTGCCTCTTACCTCACTCCAGATTTCCCAGGAAGCTCTTAGCAGGCCTGGCTACTCATGCTATGTGACCTTTTACTACTACACATATTGACAGTGCTGAGGCTTAGAGATAATTTCTTTATGGTCAATAGGAAGCATAGGTCTACAATGTCTGTAAATGTATTTAATCTTGATGTGTGATGATCTCAATTTACTGCAGGGATTATCGTGGATCACGAGCAGGGAATGAAGTTTGCTTTAGACATCGCAAAGGGGATGGAATATCTGCATTCTTTAGAGCAGTTGATTCCACGACTGTACCTGAAAAGCACACATGTCATGGTAAGTATGAATTAAGCGAGTTAAGCTAGCTACTCTGTGGGTTTTGTTAAGTAGCGGCAAGTAAAAACAGCGGTACTGACACAAGTTCAAACCCTTGTTCCTCATTTGCCCAAAATCCCCTCAAAATTAGGGATCTTTTTTATGCCTTGTCATTGTGACTTTTCAGTTTGGATTTATCAACAGAGTTGATAAGGTAAATTGATTACTGTAAAGAAATTCAAAAGCTGTCATTTTGATCGTTAGCTCTTATACTCCGTCAATAAATCCAAATTTTTGTGTTTCACTTCTCCTAACTCCTTGATGACTAATATCAATTCCTGTGCTTATGAGGAACTTGAAATCATAATTGAAAAGACAGAGAAACAATACACTTGTTTTAATATGTATTCCTCCCCCCCCCCCCACCCCAAATTTCTATTTTAATTATGTTCTATAATGATGGCATATGCGTCTAAATTATCACAAAATGTATTTAAGGTAGGAAAAATATATTTTGGAAGTGATAGTATAGTACCTCATCTCCTGTTATCATTTCATTAAATACTTTTGTGAAATTGACATTTATTGTATAGTTGAAAGTTCACAAACAAATTTTATCACCAATTAATATTTTCCAGATTGACGATGATCTTACAGCAAGAATCAGTATGGCTGATTACAGGTTTTCGTTCATGAACCTTAGCAAAATAGAAAGTCCAAACTGGATGGCACCTGAAGGTAACTTGAGAGGGGAGGGTATTTTAAAGGTCTAGATGAACTGAATGGGACATTATAGAGCCTTTGCAGTAATTAAGACTTCAAACAACAAAACTTCTATGTAAGTTTCATTTCCAAATAAATTCTGATAGACCGTTGCCAGATTTTTGTTAAATTTTTTGGTAGACTGAACTCTAATAATTATTGCTACAGTCTATTTTTTTCCATTGGAGAACTCTGTGATAGTCAAGTGGTTTAGAGTGCTCCTTCTGAGAGTCCTCTTTACTCTTTACTCTTTACTCTTTACTCTTTACTCTTTACTCTTTTAGAGTCCTCTTTACTCCATATTGTAAAGCTTGGCTGAATGCACAGTCTTTTAAACTACTGCTTTGTGGACCAGCATCTCTTTTTGGGGGAGGTGGGGGACAGTGATACTTTTTTTTGCCAGCTGTGGCACACTTGAGTTTCCTGATGTAACTTGAGTTTCCTTGGATTTCTCCATACATTTTGTTTTTGCGGTAGCAGAGCATTGTCTATTATGTTATTTTCAGTTTTGCAAAAAAGTCCAGAGGAAGTTGACCAGCGTTCAGCTGACATGTGGAGTTATGCCATGATCCTTTGGGAGCTTGTGACGAGAGAAGTTCCATTTGGACACCTGTCACCCATGGAAGTCGGCATGAAGGTTGGTTCTTTAATGTAATCAACATCTAAGTGATTGCATCATAACAAGAAAAGCCCCAGGGGCATTAGACCCCGCCATTGTTCTCCCTCAGGGAGCAAAATATTACAGTCACTCAAGATATGAGCCCAAGTGGTGTAGCAGAAGTTTACGACAAATATTTGTTTGTCCGAGCAAAAACCGGGAGTCTGGGGCTAGTGAGCATGGAAAAATCCTAACGGTGGGGTGGTTAAATTGTCGCTACGAAGTTGGCTGTCCAGAAAAAAAGGATCTGATCTAGATGGCAGGGATCTGCTGTACATTAAATAAATATGTGGAGGCGTGAATTCAACCTGAAGGTCATGGAATCAATCCCATCTCCTTAGATAAGAATGCCTCTTTACTCATGCGAACTGTTGAAAAGAATGTCAGGAAGGAGTGGGACATAACTTTTTATAGGACTGGCATAATATCCTTGGAGAAGTAGCTGTACTCCTGTACAATAAATCACAGTATCTGGAGATGGACGCTGAGTGTTATGTCCACCTTGCTAATTTGAACATGAAACTCATGTTGTACTTGGTCCAAACTTTTGAGTCTATGAAAAACCCGTTTAAGAGTTAACATTCAAATAAAAGCTATTAAGAAATACCTTTACTTGATGGTGTTTGTCTCTCTATATTTTGCCCAATAAATCTTTCTTTTCGTTTGTTTTACTGTGGGTGAAAGGGTTGAAAGACTTAGCCATTTTTTGTGTCTTCCACAGGTTGCCCTTGAAGGTTTAAGGCCCTCTGTTCCACCTGGAGTTTCCACACAAATGGCAAAACTGGTCTCGATATGCTGGAATAACGACCCAACCAAAAGACCACGATTTGATCAGATTCTTCCGATTCTAGGGAAGATGGCACAATAAAAACTATCCAAGCGTAGACCAAATAATTGTTTCTTGGTTACATAAATTTAATATCTAGTCTCTGACCTTTTGAAGCAATGGTATTGACTGTTCCTTGCTTTAATAATATTTTTCGTAGTTTCTAGCTTATCAGATATTTGTTTGTAATAAGTTATTTTTATATCAGCTGTTGTTACGCTTTGGAGACTAGTGTAATATTCACTGTTTTGTACAAACAAAATTTAAAAGAGATTTTAAAACTCTGAAACGATATAATTACTAATGAAAGTCTACTGATAACTATAAATGTGCATTTCAGTCTTTGTAAAACTCACCATATTACAAATAAATCAATATATATTTTTACCTGTGTACACTTCCCGTACCTTGGGGGGGGGGGGGCATTGAGGGGAGGAGCAAGGGGCTTTTACACTTCCCGTACCTTGACTTCCAGTTTACACCCTCAATGTATTCCTGATAATATATAGATTTAGCCAAGCCTAAAAGCGGAGCTCCCCCTTTTGTTTTTTTATTTTTTGTTTTGTTTTTTTTTGGCTGGCACTTAGCAATTTGTGAAAATACTCTCATTCAAGTCGTTAAATAAGAAAAAAATAAAAAAGAAAGAAAAGAAAAATTATTCATTTCCCCGCTGGGGGTCTAACTCGGCTCGCTGGGTCGTTAACCGGCACTTAGTCCACTAGGCCACGAGTACTAACGTTACCATAATGTGTTAATTTTAGTACTTATTTCTTTTTCCGTGATAAGCTGCCTATCAACATGAAAATGCTGGTGTTTTTCCTGGCAAACTGTTCGGGACCGCCGCAAAAACCATGGTTGTGGACAGATATTCCATTCCCTGCTAGCAGAGGCCCCTTTTCATTTGTATTCGCTGAGCTGATGGGCGGGACTCAGCAAACACAAAGGAAAAGGGAACCCTAAAGCCTTGTTCATTCGCAAGTTTAGAGTTCCCTCAAAAAACTGTACTGTTGAATTAAAAGCGAGAAGTACTCCTACCTTGAAACAGTTTTGCACAAAGAGTTTGGGGCGCAAATTATAGAAAGGAAGACCTGAGAGAACGCGCATGATAATTCTCTCCAGACTGCAGAATTTTAAACTACTTCCTTACATATACAAAAAGGTAACAGCTTTTGCAGTTTAATCCATGATAAGCTATAATTAAGAAAACATCTTGACACCTGAGGAAACATTAATTTCTGGGAAGTCACGAATCGTCAGCCAGAGGGATATTCCACCTTTAACATAGAGAACTGTTTGCTCTTTAGACGCCAGACGAATTAGTGAGAGAAGCAACAGAACTATCAGAAGTATACAAACATGAACACCACGGTGAGAAGGTGAATAGAGTGTTCATCCATATGGAATGTATGCCCCACCCCCTCCCCCTGTCCCTTCAACTTCTTTTGTCCCCTCGTCCCCTCATCCACTTCTGTAATGGAGGAGGGGTTTTGGAGTTGTTGGGAAACCTGTTACCATACTACAAAAGAAATTAAAGAAACTTGGCTATAAATGACAAATCTGGAAAGTTTAAAAGATCTACAGAGGGGCCAGGAGTTTGATTGAGAACATCCATTGGGATAATCCAGACATAACTAATCAATGACATTAATGTAATCAATGAGTAATCAATGGGAAATCAATGAAAACCTAAATCAGCTGATTACTCCAAAACCAAATCGAAACCAAGAGTGCAATCTTAGTATCTATCTGAAACGGAAATTCAGTGGTACTCCTACATTAATTTCTATGTTAATGCTGCCAGGTCGGCTTTATTGACTTTTTGCGCTGTTCCTCCAAACCAAACTAAAACTTATTTCAGATGAAGAAAATGACTATTCAATGGATAACCAATACATTGTCAATGACATGATTGTGAAATCAATGGATCAATGAGTTCCAATGCTCCAACAATTTTTGGGGGTTCAATTCAGTTATTGAGTGTCAGCAGCTACTTAAAGAGTAATCAATTGATAAGCCATTGTTCATTAAGGAAAAACCCTGCAACTTCAGAGAGACACTCGATATCTCCGTTTTAAGAACTAGCAAACCCACCCTCCCCACCCACAAGACATATCACTGGTCAAAGCTTACCCAGAGCTCTATGATAAGCTTTATATTATTGATAATCAGAGAAGTGGATTGGCTGGGCCAGCCTGGAGGGAAAGCTGGTTGTCTTCAATATATTATTAGGTGTTAACTCTAAACAAAATGCCAATAACCCTCCCCTCCCTACCCCAGTGCTTTCGACCAAGAAAGCTGGCGTTGGGTCTGTCCCTGGGCTAACTACTGGTAGGGGGCTTATTTTTTGCATCCACACAACCTTTCCGTATCCAGGCGAAGACCAAGCAAGCATTTTTTTAACACATTTGCAAAAAAATAAAATATATTACATAATGTCGATTTGAATATTAAATTCCATATTGCCAATTGCCCACATAGTATTCTATTTATTATAAAAAACAAGTGCCATATTTATTAAGGACGAGCAATAGACCTCTTTCATAATGGCCACCCATTAATTTAATTTTTTATATGTATGTTAATTAGCCTTTCTAAAGGCCTTTCTTTTTAATTAGCCTTTTAATTAGCCTTTCTAAAAGCCTTTCTTTTTAATTAGCCATGCTAAAGAGGTCAGAAAGGCTAATTAACATACATATAAAAGAATAAATAAATGGGCCACCATTATGAAAAAGGTCTATTTCACCATGATCAATCACGTGCAGCTAAAATAACTAAAATTTTGGTTAGTAAAGCCAATGAAACTAGCGATGTGAAACATGCAACTGAATTAGGAATACACATGTATTCCATTAATTATAGCGCCTGTCATTGGCTTTCCAAGAAAGGGGGGGGGGAGCTGATGTGGGGGAATATAAAAAATTAGGGGACATTGCTACTGGTGAACTGACATGTGACTGGGAAATTAGTTGAGTTTAAGCTGAATCAATGACAAGGTAGCTTTTCTTCTTTTCTGTTTTATTGTCATACTATAGGCATCATATTAATTCAAGGCCTTTTGTGCAAAGGGGATTATTGAATTGCCATGAAACAGTCATGGTCATCAATTCTTTGTCTCTCTATATAAAGTACAAAACCTGTAAAATGAGAAATTATAGTCAGAATTTGCCTTTATTAAATGTTCAGAAATGTATTGTTTGATTTTGTTTTTACTGGCTGGAATCTACCTGGAGTTAATTAAAACTTTGATAATTGTAACTTATTTACAATGAAGAGGTGCGTGGAATAAAACCCTAAGTGAACTCTTGATGACAAGTGAAATTCTCCCTTCTTATTTCACGCAAATAAAAGGCAATTTGGAAAGAGAATCTGACAAATGATCAGAGGTCGCTTAGGGCTTTTTCTGCCGCATCTATTTATATATATGAATTTTGTTCTAATAGCCACACTTCTACAAAATTTGGCACAATGTAATTTTGGAACAGAAGTAGGTCATTTTCCAAGTTCCAAAATTTCCCCAATTCAAAATGAGGTCAGGTAAAAAACTTTTTTGAAGTTTTTTTGTATGTTGATAAAACAAAATAGTTTCATGACAAGACTTCACACTTACCCTCTTTTTGAGAAACGAGAGAGGCTGAGAGCAACTTGCAAATGGCCTATAAGATTAGCTGGATGCTTACCTTACACATTTGTAAATTCTAAATGTCAGGCCAAAGCAGGTTCTTATCTAACGGGGTGTTACTGGAAGTCTGTGCCTGACAGTTTCTGGAAAATTAGGCTATTATATACAGGTTTTTATTGTCTTGAAGCTTCATTCTATCCCTTGTTATACTTAGAAACTGAAATAACATATACTTGCAAAGACTCTCCCCCTTATAATGACAAAAAGGAAAGTATTAGTTTTGATTTCCTGAGTTTGGCACCTGTGGTTTTGAATGTCAGTGACAAGGTGTCATACGGGTGTCAAAAAACACTGTCAAGGGGTGCGAAATCATCCTTAAGCCTTTAGAGCTTCCAAAAAAAAAAAGGAAAAATCTATGCCCATAGCCCTCAATTTTTAGCATACAAAGTACTCCACCTCGTAGTACTCCCAAGGTATGGGTGAATGGGTAACTTAGTGATTCTAATTAGAGTGACTCAATCCCCAATGTTTTTTTGTTGTTGTTATAAGACCCTAAATCTTACAGCTGTGGGATTCTGCATCAAGAGAGCAAGACCCTCCCACCCCCGCCTGCACCAAAAAGGGCGAGTACATGTACACCCAGCTGGCATCAAGCAACAGCAGTGATACTAGGCTGGACGACCCTGAAAACGTTTCATTTGTTTTTACCGTAAAATTTAATGTGAGTTTTAGATCTTCATATTATTACATGTTAGTAGTTATTTTTGCAATGCTTGAGACTTAACTGGTGTCTGCATGCAGCAAGAATCATGATGAAGAAAATACACTTCAGTAGCCACTTTACCGTCTTGGTTTGTACTTGATGCACAATACATAATAACACACATTGTATTGCTTTGTGAGTGCAGTCTTGGCTAACTCTATATATTACAAGTTTTGTATTTTACTGTTACTGATATTATGCCAACTCTTATACTGCCACATGTGCTTGCCATTTTCCAGTTCACATATCAGTTGCCTTAAAAAAGCTTTCAGACTGGGCTGAGTTGTTCAAAGCCTAATTAGATTTTAACCTGGTTCAGTGCACGAGAGAGCTTGGACGTTAACCTATTGTTTGTAAACCAATCGGAAGTGAGTTAGAAGCTCGCGCGCCTGAAGATTTTCCTTTGCATTATTTACACAGATGATTAATTAATTACTATAGTTATAAGCACTTTTCATAAGGATAGCGGAAGTTCATCGATGAACGCATACTATACATTAATTCACAGGTTGAGCTGCGAGCGAAAACAATGACTGGCGCTTAGGGCTTAGTTTTTGAGGTCTTAGTTTCCGAGGTCTTAGGTTTCGAGGTCTTCCGATTCTGCTTCGCTAGCATTTTCTTCGTTGGTTTCTCACTTTAAAAATTCCAAATCAACCGCTGGATATCTTCGTAAGCTGAAGCAAATACTCGTCGACTTTCTCTGAGCATTAAAACTTGGAAAATTTCTTTCAGGGTGTTTTTAAATTTTGGGAAAACACCGCTAAAACTTTCTCGCTTTTCAAAATGGCCGCCCTCCTAACAAGCTCTGCAGTGCACTTCCAAATATGGTCATCACGTATATCGCTGGTAATCATAACTATAAAAAATTCTCGAATCTGATTGGCTATCACCAGCCATGATTTGAGCGTTAATAGGACCAGGGGGAGGCTACCAGGGGGGGCTGGCAGCTACCTTTGATCTTGCCGCTTTTGGGCTCTACATGATTGCCCCAGTAAAGAAAACTGTCAATCATTTGGAAACCGTAACGAGCATGCGCGAGTTGCGAGTAGCGTGCGCGAATTTATTGCGGGGAAGATGTGTTTTTGTTCGTCGTAACTCAGCCGTAGAAAATGAATTCGCTTTGGGTTATTGTTTATATGCTGTTAGCATTTTGTTGCGGCAGAACGGAGTTTGAACACTCGGTTTCTGTGAAATCTGACTCTGTGTTTACACCTGCTGTGTATCATGTCAAGAACTTGGCAAGTTCGTGTAATGTTTGTGTCATCGAGATCGAAAACATCGTTCGCGATGTCAACAGCCACTTGACCTGGGAAATGCCACTTAATAAGAGCTTTCGACCTTTGTTTTCTGTTTATGAGACTATCAAGGCCACTGGGATGAAGGGACACATTTGTGCTAGGTTAGTAGAGCAGTCTTTGAACGTGCGAGTGACAAGTTTTGGTCAGAGATTCTCTCAGTTGAGCGTACTGAAGAAAGCGAGTTGTAATCTAGCAGACGATTGTAGTTTTCGTCGTCTCAGAAAGATATTGAACTGTGGAAACTGTAGAGTTTATTATATTCCATCTTCACGCCGACAAAAAAGGAGATTTCTATTGCGATTATTTTTCAGATCTGAAGAAAATAGAAGCCAAGCACTGTTTCACGACTGCCATCATGAAGACGAATGTATTTCTCAAAATAGGCTTGAACTCGCATTAAAATATTTGTCTCAAGTTTTATGTGTCTTATCAGTTGAAAGCCTAGTCATGTATGAAACACCACCTCTAGTTTACGGAATTCTTCCCTGGTTTGAATGTGTCTTGGCGGCAGATATCCCTGTAATATTGGTCAGTTTTCAGTCTTCCTACAAGTGGTTTAAAAAGCAGACACAAGGAAAACAGCTTCAATCCTTAAGAACATTTTTAGACGACAAAATTTTTCAGCTGGAAACGATCGCTTACAAAGATCAGCCAACAAAAGAGGAATGCTTAACCTGCCAAATAGAGCTACCAGGTTTGCATGTTTTTGCAAGAGAACTTAAAGAATTAGCAAACGAATTACATCCTGGTTTAGGAAATGTCTCTTCCATACTGTACAAAACTAAGTTAATTTCCATCCAAAATGCAATGAGCGATTACATTTCGAAGCATTTTCCTACATGTACATGCGACTGTCCAAAATCAGATTGCTGGGCACAGAAGGAGCACAAACGTTTGCTAGGTTTATCTGAAGAGCTTGAAGGATTTGAATATGATTTTCTGTGTCTTGCCTGTACAAGAAGCTTACATCAAGGGAAAGAAATCCAGGCCCTTATTTTCAAGTGTGAAAAATTTGCAGAGAGGTTGAGTTCAGTTACACCAGGTAAACTTTGCAATGATGCAGTAAGATTGATGCGAAAGTTCTTGCTTTCACGTGCAGAAACCTTGGAATCCAAACTGTCCCTACTGTTAAAAGAGCAACAAAGTTCTACTCCCATCCTTTCGGATTGTACTGCTGGTGTTGATGAGAATTTGTATCGGTGTGGTGGCGGAAAACAGTGTTGCATTACTGGGTGTAATAATGGGGCTGGCATGCATTCAGTAACTCATTTACAGGGGAGATATGAAGTAAAGCCTGGGTTGGCAGAACCATGGTTGCTCTATGTATGCAACAGCCATTTTGAAGTAGACAAGCAAAATCATAATTCTTCAAATGCTGAAGTGTTTCCAGAAACTCAAGGATTAACACGTCTGTCCACTTTATGTTGCAGTATATGTTGTCAGTCAAAGACCCTGTACAACCAAAACCTTTGCTCCTTACATAGTATTAACATCTTAGATAGAAACTGCCAGATCCCCTATGACAGTGTATCTACATTTCACACACAGTTCAATCCTTTGCAATCTCCGCCCCCAAATGACTGTTTTGTGTGCAAAAGCTGTTCAAGGTCAATTGCCTTGTCAAGAGCCATTCAAGTTCCTTCAGAACTCAAATGTCAGTTTTCCGCACACCCTTTCATGCAGGAAATATATGAAGCCATGGTTACCAAGTTTTTATGTGAAATGGCTGGCTGGAGTATTGCTGTTCAGCAACCTACCTCTTTGAAGTTTCATTTCTCACCCCAAAGGTGTGATAGACAAAATTTAAATGAAAGATCACTTCATCTCTTTCTTCAAAATAATGAGGTTTATTACCAGGCATACCTACTCAATTCAAAAGTCAATATATGTGGCTCAATAGGCAAAGTCGAAGAGCAAAGTGTTGCAAATATCACTTCTCAACTTTTCACCATTTTAAAGAGAATTGAACATGAGAAAATCTGTTGTGGGGTGTATGACAGCAACATCTTAACTTGGGCAAAACAGAAAATTGGATCACCAGAGCCTCCACAATTAATTGTTGACTCCCAGTGGGTAGTTCCTGTAAAGAAAGGAAACTCTACCATGTATGTAAATGAGACAATAAGGAAAGCACAGGTAAAGTGGGATGGAGGAAGTCTTACTACCTGTCTTGAATGTCAATTCTTAGTGAAGGAGAGGAGCAGGTCTGGCCGCTGTGAAGTGTGTCAGAAAATGCTTGAGAATTCATTGAAAAGGTATAAAGAGTCAGTGCCAGAAACTGCAGAAAAGGCAACAAAGTCAGATAGCAGAGTTAAATTTTCTGCACTCTCTCCATCGCAACTACTTGAGCGAGCCCATAATTTAAGCAACGAAGTCCGGAAATTAAGCAAACAAAACAAATCTCTAAGGATGATGATTAAGAAACAAAAGCAGAAATTGAGTGTCCCTAATTTTCAACCAACCTTTGATGAACTGTCAGAAATGGTGAATTTTGCGGTGACAAACAAGCTGTTAAAAGAGGGATCTATTCTTTACTCCTTCATGCTAGATGCTTTGTGCCAACTGAAACTGAGCCAGACATCTGGCAGTGATGAATCCTTAGGTGAGAAGCTAAAGACTGCACCAAAACCCCAGAATATGCGGTGGGACCCACTCACAATAAAGCTTGCCATTAGTCTTTCAGTCAAATGCAAACAAAAAGGTTATGAAGCTGTTTGAAAATGGCTACCCTTACCATCATGGCGTTTAGTCCAGGAATATAGAAACCTAGATACTACAGCTGATCCAGTTGACATGACACAATTACAAAAGTGCTGGAATGAAATTAAGAAGCGTGGCATCTGCAACTTATTTGGACTACACTGGGATGAAATTGACATTCGCAGTGGGGTAAAATTATGTAGACGAACTGGAAAGCTCATTGGATTTGAAGATTTCACCCTCCCTTCTGAATTGGAAACTGACATTAACTTTGATGAAGGCAATCAACTTCAAGACTGTTCAAGTATCCCAGAGGAAGAAGAAAAAGAAAACACAAGTGATGATGATTCTGAAGATGGATATGACACTGACTCTGATTCTGATAGTGATTCAACTAGAACTCCAAACACTAAGGTTGCATGCCAAATATGTCAGTTTTTCTTGACCAGCCTTGAGGGTGATTTTACTTGGCCAGTTGCCTCTTTCCCTGTTTACAGTGTCACAGCTGAAAAACTAAATAAGCGCATGGTCTGGCCCCTCATTAAAGCACTAGATACGGTTTCAGATGGTAAGATCAAGGTGGTATATGGGGTTTGTGATGGCGGTCCATGGAATTCCAAATTTTTTAAGACGTCATCCAAAAAAGTTCCATGGGTTGGTCACAATGAAGTCACAGGAGGTGATATCTATTGGATATCAGACTACCCACACATGATCAAAAAGCTGAGAAATTTTATGCACAATGCCAATTACAATTTAACACACAAGGGAAGAAGCATAAACTGGGATCATGTTGTTGCTGTTGCTAAACAAGAAGACAGTGCACTTAAAAGCAAGCATGTTTTCATTGATTCCAAAAGTAAAATGAAAGTAAAGTTTGCACAAGAGGTCCTTTCAGAACCAACTGCAAAGGCAATGGAAGAATCCTTTTTTCCCTACAGCAAAGATGAGACTTCATTCACTCACAAATATATAAGGATGTGTGACAAACTTTTTAGAACTATGAACTCAGTTTCTCTTCCTTTTAATTATATGCAAGAGCTTCTGTCTGTATTGCTGTTCTTCAAAAGGTGGCATGATGAAGTTGAAGAAAGGGTGAAATCATGTTCAAATAAGGAAGAAAAGAAGGTCATAAGGAAGCAGTTCATTCCTTTAAAGACATATAATGACCTCCTTGTGTTGATTCGGGGTGTAATTGGTTTAATTGGCTACGTAAAAATAAATTTCCCTCATATCAACATAGTCCCAAAGAGCCTTTGTCAGGATGATGTAGAAAATTATTTTTCACTCGTAAGAGGACGGGAAGTGTCACCAACAGTTCAACGGTACATGGAAATTCAACAAACACTGGACATTGACTTCAGTATCACTCAAGAGCTTGGTCTTCTGGAAGGTTCATCAAGTTCTCATGAAGGTCCTGCATTTTTTCCACAGCCCCTCAACCTATCAAAAAGTCAAAGCAAAAAGGGTAGGAAAGAAGAACGAGCAAACACAATAGACACTATTCGACAAATGCTACAGCAAAATCAAGGGAACTGTGAAGATGTCTTAGCTGGAGAAAACTGTTCAGCTTTGCCTAACTATAGTGATGACCAAAAGAAAAAACTAGAATGTCAGTACCTAGAAATTCTTTCTTTCATAGAGCAATCTTTACCAACAACTCTCATAAACTTGACTCATTTAGTACTTGATTCACTGTCAGATCCAGAGAATCGACGTCATGTGATGAATTTTAACTTACTTCTGGACCAAAAACTTAAATCAGAATACTTTAACCTTCACAGTTTCAATAAGGATTCTTACAATACTGCATGGTCACAACTACTCCTAGACAGGAATTTATTTTGTTGGTGGTCCTCTTTGTGTAATCTAATATGTGGAGGAAGTGGAGCCAGTGAAGAAGCAATGGAACTGTATTTGAGAAAATTTGTTAAGCGGAGATGTGTTCATCACTTGATGAAACAGGATTTATCCCCATTATCTGGCCACACTGCTGCAATTAGAGCTAAGCTAACAAGGAAGTCAGCTAAGAGTGAGTCTACGAAACAGCCACATCCAACAGATGTATGTAAGAGATGTAACATGTTAGGACACTGGGCAAAGAATTGTAAAAACACGCCTGATCCAGAGTGGCTAGCAAAGCAAGTATGTTTCAAATGTGGATTACAAGGCCATTTAGCAGCACAGTTTATGAACACTAGCAAGTCCAGGGATAAGCATGCTAAGGGCAAAACCAAATGGCTTAATTTACCTGCATTGGTTGGGTTACTTCAAAGTGATGACCTTGAAAAGAATCCAAAATATCAATCTCTTAAAGATGATCCACCATTTGGAGTTGCTGATGTTCGTCCCTACTTAAAACAGCGGTCAGAGGCCTGGAAAGAAGCAAGAAAGAACATCCTTAATGCGAGTAAGGCAGGGGTTATCACTGGACATTTTGGTCTTTCACAAGCACAAGATTATTGGAAAAATGCTGTTCAAGGAGAGATTACAGATAATAACAACAAATCAAATTTTATTAATAAATTAGCAATGGAGTGGGGAACAGTTTGTGAGGACTGTGCTCGGGTCTCTTACCTAAAATTCTTGACTGACTCATGCTATGATTATACTGTTTTTGAAACTGGTTTGTGGACAATTAAATACAAGGGCACAGACATGTTTGGATGTTCCCCAGATGACATTGTGGTAATAGAGGGTACTGGAATGTATGGTATCAGTGGCAGAGGTATTGTTGAGTACAAGTGTCCATTCAAAGGAGGTTTTCCCTCACACTACAAGCAACTGCCAGCATGCTATTATATGCAAATGCAGTTGAACATGAAGGCAACAAATACAGGCTGGTGCCATTTTGTCACTTGGACACCACAGACAACAAGAATATCTACTGTGCAGAGAAATGATATTTTCATTGATGAGCTACTGGAGGCAGTGCATCAACACTTTTGGACCTTAACTGCACCACCAACATCTCTTCACCCAAAGCTAAAAGAAATTGAAAGAAAGGCCAAGGAACATTCTGAGAGAGTAAAACTGGTTGTTGAAATACAATCGTTAAGCAGTTTGTCATCCTTCCCTCACCTTTCAGCATTCAGACCTGAAAACATTGACAAACAGATTACAAAAGAAAAGTGCAATAAATCACAGAAATCAGTAAAACAGAACAAGCGCATCCTGCACTGTTCCAAGTGCAGAAGGCCACTTGTTATTTGCAATCAAGACAAGTGCATTGAAAAAAAGAACAGTGCTGTTAGGAAGTCACTTTTCAAGGAAAATACAACAAAAACACATTAATGTCGCAGTTCCTTTTAATAATATAGAGCACAGAGATGCGAACATAGTACACAAAATAACAACAATATTTGGCGTTAAAGGGGGGAACACCTCTCCACGATCGGCGTGACAGACGACTTCCATTGCGTGACCACACGGCTACTTATCTCCCCAGCGCCAAAACCGCGCTGGATCGGACAAGTAGACAGGTCAAAAGCTAAGACGATCTATAAGCCTAACTCATACGGCACTACGAGCTGACCTCCGGCCAGCATCGTGCTAGAGTTATGACTTTCTCAAGCCTACTTATCTCCCCAGCACTACGAGCCGACACCGCCGGCACGTGCTGGATCGGACAAGAATAGGCAGATAAAGAACGTAAATAACGCAACTAACCGATCGAAAACAAAGCTTGGGGAAGTCGCTGCGAGACTTAACCGAAAGCGAAACCCGAGTGGTGAACCCAAATTTATTGATTACAGTAAGGAATCCTCCAAAGGGAGGGAGGGTGGGAATTACAATTTTTAAAGAACCTTGGAAAACCTTACAGTTAGCAAGACAGCTAGTGGATGTGACTTTGGACCTAAACTAGGCCTTTTATACCTAGACAGACGTCGCAAACTAGACCAATAGTAAATAAGGTACCATGCATAAAGTAAACTCATGCGGTGCTCGAACGAGACATGAATGGCGATATTTATGTTTTTAACCATACAGAGCATTTGATGTAAAACTACTAGACAGTATTGCAACATTGATCAGTGAATCCCCATTGTACGCCTTTGTACATTCATGAAGAGAAAGGGAATAATGGTACATTCATGTCACGTACATCTTACGTGAGTTAATCTAGTTACAATGTAACAACATAAGCTTAGTTCGTCTCGCTCCATTAACTGCGTTTTACAGATTGCTGTAAAGCTTTACTTGAGTACATGTAGTTCTGGACAGCCTCAAGTTTCATTAATGTTTGTGTCATATGTCAATGGTTCCAATAATATTGCAAACTCCTGCCACCAAGATGCCTTTTTAATTGTCATATCAGAAATCCTTCACAGAAATCCAGAGTTTATCACAGCTTCTTCAGTAACACACACACAGCAGAGTAAAGCACTTCAAGCCTTGACGTCTGCATGGAAACTTTACTGTAATGGCAAACATCATGATAGTAAGATTGCCTTATGGCTGTGGTTGCAGAACGAAACATGCAATGGTCGCACCTATTATAGACTTGGAAATCAGTGTAGTCTAGAAGGAATAATTCATTCACTACACCATTATATGAGTGAAGAGGAATGGAAATTCTTTAGTTTTGTTACATCAGTTTCAAGAAAATGTGCAAGGTTCAGTGATCACAAATTTAAAGTAAGGGAACAGCACAGTGGCACATTCAAAATTGTAGTGGATGAGATTATCCCTGAAGATCGAACAGATCCTTCTAATCCACAAAGCTCTATCAGTTTGGTAAAGTACTTTAAACGCCATGCCATGCCTGGTGGATACTCATGTTTATCTGGCAAGTGTGATTACAAGTACAGTCAAGTTCAAGATGACGATGGTAAGACCAACACACATCTAGGTAAATGCGATCAACCTGCTCTTCGAGCTACGAGTATAACACAGATTCCAAACCTTATTATATTTGAGATTTTTAAGCCAGATGCTTCACCACTTAAGTGGCATCCTCATGTTGACCAAGTGCTTGATGTATTTCAAGAGAAATACAAACTGTCAGGATTAATATATCATAGTCAAGCAAGGGCACACTACTGGTCTGAGCTGTATGTTGATAACAATATACATGGAGTAAGCCCTGGATGGTATACTCATGATGGAATTGCCAACGGAGGGATGTGCATGAAAACTGGAAGCAAACCCAAGCTGGAAACTCATGGAAGGCACTTAAGTTTGGCCTTTTTTGAAAGAGTTAATGCAGAATGCAGTACAGGAACACCTACATGCAAAACAACTCCATCGAAGTCAACAAGAACATGGACACAAACAGACTCATCTCCATCAGGAATAACCCCTGTAACAAAGAAACGACTCTAGGATTGCAATCAATAAATTGTTGTGTTTCTGTTATTTGTTGTGATCCTGTGTAACTAATTAAGGTTGACAAGTAAATGGGAAAGAGTTGATAACAACAACGTTCTATACGCGTATAAAGCCGGAATTCCGACGCCCAAAAGCTTTTAGCTAGGTTATCGAAATAAGTGGGGGTTTTTTTGCCCTTACCTAACTACAGAATACCTCAAACATTCATTATTCTTACCTTAAACACATTCCTTCGACAGCTGGAAATCTTGTCGAGCAATGACCGTCGGATGCAGTTTTTCCATTCTCTACGTAGAGTTGCGGTAGAATTTGCAGCGATTATTCCTCGCGATGACGAGAATTCAAGTAAAAAAACGACTGAAACGTTTCGTTTAAACGTGGTCTTGAAACTACACAAACGCATCCGCCAGTTAAAATTTCCGCCATGTTTGTTAGCAACAAAAATTAGTACTTAGTCTCGCTCGGCCAAATTTCTTTACTGGGGCGATCATGTAAACTCGGTCCCAGGTCTCGCTGCCAGCCCCCCCTGAATAGGACAGTGTAATTGGACAGTGTACACGTCATGCCTAAGTAATTGGACAGTACGCGTCAGAGCGCGCGCGCTAATGGATCAGTGAGTACACTTGAATAAGCTTTTTTCTTAAACGTATTTCACAAATAAAACTGTCATCTATTCCTTCTCCGGTACGTTTTCTCCTTTTTCCCTATCAAATTTTGCTATTGCTGGTTTTCACGTGACGTCATAAAATTCTAAAATCATAGACGGCGAGGTCTTCAGATTTTATATCCCCACCAGGTTGAAGATGACTTAAAAATATACCTTTTCACACGTTTTCAGCTCGGTAGCGTCTTTCGATTTGAAAATACAGAATATTAAATTTCTGGCTTTTCCCCCTACGTGACACCAACACAGCGTCCGTGACAAAGCTTTCTCCTGTGCAAAAAAGGACTCTCCTTATGATTTTTAGCAGTTTGGACAGTTAAAGCATTAGGAGAGAAATTAATGTGGTTGTATAGTAGTTCACAAAAGAAAAGTAATCGCTGGAAGACCAGAAGTAAATTCCAGATGTTTTCATTGATTTCCGGCGGCCATGTTTGTGCCCCTCCGAGGGACACCAACATGGCGTTTCCATACTGAGCTCTACAAATTTCAGTCGAACTTTTCGGCAAATAACTCAACAACCGAATACCATACAGATCTGAGACTTGGTGAAGTTGTTTAGTTATGTATCCTTTATAACATTACAAATTCCTGGCTTCTTTCATCTACTGGTTTTGATTTTAATATTTTATGGCGTGACAATGAAAACCACTCGTATGATTACAGACTGAATTGGACTCCACTCTGTCCTATTACCATTATATATCTGTCAAGTGCTGTCAAGTACGGATGACGGGGATGACCGATGGCTTCCTGACCATATATGGGCATCGTGACAATTTGTTTGCAAGGCAATCGGATCCCTGGATTACTGGTCATGAATTTCCGGTGTCATTTCCGCTACGACCTGGAAGGAAATGTGTTGTTGCGGTCAGCGGTAATACGCTTGAAGCAAGATGGACCGCGTAGTATTTTCAGGCGATTCAGGCGTCATCTTCGTTCTTTTACTTGTCACTGGCGACTCCTTAGTCAGCAGATTGTTACAATGAATTTAGTCACTCGCTCCACGCAACATAATGGAGTTCTTTAGGCTTTTAGCTCACGAGGTCACCGCCTGTACGCGAACGAAAGAAGAATACGAAATTGATAGAATCCGTTGCAGAACCGTAGCCGGTTTATAACTGTTGAAAAACAGCCCTAGAATTAAAGCTGGGCAACTTTTAAGGTTTGATTTTCATTTTTACCCTTTTAATTATAGTGAACAAGACAAAGAAGTCAAAATTTGTAAGGTCGTTGTCACACTTGGTCTCATTACAGGCATTACAGTTGTTGCCGAATAACGGATTTCTCCAAAATTATTGCAACTGTATCTCTTCGCGTGTTAGAGATCCATGAAATATTATTAAGTAGTTTAAGGAAACTATCTTAGTGTTCTTTAGAAAAATACCTAAGATTGTCAGAACAAGTCAGAATTTTGTGAAACGTTTGTTTTTGACGTACCACTTGAGCCGCTTCTTACTGATACGGTTAACATTGGCCAGTATGAGACTCTCTCGTTTAACAAGTCTCGATAATTTGAAGTTTTTCCACCATATTTCTAAATTAAGATGACGTATGTATTACTGGTATAAAAGTTAGATTTTTTGGATAAATATACGGTCGGCAGCGACTTCCCAAAATTGGCTAATTTCGACTCGACGAAAGGGCGATTTTGAGGGCTCCGGGTGTCAACATTTGTCTCAAAATCTCGGGTATACTGAAGATTACCAACAAACGAAATGTATTTTCATTAGTTCTATATCAACTTCGTTTCGTATAGAAAGGTTGAAGGATATCGAAAATTTGATCAAAATTGAGTGGTCGAAAATTACGCGGACAGCCACTTAATATTGTAACGTAGGATTTTCGTCATTTCCTGCACGTAAGTTCCTGTGAGTGTTTTTGCTGTTTATACCCTTACTGGGACGTGGTTTGTACTGTAAAGCATAGGTGTAAAACTAGTTCCCTTTCATTACGTTGCTGTGTGCTGCCCACTAGTTGTTATTTAAAAAAAATTCTCTTTACAAGCCAAACGAATTAGTGAGAGAAGCAACAGGACTATCGGAAGTCTACAAACATGAACACGACGATGAATGGATCAAGCTGCTTCATTTCGCTGAATCCTACAGCGCGAAGAATCGGAGAAACCTTTGCTTACTGCCTGATCTTTGTTGTGTCGCTTGTCGGGAATTCCATTATAGGAATCATTGTTTATAAGACGCGAACACTAAGAAAACCTATTAATTATTTCATCGTCAACATGGCTGTTTCCGACCTGCTGTTTCCAATATTCGTGTTTCCGGGCCAACTAACATTGTTGCACGTGGACTCTCAGTGGCTTATCGGTGGTCCTCTCGGCCAGGCCTTGTGTAAGCTGGTGGAATTCTTAGAAAATGTCTCAAGTTTTGTGTCTATTCAGAGCCTGGTCCTTATAGCAGTGGATCGATTTGGAGCTGTACTATTTCCTCTCCGTTCCCCACTCATCAGTTCAAAGCTGTGCCCTGTCTTTATTCTCGCCACGTGGATCATCGCGATGACCGTTTTCTCACCATATTTATTCTTTCGCAAACTTGTTGAATACGCTGATGGAAAGCTGTTTTGTGAAATACGGTGGAATGAAGCCTTTGGAGATTCCTCATCCAAAGAGGATTATTTTCTACCTCTATGTGTTGTATGTTTTTACATCCCCATCGCCTTGTTGGTCATACTTTATTCCATCATCGTTATTAAGCTCAGGTCGCAGAAGATTCCAGGCGAGCATTCGGTTATAGCTGAACAAGAACGTGCGAGAAGAAACCGAAACGTGTTAAAAATGTCTATTGCTATCGTGGTAGGGTTTGTACTGTGCTGGGTTCCCTTAACTATTGGCATCTTATTATTACTCTTTGCACGGGACTCAGTGCCTTGTAGCTTTCTTCTCTATGACCGTATCGCCCTCTTTTTGGCTTACTCGAATTGTGCCATCAACCCTTGCATCTGCTTCAGTTTTAGCTCAAATTTTCGTCAGGGACTTAAGAAACGCCTGAAGTTAGTTGACGAAGCAGATGACGAGTAAGACATCAAGTAAACTGAAAACTCGCAACATAAAAAGGACATAGCTTGAAGAATAGTTTGAAGAACTTCCATCCATAAAAGTTATTATTATCATCAGAAAGGCGTTCGTTCATTTCTTACATGAATAAGCGAAAAGCAGCTAAAATTTGAGAACACTGCAGCCAATCTTCACATTCAGAAGAAGATTGCATGAGCTAAATGGTCCATTTCAGTCAAAGAATAGTACTCCTGTAAAAACCAGAACATTGTACATGAATTGATAGCGTAAACTTGAAAAGAATTGTAAGTAGGCCTGTAATGCCCTGTGACATCATTCAGCGTAAGCACATTTGAGAAACTTTACTAAAAGGTTTTTAATCGCTCTTTAGAATTCTGCTCATACATAAACAATGATATAAGAAAGATGTCCGGAACGGGTTTCTAACCGTTCGTTGCTCCTTCAACAAGCACTGTATTCACAGTACAACCCTCTTCCTCACATCCAGTTGCAACCAACAACAAAAAAATAAAATAAAATAGAGAAACAATGAAACACCATCAACGCCTTCTTCTTAAAAGTGAGAAAGTCCTGAAAGCCCAATTATCTCCGAGTCAGCGTTTTGTTTTGGTGGGTGTAGTCAATGCTTTACCCAGTGAATGGCGCTCCATTATATGAAAGGAAATGCATTTACTCCACCATCACCGTTGAACGAAAGGTCTTATATTTTGTCAGTAAAAGGTGAGATGATGGATAGACTTAATGGACAAAAATATACTCGTTACCTTTTAAGGTTACTCTGGATACAAAACTAAGAGCGTTCCAATACAGAATTTTAAATCGTATTGTATACACAAATGATAAACTGTTTGCGTTCACAATCGTACACTCTCCGTACTGCACGTTCTGTAAAAATGAAGTGGAATCCTCAGAGCATTTATTTTTCTTTTGCAATGTAGTAGATATGTTTTGGAAAGAGCTTTTATCGTGGATAGCCCTTTATAGCAATGAAGTAAAGGATATTTCCTTTCAAGAAGTCTTTTTTGGTAAATTCAATATCAACAAAGATTTATGATAATAAATCACATCCTTTTATTAGCAAACTTCTTTATTTATAGGTGCAAATTAGATAAAAAGGAACCATCACTTGACGTTTTAAGACTAAATTGAAAGCTACCTACAAATAAGAACTTTATGTTGCTAGGAAAAATGTTCTTTCAAAGCATTATGTTAAATGGGATGCATTTATTTCGATTCTTTCTTAATCCCTCTTTCCGATACATTACTTGATCAACACGATTTTGCCGCTCAATACACAATATACACAACATTTAAAAATACATACTTTTTGCATTTTTGCATTATTAATTTCTCCATATTGGCCTTTGTCTCTTTTCTTATTAATAATGGTAATAGGATTGAGTGGAGTCCAATTCGGTCTGTAATCATACGAGTGATTAACAAAATCGAACGACCGCGTAGCGGGAGTCCGATTTGTTTAATCACGAGTATGATTACAGACCGAATTGGACGACACGAAGTCCTGTTACCAATTAATCATAACTATAACAAAATTCTCGAATGTGATTGGCTATCACCAGCCATGATTTGAGCATTTTAAAATAGGACAGTTAGGACAGTGTAATTGGACAGTGTACGCGTCATGCCTAAGTAATTGGACAGTACGTGTCAGAGCGCGCGCGCTAATGGATCAGTTACACTTGAATAAGTTCTTTTTACGTATCGTGAAACTGTTGTCAATTCCTTCTCCAGTACGTTTTCTCCCTTTTCTTTTGCTAATTTTATTATAGATATGATTAATTGGTAACAGGACTTCGTGTCGTCCAATTCGGTCTGTAATCATACTCGTGATTAAACAAATCGGACTCCCGCTACGCGGTCGTCCGATTTTGTTAATCACTCGTATGATTACAGACCGAATTGGACTCCACTCAACCCTATTACCATTATAAATCATAGCTGGTGATAGCCAATCAGACTCGAGAATTTTGTTATAGTTATGATTAATACTTTAACAGCTTATGTTTTATGTTTTTTTGTTGTATATGTAATTAATTAAGCTTAAGTTTTGTTTGTCAGTGCATGTACTATAAGTAATTAATGTTTATATTGTAATGTGACGTGAAAGGAAATAATAAAAAAATTGAAGGAAAAAAATCAACGCCTTCTTGGACACTGCGGCTTTTGTCTTTATCAACGCTTCAATTTATTCTTCCATTGAATTGAAACAGTTGGAGATACTGATTTAGGGGCCGATTACATGAGCCGGGCTGGCCCGGTTAGCAGGGCTGGCTCAGTGTACCGAGATGACTGCTCAGCCCGGTATTACATGAGGCGAGCCAGCCCGCCTGCGGCTAAATTTAGAAGCCGTCGTGTGGAAAGATGGCTACATCAAAGAGCATGAACCAAGTGTTTTTATTTTCGCCAACTCATTATTTTGGCGTATTATTTTCAGTTTTACGTAGCTTTATCAGGTCTGATAAGCCTTTATGTGTTATATAGAAAGAGAAATATCGATCTTCTGGTGAGCCATTTTGCTCTGAAGCGAAATTTAGTGACGAGAAAGTGTTGTCCCGGCTAGCCGGGCTGGCCCGGCAATCGCGATTACATGGTAAATTTTCAGCCCGGCTAGTCGAGATCCCGGTATCGCGATGCCGGGATCCCAGCTAGCCAGGCTGAGATTTTTCCATGTAATCGCAAAGTTGATTTTTAATATGTTTCACAGACGTGCTGAGATCCCGGCAAACCGAGCCAGCCCGGCTAACCGGGCCAGCCCGCCTCATGTAATCGGTCCCTAAATGTAAATATACAGTGTAACATCTTTCTATGTATGTGTTGTAGTTCAGTTTTATCCTTGGTTCAATTTTTATTTTCCTTTGTTCTTTTTTTATGTAAATATATGACAATGAATATAAAACAAAAGAAAATAAAAGTTGAACCAAGGATAAAATTGAACTACAACATATGCATATTTGAGAAACTTTCCTAAACGGTTAAGATCGTTCTTCAGATCTCTGTCTGAACATAAACATATAAGAAAGATAAGCCTTCCAACGGATTTTACAACCGTTCTTTGGAATCTCCCTGTACAACCATTGTCAGAATTGTCTTCATTTAGAAGTCATACTCAGATTCGCAGTAGAAGGAAATCAATGAAGTATAAAATACTTCTTCAACAAGCACTGTATTCAGCATACCCTTCTGTCTCGCCTCCAACTCAGGTTCAGCAACACCATCCGGCAATGCCTTCTTTCACACTGCGATTGTTGTCTGTATCAACGTTTCATTCCTTAGTCATGTGTATGCTGCAGCCTGTTACACATCTATGTTACTGATGACAAACTGAAAGTCTTTTTTCTTCCAACAAAATTCGAATCTAATCCTACAAGCCTCAATTGTTTACCAGCTGTCACTTTCGACTTCGATACTCAACAAGCAGCTTTAATGTTTTTGCTTCACCTTACCAGCATTCAGCGCAGTGTTCTGTTCCCATTTAATTCCCATTAATTGAATAGAGAAAAATTGAGTATTCCTTTTTTTGGCTTCTTTTCCTTATCTATAGCTTTTATCACGGCAGTTTCTATTCATGGAACGCTAAAGCCCAGTTCATTCGTAGTTTGGAAATAGAATACGCTAGAATACGCTCGAAAACTACCGTTAGACACCTTTTCTAAAATCACACTGAAATCAAGATGTACTACTACCTTTAAACAGCCTGGACAATTAAGCTTCAGAAAAACTAAACTGCGATAGAAGCGAATTTGGAAGTCCTGAGAGAACGCACGTGATAAATTCTCATGATTACCTGTCAACACATGTCACCAACTCCAAACTGCAGAATTTCAAAAGACTTCCTTACATATACAGTAGGGTAACGGCTTAAATTGCAGTTTAATCCATTATAAGCTATAATAAAAATAAAGCACATCTTTACAACTGAGGAAGCATATTGGCCAATTGATTATGTTACTGATTCCTGTGAAATGACGAATCGTAAGCCAGAAGGATATCATGTCCACCTTTACCATAAATAGAGAACCGTTTGCTCTTTAGAAGCCAAACGAATTAGTGAGAGAAACAACAGGACTATCAAAAGTCTAGAAACATGAACACGACGCGGTAAATGGATCAAGCTGCTCCATCCTGCTGAATCTTACAGCGCGAAGAATTGGAGAAACCTTTGCTTACTGCCTGATCTTTGTTGTTTCGCTGGTCGGGAATTCGTTTATACAGGAGCCCATCCGCTCCTGGTTTATAGGAATAGTTGTTTATAAGACACAAACACTAAGCAGCTGACTAAGAAAACCTATTAATTATTTCACCGTCAACATGGCTGTTTCAGACCTGCTGTTTACAATAATTATGTTTCCGAGGGAACTAACAAATTTGTACGTTAATGTGTGGCTTATCAGTGGTCCTCTTGGCCAGGCCTGGTCGGCTTCCTTCCAAATGTCTCACGTTTTGTGTCTATTCAGAACCTGGTCCTTATAGCAGTGGATCGATTTGGAGCTGTACTATTTCCTCTCATTCCCCGTTCATCAGTTCAAAGCTGTGCCCTGCCTTCATTCTCGCCACGTGGATCATCGCGATGGCCGTTTTCTCACCATATTTATTCTTTCGCAAACTTGTTGAATACGCTGATGGAAAGCTGTTTTGTGAAATACGGTGGAATGAAGCCTTCGGAGATTCCTCATCCAAAGAGGATTATTTTCTACCTCTATGTGTTGTATGTTTTTACATCCCCATCGCCTTGTTGGTCATACTTTATTCCATCATCGTTATTAAGCTCAGGTCGCAGAAGATTCCAGGCGAGCATTCGGTTAACGCCCAACAGGAACGTGTAAGAAGAAACCGAAACGTGTTAAAGATGTCTATTGCTATCGTGGTAGGGTTTGTACTGTGCTGGGTACCCTTGAGTATTGGCATCTTATTATTATTCTTTGTACTGGAGTTACCTTGTGGCTTTTTTCTCTATAGCCTTATCTCCCTCTTTTTGGCTTACTCGAATTGTGCCATCAACCCTTGCATCTGCTTCAGTTTTAGCACAAATTTTCGTCAGGGACTAAAGAGACTACTGAAGTGTTTTGACGATGCAGACGGAGTGCAAGATATCGAGTAACCTAAAAACTCGCAACACTTACAAAAGGACATAGCGAACAGTTAGCACTCCCATCCGTAAAATAATATTATTATCAGAAAGGCAACCGTGTCCGTTTTTTATTGCAAACATTTCTCTTACATGAATAAACAGAAATTAGAGAACACTTAGCTAAACTTAACATTCAAAACTGATAAGAAGATTAAAATATATGCTTGACTTTCCGGAATAATGCTTCTGTACAAACCAGAAACTTGTAGATAAATTAATAGTGTAACCTTGAAAAGAATTGTAAGTAGGCTTGTGAGAGTAATGCCGTGAACTATCATTCAATGTACGCACGTTTGAGAAAATTTGTTGAACGGTTTTTATCCCCTCTTTAGAATTTTACTTGTACACAAACATATAAGAAAGATGTCCAAGCGGTTTCTAACTGTTCGTTCGCTTTCTTGTTATTTTGAAACTCGACTTGTTTTGCCAGTTCAAGGCGTTCAGAGCGTGGCGCGCGAACGAAATATGTTGAGAGTGGAGAAAAAAACCTCTTCCCTTTCTGTTCTATAGTTTTTTTCTCCCCATTCTTGTCCCCAGCTCGGGGCAAAAAAACCGCCTGCAATAGGTCAGTTTTTACTTAGAAGCAATGCTTGTTTGGCGTATAGTAAAATCAATGAAGAGTAGTAACGTAACTCTTTTAAGAGTAGCACTGTCTTTTGTTGATAAACCCTTCCTCCTCTCCTCACAGATTCGAGGAGGTTCCTCAATTTCTTTTTCAACCCATTCTTTCACCATTTTACTGCCATTTTTTCATCTATGTTTAAATCGTTGCTTCTCATGACAAAAGGTAAACAAGTGGCTGCTGCAAGCATAATGTCAAAACAAACTGCCAATAAGTTGTAATGTATAAGGGTCGTGGAAGTAAAGGATAGGGATTTAACAAATGAGCGCTGAATACAAAAGAATCTTGGGGGCGGGGGCCAGGGTCGTGCTCCCCCGGGAGGTTTGAAATTTAGGTCCTCAGAAATGCGATTTCTAGCATTTTGAAAGGCAACTGCAACTTTTAACTGCTATAAAAACCAGCTTAATTTTGCGTCAACTAATTTTTAGTGTCGGTTCGGTCCATAAACTTCCAAAAAAAAAACTGAAAAGGAAAATAGAAAGAGCCCAATACTTTCCCAATCCGGACAGAAGAAGCTAGTTCAATAAAGGATTTATTATTATGGCTCATTACAAATTTGCGAACAGCAAAGCGTCTTTCTATTAGTAAGCGCGCGCTACAAAAACCAAAGGATGGAACAGACGATTTTCATAATTAGTCCATGAGCCAAATTTCAAAAGGGGCCTAAAAATAGGTTTTCGTAGCACCCCCCTTGATACCTAGTGAAATTGGTATCAAATTAAAGCTAAAGGTCTAAATTATCTCAATCCACTTGTTACCAGGACGATAAGTGGTGCATAAGAGAGAAATGGCATGTTTTTACGGGGGGAGTATGGAGAGAGGTTTTGCTTTGTAAAAACAAGTCATGACAAATCTATATTAAAAAGAGCGAAATACACGCCCTAAGTTGCTAATTTTTTTTAGAAATATTCTTAAAATAAGTATTTTGTCACATTTCAAACTTTTCGTGATTTTCGGATGAGCCTTTTTCCCGTTGCCATGGAAACGGTAAATAAACACCATTTCGGATATTTCTTTAATTACAAATGTCGTATTCTTACGTTAATAACCCAATTGTCATGAAAAAATCCATTGTTATGGGTAGTCCCATTGAAACCGCGTTAGCTTGTTGCTACCACAATACATTTCGAGCCCTTGTCCCATCATGCACTTAGGAACCACATGGCTGGGTCCGCCATCTTGGAAATTTGCTGAATCAGCAGAAGGCAGGAAATTGTTTTTTTTTTCGCAAAAGAAGTCTCCTATTATCTTTTAATCGGTTTTTTAGTGTAGATTAAAGAATTTTATAGACCATTTGACATAAACATGTTATTTTAACAACATTTTAAGAACTTATCACGAACCAGTACCATCTGAATTAATAATGAGATTTGAAATAGAAAAATCGAATAATGTTACAGGAGCATGGAACTTGTATTTGTTTAAGAGATTTAAATGTAATTGTTTCAAAAGTAGAAAATTACCTCGTGTGATTTATACATTTAGGTTTTTTAATTCCCATGGATGATGTAACGGTCAGGCAATGGCAGAGAAACAACCTTCTTCCTCAGTTCAACCATCGCATCCAAGAAAACGTCAGCTAGGTCAATCTCCAAACTGGGATAAATGTTTGTGTCACGTAGAAGATGAGTCAGGAACGTTAACTAACTTTTCTGGAAAAAGTTGGCTTACATTTCAAACGTGCGCAAAGAGGCGGAGAGATGATATATGGTCCAAAATGAACGGTTTCTGGGAGGAAGGGCCAAAGGGCAAATACCACAGACGATGTTATCAAGTATACACTGATAAGGTCAAAGTCGCAAGGGCCGTTGAGAAGCAACGCAATATTCTCATCCAAGACCCTGTGGAAGATAATGATGATTCTATTACCGAGCCTCCGCCAGCAAAACGCATGTTAAGGTCCCAGGTTGATGCGTTTGACATAAACAAATGTGCTATTTGTCAACAACACAAAACAAAGCTTACAAAGAACAAAGGAGCAAGATCAAGAGAGCCGTTAAGTTTAAACAAGACAGCCACTGGCAGTGCATCACTACTTAAGGCCGCTGAGATTCGGGATGACAGACGCCTTTTATTACAATTACAAGGCAAAGACACAATAGCAATTGGAATAAAGTATCACAAATCCTGTTACGTTCAATATGTGCGACCAGGAGCCCTTGCAAAATTGGAAGAGAAAAATTGCGAAGACGAGGACATAGCTAGCGAAAGCTATAACAGAGCGTTCAGCAGCATTAGAGAATTTGTTAAAGATGCAGTCCTCAAGGGGGAAAAGGCTGTGAAGATTTCAGAGTTGCTAGAACGTTTCGTTAGTAAGTCATCCGAAGAAGGAGTGTCTGCACCCAGTTACAGGTCCTCAAAGTTGAAAAATCGTTTAATCAAGTCTTTCGGGAACAGACTCTCGTACCACCAGCCTCAGGATCGATCCCAATCAGAGATAATTTACAGTTCCCGCGTGACAACCGGAGAAGTCGTAGAAACCATTGCAAGTACTAGTGGCGAGCAATGGAAAGATGAGGACGGGACAGAGGAAGTTCCTCCAGAAGCCAAAGCAAATGAAAAGTATTTTCACGTCTATCATGCAGCTAAGATGATTCGGAGTTTGCTGACGGAAATGAAACCAGTTATGTCATGGCCACCCACTGAAGATGATCTAGACTGCAGTGATAGTATAGTACCAGACATGTTGTACAATATGTTAGCCTGGATTTCCTCTTCCGATGTTGAATATTGTAACAAGAGAGTGTGTGGAGTCTCACCCGACGTTCACCGAATAGTCCTTTCGCTTGCACAAGATCTGATTCATTGTGTAAGTCGCGGTCGTATCAAGACGCCTAAGCATGTTACTTTACCTTTAACTGTCAAAAGCCTAACGGGTAATGCTGAACTTGTAACAATACTGAACAGGTTTGGCCATGCCCTTTCCTACTCTCAAATCGAGGAACTTGAGACTGCACTGGCTGAAAAGGAGATAGAAAAGGAACAGGATGGGATCGTAGTGCCTGGTTCGTGCAGTATGGGAGTGCCAGCGGTGTTTTGTTGGGATAACAATGACCTGCTAGAAGAGACATTGTCGAGTACGCTTTAACGTTCTGCACTTGTTTTATTTTCAGAGGAAATTGTTTCTCTCAACGTACAGTTAACTTATTTTGCTAGCATACCTCTATCTTACAGATACCTTTCTACAGTACACATAACTATACTATCTGTGTCTTTGTTTGTTATTAAATCATGGACTCTTTCTTTAGGGAAGGGGACTACCCATTGCACGAATGGAATAGTGATCCAGAGAAAGTCCCTTACTTGCGCGCCACCCACTGAAATGGCTGCCAAAGAGTCTCGTCCTAAACGGAACCGCACCTTGACATACATCCCTACAGACGTACTGCCCTTCCACTCCGATCCCCGACAAGGCCCCAGTCAATTTCACGTTGGTGTGCAAGATGTGATCATGACTAATCCCGATACTCGTGCATATGCAAGATCAATCGACTTTGGATGGATGCTGTGCCGACAACCCATTGATAATAGTATCTTCACATTGGCAAATGATCGAAGCCAAGTGATCCCAGCATGGACAGCTTTCAACATTAAACTCAAGCAGAAAGATGTTCCTCGTGAAAGTTCTATAGGCTACTGCCAAGTTATTGATGCAAGCCCTACTGAGATGCCAACAGTGTACAATCTTCTTCAGAGATCATTGCAAATTGCTGATCAGCTTGGCCAGCAAAATGTTATCATTGTCCTTGATCAGGCTATTTACGCTAAAGCTCTTGAAGTCATCTGGCAAAACCAAGAAACATTTCAGCGCATCGTTGTTAGGATGGGCTCTTTTCACACAATTTGCTCTTTCTTGGCGGCGATCGGCAAGCGATTTGGAGATGCAGGTCTTGGAGACATCCTGACGGAAAGTGGAATTGTTGGATCAGGATCTGTCTCGGCGGTGCTAGAGGGCCGCCACCACAATCGCGCAATACGTACGCATAAGGTAAGTTGTTAAGAAGTTCAATATTATTCAAAAGGTGACGTGCGCTACTTAGCAAATCTTATTTCACTTTTTCTAGCACAAGACTCGAAAGAGATATGGCCCCATAACCGACAAAAGCTTGTTGTTCCGCCACTAAAAAACGGCCACTCGCAACATTGCAGCTTTTATATATATATATTTACGTTTTACCGACAATTTCACGTTTGTCACAAAACATCGACCATAAATATTTCTTAATATCGGGGCTTCATTGTAACAAATAGTTAATGACTAATCAACTCACGAGTTGTATGGCGTTCGGTAGCTGCGGAACATCAGACGAAAAAATAAGAGAGCAAATTTTGTTCGCTGTATCCTGGTGTTTGTGAGACATTTTAAAAATATTTTGCAGCATGTAGTAGGGCACTCAAGTAAATTTGATATTGTCTGTTTATCATTTTAGATTGTATTTGAAGCACTGCAGCGGCTACAGTGGAAAGGATTCAAGTCGTGGCTTCAGGACAACGGTCACCCAACCATCTACTTAGAACTCACAAATGCTATAGTAGATATCAGAAAGGACTCTTCCGCTGAGAAATTTAATAGGCTTCTTGCGATGGCAGACTTCATCAAGATTCTAGATCTTTTCAAGTTATATGACGAGGAAGACAATGGTCCCCTAAAAATGTTCTGGAGATCGTACTTTGAAATGGTCTCGTTGCTGCTGACATTTATTAGAGCAACCAGAGAAGGCAATTGGCCCCTCCATCTTGAGTGCATCAGGGAAATGCTGCCATGGTATTTCGCCTACGACCATGTGAATTATGCTCGTTACCTTCCTGTTTACCTGATGCACATGATTCAGCTCCCAGAAACCCACCCTGAAGCTCAAATGATGTTAGAAAATGGAGATTTTGGCGTACAGAGGAACAGTGAACATGGATTTTCTCAACTGCCCGTTGACCAGACCATAGAGCAGACGTTAAACAGAAGTACAAAAACAAACGGTGGCATCGTTGGCTTCAGTCTCAAAAAGAATGCGGTACAGCGATGGCTCCTGACTGCGCATTCTCGTGCCCGTTTTGTTGACAAGTGTCGTATGATGACAAGCAAGAAAGAAGATAATCGACCTCACAAGGAAGCTGGGAAGTCTCGAATGAAACGCGATGAAGAAGATGTAAGTAAAGTAATGGAGGTTGTCAGCAATTGGACGGATCCATTTGAACCATCAGAGGAACTTGCCAGTCTTAGTTCTGGTTGTGTAGTGACAGAAACCATCAAGTTAGATTTGCTGGCCGCCAAAGACAAAGGAACAGTAGCTCTCACCGCGTTTGTTGAGGACAGACTGCTGAGTGATTCTGTGGGTTTCTTTGACCCACTCTCCAAGTTAAAGCTTGGAACGTTCCGTGACCTTCAAAAGAAGACAACTGTGTCAAAGGAAGGAAAGACTGTCATTCTAAGAACAGACAGAAATCTTTTTGCACGATTACTCGTTATTGGCCAAAGCAGGCAAATGGATCTACGACAGTTGCTAGTCCACGAGCTGGGCCCACTTCCATGGTCGCTGGCGCTGTTTGATGGCGCGCTGGTGAAAACCGACAAATCAGCTCTACGCCTAAACTTCTAGAGGATGGCGTAGAGTGTCTTCATCGCATGCCAGCTCAAACAACTGCAGTCATCATCGATGCAATGGCAATGCTTCAAACGATGAAGAAGATACCAGAGAGATTCTCCGACTTGGCAGTTATGATTTTCAAGAGAATGCTGATGCAGGCAGGGTAAGCAAGAAGAGTTGACTTTGTGGGAGATCAGTACCCAGTCATCTCCATCAAGAACACAGAGAGGGAAAGAAGGAGCAATACCGGTCAACTAGCCGTCTCCATTACTAGCTCCCAGCAGTTCTGTCCACGCCAGTGGAAGAAGTACTTGTCATGTGGTAGCAACAAAGTGCGTCTTCTAGAGTTCCTGTCTCAGGAGTGGTCGAAGCAAGAATATGTAGAAAGGATCGACAGCCGTGTTATGTATGTTACCCATGGCAACCATTGCAAAAAGCTTGTAGTCAAACATGGCCGTATGACAGCAACTGACGAAACCGAACTGTACACGGACCAAGAGGAAGCAGATACACGAATGTTCGTCCATGCGTCCCACGCATCTTCACATGGACATCAAAGGGTCGCCATAGTCTCCTCGGATACAGATGTTGAAGTGTTGGCATGCCACCACCAATCAGCCATTCCTGCCGAACTGACTTTGATAAGTGGAACAAGAAACAGATCACGCTTAATAAGCGTTCCCCGACTGTGTGAGAAGCTGGGTCCTGGGGTATGCCGAGTCCTCCCTAGTTTGCATGCGTTAACAGGTTGTGACGCTGTGAGTTCATTTGCCGGCAGGGGCAAGAAAAAGGCGTTTGAAATGGTAAGAGATAACCAAGTCATAAGAGACAGTGTTGGAGTCCTTGGAGAGAGCCTTCCCCTGAGCGCGCACAGCATAACCAGGTTAGAAGAGGTGGTTTGCAGGTTATACAATGATAATCTATGCAAGCAGGTCAATGACCTACGCTACAAAATGTTCTGCAAAGGAAAAAATGTGCAATCTCATCAACTCCCCCCAACAAGCGCTGCTCTCCACTACCACCTAAAGCGAGCTAACTACCAAGCTTTTCTGTGGAAGAAAGCATTACAGCCAAGAATTGAACAAGAACCGGTAAACCATGGATGGCAACTGAACGAAGGACGCCTTGAGATCGTTTGGACAGACCTGGCCCCAGCTCCACAGGCTGTGATGGAATTAGTTTGCTGTGGGTGCCGCGGCAATTGCCAAACGAGGCGGTGCTCATGTGTCGGTAATGGCTTGCCTTGCACAGAAGCTTGTACGTGCTCTGAAGACTGCACAAACAGTGCAACAGACCTTAAAGATGGAGATGACGATGTTGTTGACAACGACGAGGATGAAAATGATTAGTTAAGCACTGGACTCGGGCTATGGCTAAAACAGACTTTTGCATGAAGTTAAATCCGTTTCCAGACGAATATCGGTGTTGTCGTTTTCTTGTTGTTGTAAAATACTGACATTTGCAATCTGTTTGTTGTAATATTCTTTATTTCTTCAACATTAAGTGATGTCGTGCTGAATTGTTATCGAGAAAATGTATTGCTAAATAACAGAGCAACACGCAATTATCTAGAGACTCAGCTTAACGTATTTTGATTTCTCTAGCTTGAGTGTAGCCTTATTTGTTATTGCATGCATTCTATTGTTTTTGCTTACTTAGTACATGATGAAACAAAGATTTTTGACATTCGTTGTTGTACAAATAAACAAATGAAATTACAAGGAGAAAACAAAAGAATATTTTTTCGTGATAACTGGGTTGTAATCATGATAAACAGCATTTGTAATTAACGAGATACAGAACAATAAGAAATATACATGGTTTCCATGGCAACGGCTACAAAAGGCTGGTTTTAAAATCCTGAAAAGTGTGAGATATGACAAAATACTTATTTAAAGCATATTTGTAAAAGATTTAATCATTTTTGGGCTAGTATTTTGTGAGTTGTATCAACGTTTTTTCATCACTTGTATTTACAAGGTAAAAAGCATCCCTACCACCCCCTCGAAAAAACCTTGCCCTATCTCCCTTATGCACCAGTTACCATCCTGGTAACAAGTAGTTTTAGAAAATTCAGTCCTTTAGCTTTAATTTGATACCTGTTTCACTAGGTATTAAGGGGGGTGCTACGAAAATCCATTTTTTGGGACTTGGCTCATGGACTAAATGTCATTTTCGCAGAGGTTTTTGCAAAAATTATAGGCAAGAAAGCAAGAACAAGGTTTGGACCTCATATAAAACTGTCCTCTCTTCTAGAATTCTTCCAAAACACGATTTACATGTAGCGAGATCTTTTCGTGAGCAGTCCAATCAGCGGTCCGTATAGAAAAATTTGGACCGCTGAGGGAACCAATCAGAAAGCTCCTTTTCAGCACGGACCAGTTTAGCCCTATAATAAGGTCTCAAATTCACCAGGGAGGGCAAAATAACTCACCAGGTCGGTTTCGCCAGGTCTTCTACAGAAGGCCGGTGTCAAAAAGGCCCCTTAGACTATCTCGTGTTACAGTGCGCCAATCACCAAAAAATCTGGAATATTAAGCTTACTATCAATTCTGCAATTTTTTTACTTTTTCAAAATACCATACTTACAAGGTTTCTCCAATTCTTTCTTTTGCATCCACTGGAAAAGAAATCCCACAATCGGCATCAGGTCAGTTGCAAAGCGTTTGGAAACAGTGACAGCACACAATGTGACTACTCATTCAGTTAGAAACCGAACTGCCAAACCCAGTTTCTTTAAGGAGGCTCGCAACAGTTTTTTTGGCCTTGGAGTGTATCTTTTGAAGTCAAAATTTCGCATAGAAGATAAACTTCGATTTCCTTGATACTACACCACATTTTCAACAAATGAACAAAGTTTATTTTCTCACTGGTTTCCTAGCAACAGCTGTCACCATAGCAACGGTAATGGACAACCCCTCATTTTAAATAATGTCGAATATCTCGAAAACTAGTCAGACACTTTATGACGAAACTTGAACTATTGAACTACTCAACCTACACAACTTGTCTGCGAAATTAGGGAAAAATCTGTAAGACCCTTTTCACGTAAATCATGATTCTTTTTTTACGGGCTGATTTCCGTCATTCCTGCAATTTTCTCCAATATTTCAATATCAAAACATTCTTAATGTACATTGAGCTTCCTAGGTGGCTGCGATTTTAAGATATTTATATTTAAAAACTGCTAAAATGCAGCACAAATCAGCCAAAAAGTCCGTAATTTGCATAAATAAAAATATTTCTGAACTGCCCTTACAGATTTTTCTCTTAAATTGATTGACGTTGGAATAATAATTCTTTTTGATGTTCCAGCAAGTTTTAGGCTGAATAAACATTTCGTTTGTTAGATAAGAAGGCTGAATCTCGGCCAGGTTTCAGTCGTTATTAACTTTCAACGAACAACAGTATTATTTTGTTTTTCCTGGTCTATTTCTTGGTTATTCACGTGCAACGAACATTTATACACCCTGCGCTTGTGTCCTCTCGTGCATTTATAATTCATTCTCATAATAATGAAAAATTTTCGTCTTCTGAGCTTCTTCCTAGAGACTCTTTGCCATTATATTTTAAATACTGACTGACGTTTTAGCTTTTTTAATTACGGATTGCATACATGTTAACGCCCACGATGGCATTACACTGGGACCGAAAAATGACGAGAAACAAGCTCAGAAGACGAATATTTTTTTTATTATGAGAAGGAATTATAAACGCACGAGAGGACACAAGCGCAGCGTGTATTAATATTCATTGCACGTGAATAACCGAGAAATAGACCAGAAGAAACGAAATAAAACTGTTGCTCGTTGAAAGGTAATAACGACTGAAACTTGACCAAGATCCAGCCTTCTTATCTAATAGCAGAAATGTTTATTCAGCCTTAAACTTGCTGGAACATCAAAAAGAATTATTATTCTAACGTCAATCAATCTAAGAGAAAAATCTGTAAGTGCAGTTTAGAAATATTTCTATTTATGCAAATTACGGACTTTTTGGCTGATTTGCGCTGCATTTTTGCAGTTTTTAAATACAAATATCTTAAAATCGCAGCCACCTAGGAAGCTCAATGTACATTAAGAATGTTTTGATATCATAAAAGGTCCTTCAACTGAAAAGAGAAAGTGTTAAGTTTTATCTTTCTTGAAATATTGGAGAAAATTGCGGGAATGACCAAAATCAGCCCGTAAAAAATGAATCATGATTTACGTGAAAACGATCTTACAGATTTTTCCCTAATTTCGCAGACAAGTTGTGTAGGTTGAGTAGTTCAAATAGTTCAAGTTTTGTCATAAAGTGTCTGACTAGTTTTCGAGATATTCGACATTATTTAAAATGAGGGGTTGTCCATTACCGTTGCTATGGTGACAGCTGTTGCTAGGAAACCAGTGAGAAAATAAACTTTGATCATTCGTTGAAAAAGGTGGTGTAGTATCAAGGAAATCGAAGTTTATCTTCTATGCGAAATTTTGACTTCAAAAGATACACTCCAAGGCCAAAAAAACTGTTGCGAGCCTCCTTAAGCTGAAGCAACTAAAAAATTATCACTAAAAATGTATCTTTGGAAACATAATAACACCTCGAATAATGTTGTTTCACAACAATTAAACACGGAGTAACGGTTCTTACACTAAAGGACCCCTTTTCAGAACTATTTGGCAACGCTCTTGGTATACAAAAAACACTGTGCTACCATGCAAATTAAATCTGCATTGATGATTGCAATTGCTGAGACAAATTTATATCCCTGAACACTCGAGACTGTGGAGTAATTTTTGTCGAGCCAAACGAACATTGCACAGACAGCCAAAAAAAACTCATTCTTTGGAAATTTAAACTCTGCTGAGTTGGATATCTCCGGTAAAGATATCTCGCCGGATATCTCAGTAAGTTTAAAAGCACTCCTTGTCGGTTGGAATGTTGGTCACCTCGCCCCATTGCCAAGTCGCCTCATGTCAAGTCGCCCCATCTTTAGTTACGTCTACTATGAAACAATTGCTCCAGTTTTCAGAATGACTTGGCTGTAATGTAAAGTAAACGAAAAGCTGAAACTTAAGCGAAGGAACAAGTCGATAATTCTGGAGGCTCCAATGGAGATAACTGTCTTCGGAACGACGATTCGTAAACCGATAAATTCAACACTCGGTCTTTATTACGCGTAGTGAGTAGTAAGAAGCTTGAAACTGTAACACAAAAAACAAAAAATTACAAACCGAATAACAAAGAAGCATAAACGATAGAGAATACAACTGACAAAAAACGACGATAACTAAATACTTACATTGTAACGGCTACGAGAAGACTGTTGCCAAAGGTAGAGCTTATATACTTCATCCATCTGAGATTTTCCTGCGCTAGGCGCGACTGCCACAGGCTAAAATGCAAATATTGCTGAGAAACTACGCTTAAACTTGAAACTAAATTATACGTGAAAAACTAACCAAAAAACGAGAACAAAAGTACACTAATGAAAAGGTAATGAGAAACTAATTAAACCGAAGCAAGTGATAACTACAGAAACGTAACGAAAGAAACGAAAAGAAAAGAATGCTAAAATAATAATAATAATAATAATAATAATAATAATAATAATAATAATAATAATAGATCTTGAGGCGAAGATGAAGGAGTTAGTAGGAGAACGAATTAAGCATGTACTGAAGCGTATGCAGAAAGTTGTTCTGTCGCACAGTTTAAATGTTGCTCGCTCTTTTAAGATTTTGTTGTAGTGCGGAATGGTCTTAGATTTTTATGATGTTCCAGAGAACGAATTTTTTTTTTAAGTGCAGTAAAAGATATCTTTTAGATTTTAACGTGACAATTTTTAAAAGGAATTTTTTAAGTTTCTAGGCTTGTATTTATTCGAGGCATTTTAGTAGTTAAGAGACTTTGAACATTTTAGCGGCATTAGTGCTTTTTATTCATTTTAGTAGAAGTTAGGTTTTTTTTCTCCCTCGAAAATTAGCTGCATAGGCTACGTTCGCGCCCTATGCATGCTTTGTAGGATGGTAGCATATATACGTCTTGCACTGCTATAATTATAATAATAATAATAATAATAATAACAATAATAATAATTAATAATAATAATAATAATAATAATAATAATAATAATAATAATAATAATAATAATAATAATAATAATAATAATAATGACAATGATAACACGCTAGATCCTACAAATTCAAACCTGGACTTCCCTGAAAGCTGCACTTCGTGAAGAAGACGCCGACAAAAGCGTATCTGACCAAAAACAACTTCCGTGTGTGTTATTGACTTTTTTTCATTTATCTGTAACTATCGCAATTTAAATTCATTTCGCTACGTAACATTCTTTGAACTGCGAGATAATTATAAGCACGCATTTGTGACAAAGCCCACGTTTTTTGGATATGTCGTGCCATCCAATTAGTACGTTACTTTTAATAAGATGGAGGCACAATTGTAGAGCAAAATAGTTATCCGCTCCACAGAATAAAAGGCCACGGCACAATGACCATTCCAAAAATAATTCTTGGTGTTCTTGGTTGTTAGTGTGAATAAAATAATAATAATAATAATAATAATCATAATCATAATAATAATCATAATAATAATAATAATAATAATAATAATAATAATAACAATAATAATCTGGAAATTAATTTTGGGCAATCCTCGATCCAACCGAAACCGGAAGTAAGAAAGCGAATCCCTCTCTTTCTTACTGAGAATCCCAGAAGTCTTTGCGTCTTTTAAAGGAGTTCAACATGGCGTCCGCGGCGTCCGCGAGTTCTGGTAAGGAAGAGTCTTCTTCTTCACCGAACATTAGTACAAAGAAAGATCATCCAGGCGCTTCCAGCGGCATAAATACATTCGCCAACGATGGTAGTTTTCTAGAACTTTTTAAAAAACGAATGAAAGAGGAATCACAAAAACAACGAGCGACAGAACCATCAGTTCGGGAAGACGAAGGTGAAAAGAAAGTTGACGTGGACTGCGAAGAGAAGCAAAGCGACAGAAAAGCTGTTGGACCTACGAAATCCATTACGCAGCAGGTCTGGTTTAGTGAGAAAGAGAATGCTAAGATTTTTCCCTTTTGCTGGGAAAGGTAGAGCGTTGGTACTGTAGCATTAGATTCTTGCAGGGAAAGCTTATAAACGAGTTTTTGAAAGCCTATTAAAAGCTCAAAGCTTATAAGATATTCATTAAAAGAAACGTTGTTTGTTGTTAGTAGGGTTAGGGTTAGAGCGAAGTTTTATTTTCGAGTGACATTAATATGAAAACAATGTTTGGCTTCTACCAAAATTATGGAAAATTGACCTCTTTTGTTTCAAGCATTACCATTAATTGGATAACTTATTCTACATCAAAACTCGTCTTCACGCTTTTTTAGTTGCAAGATGCAAATAGGTATTCTTTTATTATTCAAATAGTTTTGAAAACCAATTTAAAATATCACTATCACGGTGAAGGAACACGTCAAGAGGCATTCAACACGGAACTTGGCGTGATGTTATCTTATGGTGTTAGTATTAATCCAACAAATGTAGGGAAAGAGGACATTAGCAGTTGGAAAGATGGGTGGTGCGTCAAAACAGATGCAGGCAAAGAAATTGAAAAAAGTAAAAGAAGCAACTGACGCAGCAAAAAAGGCAGAGGAAGAGGTACATAATTTTATAGTGTTTATTGTCATCTCACTCAGTGGGATAATTTCTACTCTTTGGAATTTTTCTCAAGGCATATTGATAGCCTTTGCATGGCTGTACCCTCCCCCCTTCCCCCCCCCCCCCTCTAAGAGGAGAAAAAGTTTTCTGCTCAGGGAGGGTTTGGCTATATGTAGGCTAGGGTATTGATCTAAACCCAGGGAAGAGGGGAAATTCACAAACCAAGTGACTGAGCTGTTCCTCCTAAGTTTTGAAAGAAACCTTTAAAATGAAGCAGAATCTCATTTAGAGGGTATGCCTTATAGGATAATACAATACTCGTCATGGTCATTTTTTAACACCATAAGTGGTACCAAACCCCAAAAAGGTTCAACAAGCTTCTCTGTCCCTTTTATATAAAAACCTCACAGGAGGTCACTCCTTGGCTATGGGCCACCCTCCCATAACAGACCATGTTTCTACAAAGGCCACATTTTCTTGTCCTGACCACTGACTCAATTGCCCTATTTCTCTTACTGAAACCTTCTCTTAATCCTTACCTTTCTGCAATGACCAGAAAATTATGTGTCAGTGTGGCTACTGTACAGATGTCTGACCAAGTGCTGTTATATATATGCATTTCAAGGTGTGGTTTTCCAATAGAGCAGTTCAGGTGAAAAAAATCCTTCTTTGGCAAAAATCATGGGAAATGCACCTGAGCAGTGTGCAGTTACCAATTTCTCCCCACAAGAATGCAAATTTATCGCTTTACTTTCATAGTATGTACCCTATTCCAGACTGAAAAGAGCAAAATCTACCAGTTATTACCCCCCCCCCCCCCACCTAACTTCCACAGCATTTCAGTGATTAAATCCTGCCTGACTTGTGCAATATATTTGTTTTCTATCAGGCTGCAAGCAAGTCTTCTGCATGGAAGGCTTACATGGAGGAAGTTCAAAGATACAAAGAGATGAGTTGCTCAGACGACAGTGACAGAGTGCGACCTCTTGTGAAATGACCGGCAGTAGTAGCTTAGGATTTCAAAATTTTGTCTTGTTCAGTATTGTAAATAGCCTGTGACCGCTTTTGGCTTTCTTGCCTGTTTTTCTCATGCGCAAGTTTTTCTAAACAGTGTGAGACAACAGGCAAGAAAACGAAATGTTGTCTCAGCTATATTGTAAAGCACTGTAAAGTCATGTATTGATCATTCCCTTTGGCTGACGGTTATGCCTCTGAGTGGGTTTTTGAAATAAATTCCACACAACTTGTAATCAAAGGCACTACACAGATGGGACAATCTGTCAACAGTATAGTGTTCTTATGGTGGACCCAGAGGCACTATTTGTTGGATGGACTGGGAAATCACCATTCTAGGTCCAATTTTTAAAATATTCATTCTTCATTAAATATTTTGTTCTCCACGTTCTATAACCTCTTTTCTTCAATTTGCATCCTATTTCTGCCTGACAAGGTATCAGTATTTTTTGCTTGTTAAATTGTGTAGTGACAGACTAGGTGGTTGTCTCTGTAAAAGACATTCAACTACATTTAATTTTGTGGTATAATTTGTGCTTTGTCAGTTTTGTCTCTCTGAAATGTGTTTCCTGGTGATGATGTACAGCAAAGCCATGATTTTGTAAATAAACTCTTGTTGTGTAGCAAATTATCTGACTGAGTTTTATGTGTTTTTTTATAAAGACCAATCCACAGGAAACTGTAACATAGTATGGGGTCTCCTGTCCTCTTAACCATTTAAGCCCCAATAGTGACAAGAATCTAACTTCTCCTTACAGTATTACTACTTGATCAAACATACACGTCAGGTCATGAGAATAAAGGAAACGATCACTAAAGACGAAATGTCTTGATGTTTTTATCAAATTCTCCCAACTAGTAAGATAAAAAATATAAGATGAACAGTGAGGAGAATATGGATGTTGATATTGGGGCTTGAAGAGTTCAGTAGTAATGTGTATGGAAATGGTGGGACTTGTCACCTAACTTCTTTGTGCCTACAACTAGCACATTTCCTTTGCACTGAAATACTGTGATAAAATAATTTTAATCTGAGTTTTCTTCCTAGTTTGCTTAAATTCTCTTTTTCTGCAGCTGATAAACTTGAAACAACAAAAACACTGCATTTCTCAAAAATCCAAATTTAATGTCAATGTTATTATTCAAAATTAGAAATTAGATACAAAAGACATGGCAATTATCTACTTAGGATGCATGGAAAATCAGGTGGTAAAGGAACTTCAAGAACTGCTGTTTTGAGTGGAAGAGAGCTTTTGTCATCATCAAGTTTTCGTTTGCCCTGTACTTTGGAGGACCTTACAACACAGCCGATTGCCCTCAAATGAGTTGTTATCCTGTCAAAAAGAAGAAAACTATTAACTACAGTGCATTGATTTTACAGTGATTGATGCACAGTAGAAAGCCCCAAGTTCCAAGCTTTGTAATGAAATGGAAAATGTTCTATTTACTGATCACTCCTCAAAAGATTGTCCACAGAATGTGTCACAACAGGAACCAAGTTCCTGAGATACCATGATTACGATATTTTGTCAAACAAATGCCTCCGGCAACTGCCCCCTCAAATTATCAAGGTGAACCCTTACTGAACAGTCATAACAGAAATCTGAAATGGCCCAAGGTCAATAAGAAGGTAGCCTGAGAAAACAGCTGACGTTTCGCGAGGTCACCACTTGAGCCCTCACAAAACGACATCTGAGTAATGAGCACAGAAATTCCATACTGATGACGTGCACTACCCAGATCTTGGTAGTGCTTCTGTTTGGTTGTGCCGTGAGGGAATTTTCTTTCAACCAATCAGAAGCACTACCAAGATCTGGGTAGTGCACGTCATCAGTAAGGAATTTCTGTGCTCGTTACTCAGATGTCGTTTTGTGAGGGCTCAAGTGGCGACCTCGCGAAACGTCAGCTGTTTTCTCAGGCTAATAACAAGGGAATGGTTATTCAAACTGAACCATTCTCATAACAAAAAATGTCTGGGCAAATGACTCGCCTTTACAGTTATTGGTTTGTTTCTTATTTTAGTTCAATCTTTTCTTTGTTTGCTTGTTTCTTGTTACCAACTCCACAGAGAAACAAGGTCTTCAATATATATCCCAATGCGTTCTTCCGTGTAGGTTGTTGTTGTTGTCTTTTTTCAAGAAGACCAAACACTTTTGCCACATATGACCAGAGCCCTTGTTTCTTGTACTTACACAAATTTTCTGATATAATTTCAACAAAATAATAAGGTAGTTTTATACCTTGATAGAGGCATTCCAAGATCTTTTGTGATAATGTTACACTCCAGAGTGAATTCATCAATAATCAGTGCCAACACTAACAAGTAAGATACCAATTTATCCTTAAGCCTTTTGGGAACAGCCCTGAAGAAAACAAAACAGTAAAAACAAATCATCCTCTCTACTTAATTGCTTTGTTTTAAAACAAATTCTCAAGACATAAGGGTTCCTACGGGTCCTGGAAATCCCAGAAAGTCTTGGAATTCTATTCTGGCATTTTCCAGGACTGGAAAGTCCTGGAAAATTTAAGCGGGTCTTGGAAAGTCCTGGAAATCGCTAAACTCTTGTGAAAACGTTTTCTTTAGAAACAATTGTCTGCAGTATTGCTTCAATTATTGTGCATTTCGGAGACCTGGAAAATCTATCTGAGTCCTGGAGAAGTCCTGGAAAATTGTTTCTAAAAAGACAAAAAAACTATGAACCCTGGACATAAACTTCAAGTAATCCATCTTTTTTTAAGTCGGAAAACAGAGAAGACACTAGGTCACACACTCCCCTCCTGCATGACTTAATGGTAATTGCAAAGGACTGCCCACAGTAAACAGTCAAGAAAATTGTAGGGCCTATAGTGACTCCATGTAGGGCCTATAGTGACTCCACTGTAGCTATAATCCTACCTAGATTTTCCTTTCTGCAAAGAAAATATGGAAAAAAGTCTCTCCTGTATCACTTTTGGTATTCCATGTAAAGGATCTGCAAAAGACAACAGAACAGCTTAGATCCTCTGGGTGACAGGGTCAAATCACAGGCTTCTCAAAACTTTTCGCCAATCATTTCATTTTTGTAGACAGGCATAACCATGTAGTACAGGGTCAAGAAGAATTGCTTCTAGCCTTTTCACAGCACTTATAGGGAGGCTGATGAAATATTGCATAATTTTTCCCTGATTTCTCTTGCTTCCCGCCACCTTGGGAATCCCTCTTCCCACCCCTTCTACTCCTGCCTCCATACACCTCTCACCCCCTATTCTCCTGTGCCCCTGTCCCCCTGTCCCCCTGTCCCCATCCCCCTCCACTTACTGCACAGCTGTAACCCTCACTAGTGACAACCAGGTGTTAAGGGTTACAGTTTCAACTGACAACACTGCTATACATTTCTAATGTTATTCCAGGTCAAACAAGATGAAAATATTAGAATGAGGTGTTTGTTGAAGGTCATGTGCTTTTCTTGCAGGTTGTCATCTTGAAGCTATAGTAGCTACCGGCATGAATGAGGCCTTTGAAACATATAATCCACTGCCCCAGCTACGAAACATAGATGTATCTGGCCTGCCACCCTGAATTTGTGTTAGCACAAATTTAGGCATTGGTCACTTCAGACAAAAAAAGAAGAAGAAGAAGAAGAAGAAGCTGCTGGTCTTTGTTCACCTTTCTTCTTCAGGTCCTGATAATTAAGTCCATACAATGTCATCATGTAAGATAAGTACAGCAGACAGCATGACTGGTGAAGTCGCTGTGTGGGGTTTACTGACATAACCTCCAGGTGCTGTAAAACATATTCTGGAAACCTGAAAATAGAGCAGCATTAGAAACTTGCTTCTTAAAACTACTTTCAATATATCTGGACACTAAAAATCATCCTGACCACGCCCTTAACTCCCTTGACTCCAGTTTTCCTCTAAGCTGCACTGTGGAACCATGTCAAATAAAATGTACATGTATTTAGCTGTGGCACTTCTGACAAAACATCATTTTGCTACAAACTCATACATAGAATTTCATGGCTATATAATTTTCGAGATAAACTTTTTGGCACATGAATCAACAGCTGATTCCTACACAAGACTAGTGTTAATCAATATTATTGTCAGTGGTACCTCTTTTCATTTCTCCATTCTTTTATTTTGTCTCTGTTTGCATTCTTCAATTCCAAAGATTCTTTCTTTAGAACTTCAAATTCTAGAGGAGTAATAACTTCAACAAGTCAAAGAAAATTTCAATAGCCCATCTAGTTTTCTCAGATTCTACATGCTAGCAGTTCTAAGTGTATAAATTCTACAAACAAATACTAATCAAATGGAGGTAAATTGTAAAATAATAATGAGCAGTTCCCATCAAAGGGAAGGTCTGATGGTCAAATGTTCAACACGTCCATCTTTTAACCTGAAGTTTGTTAGTTCAAACCCAGGTCTCTACCTTTGTGGGTGTCTTTAGGTAAGACACTTCACTCTGTAATAACTCTTTCTAACAATCCCAGGTGCATAAATGGAGCAGGTACTGACAAATTTGACCTATTAAATGAAATAAAGTAAACATGGGGGAAAGCGGAGGCAGCGTGGCCAAGTGGCTAGGGCACTGGACTTGAAATCCTGTGGTCCTGGGCTCAAGTCCCACTCTGTCCACTCAGGGTGGTCTGCCTCATCTAAACTTTCTTATGTTCAATTTTCAGTGTTTGTGTAATTGTCCCTGAAAAGCCGCCCTCCCCTCCCATAGGGAGCGGCCAATTGAATATTTACTTTTTGTACCTGCAATAGACTAGCATTTCATTTGGGAGTAAGGGGAAGTAAATGCTCCCATTTACTTCATGGTACAGAAGCTATGAAAGCTGCCTCAACAAATCAACTGGACACAGTTGAGGAGGGGGAATCTTGCTTAGAATTTCAATCAAGGATCAAAATTAACTTGAAATTAAAATCAAATGATCAATTTAAAAGGATACTGTCATCTAATTTGTATACATCAGCTGCCGTTGCTGCACTAGCATTAAATGGAGGAATGTATGAGAGCTGCTCCTCAACCCCATCTGTAATTAGCACAACATATTCATAGTTGAAAGTGTTACTGATAAATCTGATAAATATGTATTATCAAAAGATCGTACTGTGTTCAATGAAATAAGACCAATTCAGTGCCAATCTCAAAGAGCCTGTGGGCTTATGATTGTCATGCGTTTCAACAGATCAAGTAGACTGAAGGAACAGATGACATTTCATGGTGTCGTCACTGGGCCCGGCAAATTGACAGCTGAGGAATGAACACAAAATGCCATGCTGACAATGCAGTGCTTCTTAGTTCCGGACAGTACTTCCGATTGGATGAAACAGACTGTGCATAGTGCTTCTAATTATTATTAGAAGGACTGACTTGGATCTGGGAAATGCTAACATCAGGAGCTCAGTATGGCCTGTTTGCATTCATTCCTCACATGTCAGACTTGTAGGAGAGCAGTAGAGGCACCACAAAGCGTCATCTGTTGTCATAGGCTACCAATCAAGACAATGTCCCATTTGCAACCAAGACTACTGACACACTGGGCAATTAATTTTACTGTGTATACTAAATATTTTTAAACAGTAATGATCATTGCCCTAAACAACAGAAAGTTTAGCGATCATTGCAACCATATGGAAACCACTCTTCAGCTATCGAAGTGATCGCTGTGACAACGACTGCTGACATAGACTCCAGTTCTATCTCAGTGATTGTAGCGACCCAGTGGTGATCGTTGTGACCATAAAATTATGGAAACCACTCCCCAGTGATTGAAGCAATCACAGCGATCCTTACGATGGTAAATACACCAGAACGCACTGCATCCTTTTCCTTATTCCAAGATGGCGTCAAACAGTGTGGCAGACTTTATGGATGAAGTACAGCGGTATGACTGCTTATACAACCGGTTTTCAAGAGATTACAATAATTATGAGTACATGAAGGGGTTCTGGTAGAGCAATAACAAGAAAATTAACAAGCTTCGAGAATTGACTGTCACCATTTTGAATTTGAGAAATGGTGTGAGCAAGATGTTGTTTTATTTAGGTCCTCTTGGTCATTTTTTATTTTCCAAGCGATCATAGCGATCATATGGAAACCGCTCAGCAATCAAAGTCACAACGATCGCTCAACGTTTTTGTAGCGATCACAACGATTGTAGCTATGATATGGAAACTAGCCTTGACTTGAATAGGACCTCCACCCTGTGTGAGGCCAGTCGTAATAAATGAATGATCCGGGCAATGACAAGTAAATAATTATGGTATTTGATTTACGAACATTACATTTTTTTTTATTTTACCTGTTTTATCCAGAGGTTCACTTGCTAATGCCTGTACCACTTCTGACACTGTTTCTCCAAGATCTGTATTGTCAACTTTATTTCTCAGTCGAGATACCATAGCTTTTTTCTTTTTGTTGCTGCCGAAAGCCTCAGTGAGCAGGTCATTCTGAGAGGAAAGAAAATACACATTTATGATAGGATCTGACTATTTTAAATGTATCTTAAAGGCTCCTTGGGTCTTAAAGTTTATGCAGTGATATAAATAACAATGTCAGCTTTCCAAAACAATGATCAATATGCCATTTCCAAATCCCCAGACCAGTGACACAAATCTGGAATAAATTTGGAGGCTTGACTCTAAGCTATGAATGAAATGTATTGTTTCACATCAAAATATGGATTCCACATTCACTCTTGTGTGACCAGAGTGCTTAGCATCTTTGAACTTTTCTTGTGCACTGCAACCATAACTATTGCTCTTTTAGTGATACCTTCCTACCAAGAGAGGGAGGATACATTTGTAACTTTTTAGTCTTGACACTCACTACAGAGTGGGCGCACAATGGTGTTATGGTTATCACATTGGTCCTCAAATGTGAAGGTCAGTGGTCCAAGGTCTGGTCCCTGCTATTGTGTTGTTTCTTTAGACAAGAACCTTAACTCCACATTCTCTCTCACCATTCTCTCATTAATTGGGTGCCAGTGACAAACTGCTGGGGGGAACCATGCGACAGAGTAGCATCCTATCCAGGGGGAGTAGCAATACTCTCAGTTGCTTCGTGCATCAGCTACCGGTATATATATGGGCCTCCTCTGGCTTGTCTACAATGTTACCTACCTACCTACTTTCTACAAACCACCATAATTAGTAACCTAGGCACCTATTCAGAAACTTTATGGTAACCTTGCACACCATAGAGCATTCAACTTGATTCTTCTTTAACCATAATTTAATACCTTTTCTGTGAAAGAAAGATCCACCTTCCTCTCTTGTTCATCCTCTGCTTGGTTTATATCAACTGCAACCAATAAATTAAATTTTAATAACTTACAACAAATTATATCATAAATCATTGTAAAGTTCTAGAGATCTCAACCTCATCAAAGAAGCATGTGGTGATGGAATAATACCAGAAATGATAAAATTTTGAATTGCCAACTAACCTGCGAATGCAGCCATGTCTCATTACTTCTGGTCACTAAGTGGCCCTTGAGCAGCTGGGAGTGATGAGAGGTAGCAGCATTTGCAGGCTAGGGGGCAACTCTTGCCATACAGCCAAACAAACTACAGTAAGTATGGGGTTTTTCAAAAAGGATATCTTCTGCAATTTGCAACATTTTCTTCTCATATTACTACATTTACTAAGTGGGCTCTTTTAATTAATCATATTTTCTTGTTTAATGAAAGTTTTGATCAATTTCTGTGTGAATCAGGCAGAGATCAAGAACTGCAACTGTAAACAAAGATCAGCATAGACACAGTTTACCTATGACTTTGGGCTGTAAAGTAATCATCTCTGTGTCATATATTTTCATCACCTCTGTCTTTGAATTATAAACTCCAAGGGCATACCTAAACACAAAACAGTAAAGATATTGACATATATGACATAAGAAAATAAATACTACAGTGTTAATCTGACTTTTCTGGAGGGTCAGACCTTGATTATCCAGCATTTTCAGTTACCCAGAAATAAGAAAAAAATATTCTCCCATTTGTTAAGATTGGCATAGTTTAAGATGGTTTACATTTTACTTTAATCTAACCTCTTCCACTGGAAACAATCTTTTACGAGCAACTTTTTCTAAGAGCCTGGGTTTCAACAAAAGACCTGAATGCTGATAACAATCATAATACCATTCTAGCAGTTTACCAAATCTCTGGCACATGCTTAAGTCCAGCAAATGAACTGTCCTGATGTTTGAACAGGTTCTCCCAATTGGTAATTAACCAAATCTACGTAGACTAGTCAGGAGAATTTGTATAATGATGTCGGGGGCTTAAAGATTTAATACATGTACTTACTTGCACATATTGTTAGATCTGGAAAACTCTCCATAATTCTGACCAATGTACTCCATTTCATCTGTCTCTGCCACCTTTGTAGTTACAAAATATCACAATTTTTAGAAGAACCATACTTCACAAGACTTCACTTGGGCATGTCACCATGCTGTGCTGGTGAAGCTCACATCTCAATGGTCCCAAGAGCTATGCTGACAGAGCCTCGGTCACTGCAGGTTCAATCAAGCTGGATTGGTTGAAGGGGAGAAACTTAATAATGGACTACCATAGGGTGGGGGTTGGGCATAAGGCCAATCAACCCACCCTGTAAAAACCTCTTCTTGACTACAGACACCCCTGGAACCTTATGTGCCATGTGGGACTCCGAGTCCCAAGTGAGTATTACTACGTAAGATTTCACAAGAAGTGCTTTCACCATTATTTTACCGCTAAAAGTGTTAAACCAGGGTCTAGTGGAACCAAGTCGGTCATAGGTTTATTTTGAGCAAGGCTCAAAATATTTAATTCAATGGCATTCTTTTGCAATAGTGATTCGATAATGTATTCTGGTAATGAGAAAAGTCAGTCATGAGACCTTGTGTTTAATGTTCATATCAATAATTTGTCCTCATGCACCAAGTCTCAACATGTATCAGTATATCCCTCTGGAGAGTCAGATTTAATTCTTTGGCAACATAGGAATTGTAGTGTTGTGACATCTGTCAATCATACGAGCACGCGGTCGGAAAGGAACTCCCGCTTCCCTTGTAGTCGTCGCGAGCATGGAGTCAATAAATCAGACTTGTGTTTAACTTGCGGTGGTTTTATTTAAGCGGTACAACACCACACCTGGCGACGAGGATCCACGGAGCGTATCCAGTGAGAGAATTCAAGTCCCAAAGCGCGGACAAAGCAATTCAAGTCCCGAAGTGCGGACAACACAACTCAAATCCCAAAGCGCGGACAAGATAATCCTGACAAAGATTTGACAAAATGGCAGTTTCGCTTCCGACTTTCCCGGCTTTCCAAGTACACCTAGACGGCAATGTGGGTCCAAGGTGGAAGAAATGGCTAGCCAGATTCGAGAATCTAATTGTAGGAATGGGTATCGAAGAGGCAAAACAAAAACGTGCTCTTCTGCTACATTACAGCAGTCCCGAAGTCGACGAGATCTTCGACACGCTTGAAGGCACCGGCGAAGACAAAGATTACAAAACGGCCGTCGAAAAACTTACCGCTCACTTCAATCCCCAAGTCAACACGACTTACGAGGTCTACAATTTCAGGAAAGCTCAGCAAAACGAGGGCGAGAGTTTGGACAGTTTCCATACAAGACTTCGAACTCTTGCGAAGACCTGCGAATTTGCAAATTCCGATAAAGAAATCAAGGAGCAAATTATTCTAAGCTGCAAGTCAAACGCACTGAGGCGGAAAGCACTACGTGAAGACCTTGATTTAACTGCACTTTTAAAAGCTGGCAGAGCCCTGGAGCTCAGTGATATGCAAGCTAAAGAAGTGGAGAGTGACAAAACGACGGTGAACACTGTAAATCACAAAAAGAAGAGCGACAGGCGTCCAAAGAAAGGCAAAGGTCGCCGACGAGAGGAACACAGCGAATCACGCAGCGAGTCACGCAAGGAGTCACGCAAGACTGAAGAGTCATCAAAATGCAGAAATTGCGGTGGCGCTTACCCCCACAGAGACTCCTGCCCTGCTAAAAACAAGAAGTGCACCTCCTGTGGCAAGTTCAATCATTTTGCTAAAGTTTGTAGAACAGTTCCACCCGGTTCGGTGAAACGCGTGACGGAAAAAGAAGACACAGATGAGGAAGACTACGTATACGCAATAGGAGAGAAGAAACAACCCATGTGCAGATTGGAGATCGACGGAGAATACGTAGAACTGATGCTGGATTCCGGAGCTTCAGTTAATCTTATCGACGAAGTCACCTACCAAAGAATCTACAAAGGCAAAGTAAAACCTCTAGAACAATCCAAACGGCGAATTTTCTCTTATGGATCACCCACACCCCTACCCCTGCTAGGAACCATTCACGCCAAGATAACTGCAAAATCCAACAGCACGCCAGCCACTCTGCACGTTGTTAAAGGCAGTTCAGGAAATCTCCTAGGATATGACACCGCGCAAAGGCTAGAACTCCTAAAGATTGTCAACCAAGTCGGAGAAGACAAAACTAGTCCCCAGTACCTGGCGAGCGGCGAATTTGAAAATCTGTTTGGCGGCATCGGCAAAGTGAAAGGAAAGGTAGTCAAGCTTCACATAGACCCGGATGTGCAGCCCAAACAACAACCACACCGCCGAATCCCCTTTCATGTACGGCAAGACGTGGAAAAGGAGCTAGAGAGACTAGAGAGCTTAGACATCATCGAAAAGGTGACAGGCCCAACCCCATGGGTAAGCCCCATCGTAGTGGTCCCAAAGAGCTCTGGAGAAGTCAGATTATGCGTAGACATGCGAGAAGCTAACAAGGCGGTAAAGCGTGAGAAGCACCTGATGCCGACCATAGATGACCTAGTCGCCGATCTAAACGGTGCGACCGTCTTCAGCAAGCTAGACCTCTCCTCCGGATACCATCAACTTGAGCTAGAACCAGAGAGTCGCCACATCACGACATTTAGCACTCATGTAGGTCTGAGGAGGTACAAACGTCTGATGTTCGGAATAAACGCTGCATCAGAGATCTTCCAGAATGCAATCGAGGAAATACTTACAGGCCTACCGGGATGCAAGAATATCTCTGACGACATCATCGTGTTCGGAGCAACCACAGCAGAGCATGACCAGAATCTCTATGGTGTCCTGACCAGACTCCAACAACATGATGTACGCCTGAACAAGGAGAAATGCAGTTTCTCGAAGAGCGAGATCTCATTTTACGGCCACATCTTCAGCAGAGAGGGAATAAGAGCAGATCCTAAGAAGATAGAGGCCATCACGAACATGACCGAGCCAGAGAGTGTTAGCGAAGTCAAGTCACTACTAGGAATGGCCCAGTACGTATCGCGCTACATCCCAGAGTATGCTACAATCACGGCACCGTTACGGGCTCTCACCAAGAAAGAGACACCTTGGCAGTGGTCAGACGAACAGCAACATGCGTTCGACAAACTCAAGGACAGTCTGACTAAGAACCATGTCATGTCATACTTCAATCCTGCTCAAGAGACCGAAGTGATTGTCGACGCAAGCCCTGTCGGTCTTGGAGGAATACTAGCGCAGGACGGCAAGGTTATCAGCTACGCGAGTCGAGCACTCAGTGACGTGGAAACCAGATACTCACAAACAGAAAGGGAAATGCTAGCGATCGTGTGGGCTCTGGAACATTTTCATCTTTACCTTTACGGATCTGAGTTTACAATCGTGACGGATCACAAGCCTCTCCTAGGCATCTCTAAGAGTCACAAGCCCACTTCAGCTCGCATGGACCGATGGAAGCTACGACTGATGCCGTACAACTGTCATCTTGTGTATCGACCCGGAAAGGATGCTGAGAACCCCGCTGACTTCATGAGCAGACACCCAAACCTCCAAGCAACCGTAGAGAGAAACGTTGCCGATGAGTATGTGAACTATGTTTGCACCAATGCCGTACCAAAGGCTATGACACTTCAAGAGATTCGAGCTGAAACAGAGAAAGATTCCACACTCCAGTCACTGATCAAGGCGATCGAGACAGACCGCTGGACTGATCCTGAGATACTGGACTACAAAAGACTCAAGGACGAGCTACTGGTCTACAGTGGAGTGATACTGAGAGGTAACAGAATCGTTGTCCCAAGTAAGCTGAGAGAAAGAGCCGTAGAACTGGCGCATGTGGGACATCAAGGCATCGTAAAGACGAAGCGCTTAATTCGGGAGAAAGTTTGGTTCCCTGGGATAGACAAGATGGTCAAGGATAAAGTCGATAACTGCCTAGCATGCCAAGCAGTAACTCCAAGCAAGTCATCGCGAATCGAACCTCTGCAGATGACGCCGCTACCTAGTGGGCCATGGAAAATGCTGGCAATGGATTTCCTTGGACCATTCCCTTCGGGTGACTATCTCCTAGTAGTCATTGACGAATACAGCCGCTTCCCGGAAGTTGAGATCGTCAAGTCCACATCAGCCAAATCTGTCATCCCTAGGCTCGACGCCATATTTGCAAGGCAAGGAATCCCTGACGAGCTGAAGACAGACAATGGCCCCCCTTTTAACGGAGTCGAGTTCAGCAATTTTGCGAAGCATTTAGGATTCCATCACAGGAAAGTTCAACCTCTTTGGCCGAGAGCCAATGGCAAGGCAGAGCGTTTTATGCCAAACCTTGAGAAGTGTGTGCGAACTGCTGTCGTTGAGGGAAAAAATTGGAAACAGGAACTGTACAAATTTCTCAGACAGTATCGTGCGACACCGCACACGACCACGAATGTATCTCCAAGCGAAGCACTGAATGGAAGGAAACTCAAGATCACCCTGCCAGAAGTATCACCAACACCAGCTAGACAGCACACCCTGCAGGAAACTCAGAAGACTATGGCAGAGAGAGATGCAGAACAGAAGTCAAAGATCAAAGCATGTGCAGACTCGAAACTGGGCACGAAACCAAGCAATATCAAACCAGGAGATACAGTGCTTGTGAGACAACCAAAGAAAAACAAACTAAGCACTCCTTTTAACCCAGAACCCCTTGTTGTTGAGGAAAAGAAAGGATCTATGGTTACAGCTAGCGACGGTTTCAAGTCCATAACGCGAAACTCATCCATGTTTAAAATCATCCCTAAAGAACTGAGAGCTGAAGGAGATCGCAGAGAACAGGAAGAACCAGAGGACTTACCTGCTGAACAAACCGAAGTTCCGACACAAGATGAAGATCCAAACCCCCCAAGCGCAAATGACGGAGGCCTGCGGAGGTCACAGAGACAAAGGAGACCCCCTGCGAGTCTCGCAGATTACGTTCAAATAATCTACTAGCATAAACACTTAACATTTTAAAAGACTCGTTACTAGAAGGCATGCTTATCATTTGTTGATGTTATTGTAAAGTTATTTGATCTTGTTAGCCGACATATATGATTGTAAGTTTATTATCAAGAAGGGGAGAGATGTAGTGTTGTGACATCTGTCAATCATACGAGCACGCGGTCGGAAAGGAACTCCCGCTTCCCTTGTAGTCGTCGCGAGCATGGAGTCAATAAATCAGACTTGTGTTTAACTTGCGGTGGTTTTATTTAAGCGGTACAACACCACAGGAATCATCAACAAGACAACACTTAAAACATTAAATTATAACCTTTCTGTCCACAACATCATGCAGTTTTGCTCAATCAAACATAATCTTTCTCTTCATGGAAAGAAAGATTGTGCGACAAACCAAAGGACATAGTATATTGGTAAGCTGGTTCACCTACGATAATATACCCTGGGTACCAGAGGTTCTCCTGCAGCATGCTTTTGTAAGAGGTCTGGCTGGCCGAAGGCTGGAAATCCACCGACTTGTGGCACCCAGGGTAACAATAATATTGAACAGCACCAAAATATTGAAACTTTTTCTTCACCTACCAGAGTTCTTCTATGCTTTTTCCTTCCATCTTCCTGATCAGCCCAACGATAACAAGTAAATTTAACTTTTCTCTTGTTTTTGTTCTGAACTCCATGTCTCAAATTTCCATTGGTGAAGTGCACTATACAACAGATACAAAAATTCCACAGAATGAATGTTGGGGGATGTTTTGGAGGAAAAATAATTAATGTTCAGGGTACTGGAAAGCAGAAATACACTGAAAAACTACAAGCTTGGACTGAATGGGTTATAAACAAATTTCAGAAAAAAAATCTGTTTGGAGCAGGAAAGGGTTTTCCAGAAAATCAGCATAAAAAATTGAAGAGGAGCTTTCACTATACCATTTACAAGGGTCCCACTGGCCTTTACTTCAGTGTAAAAACCACACAACTACTGACACTTCCCAAGCACGGTGTCAGTTGTCGGGTTCTCACACAGAGGTAGAGCCCCCACTGAGAAGAAAAGAGGTTTGAAATTACAGTTATATTTTTGCCAGTTGCACTGATCTGTGCATGTAGTGTTGACCATTTGTCATGTTTGACAGGTTATTTGATATTTAGTTCCACACAATAAACAAAAACAAAGGCTTGTCTGAGTACGATAAAATAAAATAAATACAAAAAAGCAGAAAGGAGAATTAACGTTTTGAACTGAGCCGGGCATGGGCGAGAAACGGTTGGCAAAGAGAAGCTAGAAAAGTACAGTACATGTTAAAATTGGTAGAAATGCAATACTTCATCGCCACAAGTTTAAATCTGTTAGATTCCGAGGATTGAAATCGCTAGATGCAGATTATAAGCTTATTTAAGTTTTGATAATAAACTTAAGTCTTAACTTTAAAACAATTCTTTTAATTTTGTGCCCTTGCGGATGAAAAGTTTTTGTTATTTTGTCGTTGAAAATTTCCAATACCAGAAGAACAACAATAGCTCTAAAGAGGCTCTAGGAATACGTTTTCAAAGAAACTAACCCATAAAGGGCTTCACATCAGAGGAAGAATCACTGCGCACATATTCCAGCCTTGCAGTCGCCATCTTTGTTTTCTGTCTGCACGTGTACGCTGTCCTAGTTCGAACACGTTCTTTGATTGGTTGTTGTCTTTCTTTGGACCAATCAGAATTGGTTTTATATCGTAGCAACAGTAATAGCAACCGCAGTCGGATTGCGGACTACGATTTTTTGCGGGTCTTCATTTGTGACAAACATTACTGTGTTGTTTGTTGTTTATAATTCCGGTGTCATCTGCAATGCACCGGTTTCCCCTTGTGAATTCTAGATGAATTATTAATAATCTGGCCACAGATCCCTTTTGCTTTATTACGTTTGTCGCAAATATAGGAGACGGGCTGGAAAATGACACATTACAACGAAACATGTCTATAGAGATTGAAGGGAGTTCATTTGATGAGGATTTCCAGCATTTAAAAAATCGACTTCAGGTGAGTTTTGGCAGTAGAATCCAGTGGAAGTCCAATATGTTATTACTTTGAAATCATCCCTTTGTGTCGCCTTTTTATACAAAAGTAATGTACAGCACTGTTCGACTTATCTAAAATTTTATGAGAATGTCAATGCAATTCCTAATTTCAGTTGTCGCGTTTTTTATGGGATTTACAAGATTACCTAGAAACAATAAGCTTTAGATTGATTGAAACGAAATGGTTCAATCTTTTAATTTTTCTGGGTTTCATTTCAGCCACTTTTCGATGCAGAACCCTTAAAGGTAAGCTTATATATAACATAAGCTTATTCTAGCCTTTTTTCTGAGATTCTAGTGAAAATTGAAAGAATTAATTTTAACTTTGCACAGCGAAAAATTAATTTTGGCGCCTATGAATGTAAGCCTAAGTAACTTAATATAAACTTTAGTATTTGCTTTATAATACCTGTTGTCATTTACGTGAGTTCATTTGCATTTGAAAAGTTCTGGAAAGCTTAAATGCAAAATTGAAATCTGTCAAATGACAACGTTTTTAAAACACAAACACAGCAGAAAATTTCAGAAGACTTCAGGTCTGTCTTAAAATATTAAGCTATTTAAGTTTTTCTTTATTACATTCCTGGCCGTTAAGAATTACATTTTAAATGAAGGCTTGTTTCAAAGGAAATTGGACATCAGTGAAATGTAAATATTTTTCTTTTGTGTAATGTATAATTGCATAAATTGGTCTTGAAAATGGATAAATGTGCAATAAACGACTGCTTGTCATTTCAACAATTACGCTGGATTTTCATCGTTTTGACAGCCAGGGTTGACAATAATAATATTTAATAGTCGAGTAAAATCCCCATCCTATTTGTGCTGTATCCAGTGTTAGTCATATAGTTATAATTTAAGATGTGTGCGTGTATCCACAATGTCTCTTTGTGAGTCGAAAAAAATGGGTAGAAAAAAATTTCCATCCCTCAGCCCTTACTTGGAGGTCTGCTATAGGGCAATATTTTCCAGCATCATTGTTTACAACTTTTATTTAGAAAATCACCTTCCACCCCCCTCGGGGTTACTTCCTTGTATAAGCTATGTAGATGTGAAATGTTTTTACCTCTGGTCAGAAAGGTATTTTTCAAAGGGAATGATGAGGGCATATAAATATTCCCAAGGATTCACTGACATGATAAAGCTCAATTTAGCAGTACTGGCCAGGTCTGAAATGGACTTGGGTTTTAGAGGTCAAGTCTGAAAATGAGTTTGGATTTTAGGGGCCAGGTCTGAAAAAGGGTATTAGAAAATAACTTGTTTTGATATGAAACAGGGTCAGGGTTTGGAGAACCAGGTAGCTCATCCCTACCCAAAACTCCAAGGAATACTCCCCCAGGTTCACCTCACAAAAGCACAGACATCATAACTGGAAAGAACGTACAGAATTTAGTTTCATTGGATATGGATCAAAACTTCCTTCAAACGTTGCATTCAAAAGTGGCAGCATTTTTTATTATCTGTATGGCTGGGTGGCAACTCTTGCCACAGAGGCATAGAAACATCTGTAAATTTGACTTTTTTTCAAAAGGAAAGATAAATCATTTAATTTTCAAGGAACTTTTTTCATACTTGCTACAGTTACCAAATGGCACGGTCACTTATAATCAATTTATTAATTTAAAAATATTCCTTTTTCGGGCAAAAATGACAAAAATCTACAACCTATTTCCACCCACATTACCCTTTTTCAGTCTAAAGGATTACATGCAAAATCTATACCCTATTTCTAATACCTGTATAATGTATCTAACAGTGTTCCCCAAGAAAATACCCTTGCTTGAGTGCCCAGCACAATATATTATTCTTATTTAGTTGTTAATATACTGTTAGTTATTCTGTATTCTAAGTTTGGCCAGCAACTTGACACTATATTGGTTTTCCTTTTTGCTAGGCTCAGACTGATGCTTGTTTGAGGCGCTTTCTTCGGGCTTTTGAAGATGTTGATGAGACATACAGTGCACTTATCAAGTACATTAACTGGAGAGAGGAATTTGGAGTAAACTGCCTGAGCAGAGGTGATGATGATATTGAAGAACAGCTGGCCATGGGAAAAGCTGAAGTACTGGACTTCCCTGATCATGTAGGAAGGTCAGTTTAACATGATTTGTGGGAGAGGGTGGGGATACTTAGTGTAGCCCTACTGTAAGTCAGCAGCTTGATCAGTACCGATATTTTCCCTCATGCTGTCCTTTTCTAAAGAAAACACACCTTACTCTACAATACCCTTTTTTTTTATTTTATTGAATGCTATTACATACACTTACACTTACTGTTACATACTCTATTTTACGTACAGTTCCACACATTTACTTTACTTACACATAAATACTATATTTACACACTCATTTACATATATTTACACTAACGCTACTATTACATAGAAAAAATTAAATACTTCCTTACACTTAGTTATAGGAAAAAAAAATAATAATAATAGAGATAATCACCTATTTACTAATTAAACATTATGTTTCATTCTTACGGCATACGTTATTTTTATTTAATTAATTTAGTTGTGGGAAGTGTTAACGAAAACAGATGTTTAATTTGTTTCTTTTTTTTCATATTATTTGTTTTGAGAGCAGTAAGAGCAAACTAGATGGCTGCTAATATAAGAAAAAATAGATAGTAGAAATTTTGCTGTTCTCTCCACATCCAGGTGCAAAGGGAGACGACTAAAATAGGAAATAAAAAATCGCCAGTCCAAAATAAAGAAAAGCTAGACAGTGTTCTTGTTCAGCAAGGAAAGCTCCCCATTTTTTGTTAAATTTTGCTAAAAGTCCATGTTTAAGTGAAAAGCGTCTTTCTACTTCCAAGCAGGTGAAAAAGTTCTTGACAGAAAGTTCACGTGAGGGGCAGTGGTGCATTGATTTTGCCCAAAAAATGTGATATCTGCTTATTAAAAGGGCGTGGTGGAAGAGGAGATCGGAAGCGTCTTCCACAAATCCCAAACATGACTGGAGGGTGAAACTTTTTGTCGAGAAACAGGAGAAGGTACCCCAGCCAGTCTTTAACTTCGTTCCAGAAGATTTTGACTTGAGGACATTCCCAAAAGAGATGTAGGAGGGTTTCCGTTGAACTTTCACAGAAAGAACACAGCTCGCTTGATATCAGCCCAATTTTGAAAAGATATCTGTTTGTGGAAATTCGTCGATGGAGTAGTTTAAACTGGAAAATTTGCAGTTTGGATTCGCGAGTGCATAGAAAAGGCAGACTGTATGACTTACTCCAATCAATCATTTCAGCACCATGTGCTTGGAAATCAGATTTCCATTTACTTTGATTTCTTTGTGGCAGGGATGCATGTCGTTCAATGAGTATAGTGTAGGCTAATTTGCAAAAATCCTGTGACCCCAGTAGTGATTCAGTATTTAACATTTGAGAACAGTCAGAGTTGTGCTTCACGCCCAAAACTGCTGTCACAACGCTGCAGTATTGAAGAAAGTTGGCTTTCAGAGAATATTTCTCTCTGAAAGCCTCGAAAGTCAAAACCTTTGACGAAGTCTCGTCAAGGAGATTGCTTACTTTCTTAATTCCTGCCAAATACCAGCTTTTATTAAAAAAAAATCCAGATGTACCCAGATGTAAATACATGTATGCCAGTGAAATTTCAAGTTGACCTGACAAGACCTTTTTTAGTGGGGGGTGGGGTGGCTAAACATGTGGACTAGCAGATATCCCATCCAGATCTGAGTATTGATGTTTCTAGTCACGTTGTGCTACGGAAACTAGAGGGTGGCAGGCTGACACTAACAAAGTCTGTTCACAAGGTCTGTGAGGGAAAAATAAAGGAATTTGACCAACCTTTGTTTCATGTATTGAGGAGGAAGCTGTGTCCCTGTCCATATTTTACTATTGTATTTGCGCTTGTCTTCATCACTGTCATAGTTTCAATCCATCTTTGCATTGTTTGTCACCATTTCATCTGTCTTATGTTGCTGTTTCAAAGCCATGTTGCTTGTCAGGATTTATGCTAACAGGGCCTCTATAGTCTTTCAACATAACCATTGCCAGTTAAACCTCACCTAACTCAAAAGTCACAAAAAATGAACTTTCAGTCTGGTTGATAAAGTTGAAGAAATACAACTAAAAAGTCCTATTTAGAAAATTAATGCCAGCACACTTGGAGTCACAACCTCAAAATGATACAATTAGTACTTTAGGCCCATTTCAAACATTGTGCTACTGCTGTGCTAAGCTGGCTCAACTGTAGCACGACTGTAGCATGACTTGGTTTCAGACGTCGAATTTAATTCAGTGGAATAAAATAGTTGTTGCCGAAAACAACACACTGACCAGCGATTGTATGAATAAATCCAAATGAACATATTCTAATGTATTTATAATTTATGAATTGAGTTTGGCTCTGTCAGCAGTAGCACAACTTGGTTTCAAACATCTTGATAAAAATGAATTTAATTTGATCAATTGAGTTCGGCACGGCATTAGCACGACATTTGAAACAGGCCTTAGACAGAAGTGAAAATCATATTTTTGTTATTTTAATAAAATTGTTGTTTCTCATTTTAGACCTATTATCCTTGTAACAGTGAGGAATCATGATGCTAGAAGCAGAGATCTTAATGTCATCACCAAGTTTATCATTTACATCCTGGTACATACTTAAATTATAACTACAGTAACTACTATTATTTAAAGAGGTACTTGAAAAACTAAAATTTCTTGAAGTTCCGAATGTTTTGAACTTATGTGAATACCTGCATATTAAGTAGATCATCAGCCTTCTTATTCCCATTAATGTCATGCACAAATTATTGAAAAGACACTGTTAATGTGGGAGGAAGGTTCAGGGGTAAGTGTTGTCCAGGAACCAAGTGCTGCCTGCTGTGTAGGAGGCCAGTCAGTGGGGCTAGTGTCAGTAAGTGGCATAGAAACCATGGATTGGCTGTTGTGGAGTACAGATAAGTTGTGTGTACCTATGCTAAGCTCCAAAAGGGAGTATATATGGAGGGAAAGAGTACATTGCCACTGTTACTCAACCATCACCAGCAACATTTATCCCCCACTAGATCAATCTGGAACAGAACACTCCCACACTGAGGCTGTTAAAAAAGCTGTTAGAGTGGAAATTGGAAGCAAATTATCCCAAGCTGTTATGAAGCAGCATCCTATAAGTAGCCTCAGAGAATGCAAGATTAACATTAGCAATGTACTTTACCTAAAATGACCATGGTTGGAAACCTTGTCAGAAGCTAATTGGCCAACAGAGCAGAGCTGTGGAGGCAGATAGTACATTGGGGGCCAAGAATAGTGAGACGGGGGGGGGGGGGGGCACAAAAGCATACAAAGTACAATAAACCGGTAGCAGGAAAAACACATGTGCTAACAGAGAGGTTCTAAGTTCAGTTCTGCTAAACATTAATTATAGGTTATGCTTCTAGCCATTTTTTGCCACACTCTTATTACTGGACTTCACTGGAGCTCCTTAGCAGGCATTTGTGGACTCTGCCCTTACTACCCAGTGCCCCTGTAATATGATGTCTTATAACTGCCACAAACCCTTTTGAGAATGCTGTCTCATTCTATTATTTCATACAAATAATTTAATTTTTTTTTTCTAGGAGGAGGCAACTAGAAAATGTGATGAAGATGTTATTGACAACCTTTGCATCACTTTTGATTTAAAGGTATGGTGATTAAGAGTACCCGTCTGGTAATCTTTAGGACAAAACTGTTTTCATCACTGCATCCAGGAGGGGGAGGCAACCTACACAGGTGTTTGGTAGACTGGACTGGAGGGGGTACAGGGAGTGATGTTACCCCTAATCATATCTTGCTAAAGAAACTGAAGTTGGCTATGTCATGAGTATTTTAATGTCTTGGGGCAAAAAGTCTGGTTAAATCAAACTATGAACATTCTGTTATACACAAAATTGTCTCAGAACTGCAAGAGGAACAAAGGTACAAATCAAGTGAATTCTTGAAAGGAGAACAAAACAATCAGTTTGTGACAGTTTCTGCTCGATCTAAACACAAGGGAAAACTTGAAAAAAAGCATTCCATTTTCATCCTGACCATCTGTGGCCAAAGGCACTTTTTTACAGTTTCAGTGAGAGTAGTTTTAAATAAAATTGGACCATTATTTTGGGTTTCCATCAATGCAAACACGTAGTTTGGCTTTTAATTTAATACTTAAAATTAGTGGCATAGCCCTCTTGTCTTTCTTTCTTATGATCAATATGATGTGTCAAAGTCTGTGCTAACTAAAACTGTCCTATATGGCCACACATAGGCTAATGACCCTTCATCAATGTGAAAATATGTGGTATCTCGAATCCTTTGCTACCTCTAACCAAAACCTGTTTTTTTTTTCCTTGGTTGATGTTGCTCAGTTATTTTCTATTGTCTACAATCTCGGACAAAGCTGTTGAGACACTTCAGAAGGAATGAGAACTTTGACCTTGAAAACCACTTACCACAGCAATTCTGTCCTCCTCTCCCCCTTATCAATGTTGCTTTGCCACCAAAATTCCCCTGATGAAACCTCAGTCCTTCCAAACAACATTGAATGAGCGGAGGGGGGAGGGAAAGCATTTCTGCAACATTGTTGGTGTTTCCATACAGGGAAATTGAGAAATACGTGCACTAATTGCCTTTGTCTCAACTAGTTTCGTCCAAGATTGTATATCAAACTCCGGTTATCTTGAGCAGTTTTTTTCCCCTTACGTGTTTGAGTCAGCTGGAGTTTCATACTTTATCATATTAATCAGGTGTTAAGTGAAATTAATGCTGAGGAAACGTTTAAAGTACGTGCTTGATTTGTCTTGTTTTCAGGGCTTTTCATTAAATAACATGGATTATGGTTTCGTGAAGCAGCTTATCTGGCTTCTCTCCAGGAGATATCCAGAGAGACTAGGCAAATGCCTCATCATCAACTCACCATTTATTTTTACAGGCTGTTGGGCCCTCATCAGATTATGGTTAGTGCAAAGTTTGAGTCAAAAAGTATTTCTGGCCATGTGGGCATACTATGAAATGTCTTACGTTTACATCTAGCTGTTATGATTATGATGTCTTAGTGGTTACCATTGTACACTTAAGTTCTACAAAAAGGACTTTAGTCTAAATTTTAGTTTTTTCAATTTATCTGAAAAATTACGTGGGTGACCACCATTTTTATTGCCTTTTTTGATTCATAATTTTTTCTATTTTGCTGGCAGAGTAGCTTAAATATAACTGGCATGTACTGACCCAAACCAGGAACATGGGACTGGCCAGGAACACCACAGAACATTGGAGTATCAGACCAAAGCTAACGATATGGAATGTTAGGCAAAATTAATCTAGTCCATAGCTGGATAGTGATTTCCAGTGTTTTAATGGTGTTCTTTGGTGTTCTTGGCTGTTCTGGTGTTCCTGGTTTTGGTACATGTACACCTTTTCACCCTTATTACCGTAGGGTAAGGAAAGGTCACACATGAGCCAAGGAGGCCTACAGGGCCGTAGCTTATCCTGGTTTCTGTAGCATGAAGCAACTGAGAGTATTGCCACTCCCTCCTGGATGGGATGCTAGTCCATCGCAGGGTTACCCCCAGCAGTATGTCGCCATGCATACCCACTTTATACACCTGGGTGAAGAGAGACAAAGTTTCTTGCCTATTAAAGGAAACAACAGGATGGCAGGGACTGGGCCTGAAACCACTGCCCTTCAGATCTGAAGTCCAATGCACTAATCACTACACCACTGTGCCCTCACCTTATTATACTGACCTGGGTTCAATTTTGTTGCAGGTTACATGAGGTAACATCCAGCAAAATTGTTTTCATCAAGAACGAAGAACATCTGGCAGAGTACATTCCTCTTGATGTTTTACCAAAATCTCTTTTTTGAACAGTCTTGCACTTCTATATAATTATTGATCATTTTCTTTGTCTAGCAATTAACAATCAGGGTCTTGTTGTAACAAAGCAGGACAGAGTAAGTCGTGCCAATCCACAGGTATCATAAATTTGAAGGTTTGTTAAAGTGGCCTGACCATTAATGACCAGTTTTGTGATACTGGCACAACTTGTATATCTTCTAAGAAGAGCGATTAATATGTTGTCAAAATGAGTAATGTATAGTAAATAGAGGATATTACATGGCGGTGCGAAGATATGAATTTTATTTTCGAGTGGTAAAAACAACATTTTATGAACGAGCACAGCGAGTGAGTAAAATATTGTTTTTTACCACAAGAAAATAAAATTCATATCTTCAACCCACCATAAAATTTTCTTTTCATTATAATAATTATAGACAAGAGTATTTTTGCACAAACAACAGTGTAAAAGGGGGAAATGATGTCATCGATATCCTCACTAGTGACGATATGGAAACTACACCACTCGAGTCCCGGATGTAGTTTTGCATGAACTTTATGAGTGGTCTATCTTCCACTAAAACAGTCTTGTCTATAAAATAATTACAGTAACTGTTATTTTTCTTTTACCATTTACCATGATTTAGCTGTCTTTTAAATATGGAAAGTTTCTTTCTTATTTATGTAAACAATGTAGAACATAAAATAATTTTTATTATTCACCTCAACTATTCACTGATAAATGTTTCACACCACTTAAAAACAGTGATTGAAGTAGTGCCAATAGCAGTACTGTAATATGCTCTGGAGATCATCGTGTTATGTCCCACAGGGGACGAAGAGAACTAAGTAAGACATAAGAAAAATTATAGCCTCTAAATTATAAAGATCCACAAATTGTTAGTTGTTATTTAGAGAAACAGTTGGTTTGAAATGGTCTAGTTTTATTTTATGACCAGTCAATTAAAGGGAAGGATATGGAATTTATACCTGGTCTTATTTTAGGAAAAATGTAATATTAAATATGGAGATGGTGGTTAAGGGGTTATTTGATGGAACAATATTATAGTTTCAGACCAGGAGATGAGGTATTTATGAATTGAAACATTTCTGTCTTATTTATGAATTTTTTTAACAAACTAGTTGGAACTGTTTGAATGTAATTAATAACTAGCATTCAATTGATGCTGCTCAATAGCTCATGAAAAATAAAACTTGAGAGACATGGTGGAAGTACTTCTTTTGATTTGCATATTTGCTGGCTCTTTCCCTGAGTATTGGAAGGACAAGTAATGTAAATAATGCAGTGTAATGCAATGTAATGGAGTGCTGAGGATGAGACTGGACGTCAGTTTCCAAGGGCACCTCTGGTTGCTGCTATCAGTCCATTCATAATCTCATCCTCCCACCCCACACATGAAATTTGAGACAAAGAACAATGTGAATAAGCCAGACCACACCAATCTACGCCTCCTACTCTCTTCAAACAGTGATGTGAGATCACCCAATTATTTTATGTTATAAGGTGTAGAAGACAAAGCCAACTTGTTTATGGCATAATCCTCTGACCTGAGACAAAGTGTTGACTTGGTTAGTGGTTCAGCCAGGATTCAAACCCTTAACCTCCTGCTCTGCAGTCTGGTACCAGGACCTTTTCCATGACTTATCGACATTTTCCATGACCTAAATTTGGCCTCTGATTTTCAAAAACTGTAAACTAGATCCATTCTGTTATCCAGTAATTTTCTCTTCTTGCTTTTTGTCCACAATAAACAAATAAATGAAGGGCCCGGTGGAAAAGGGGCGTAAGTGATGACTGCAGGTTGAAAATCTTAATTGCTGCTATTTAGCTGAACGTTGGCACACAGGCTGGTTTTCCTGTAAGGAACATTGTTGTGCAGTTATATCTTGACCTGAGAGCTTCAATTTGAAGAATTAGCGTATTACTTTTGCTTAAAACTGACACAAAGAGAACAATAGGACTGCAGATTCTAGGTTGAATTCCTTTGTTTTAGTTCAGACAGAGAACAAAAGAAATCTTTCACGCATCACTTGAGCAAGTTCAGTTCAACAAAACTTTTCACACAAAAGTAATACGCTAATTCTTCACATTTTAGATCTCAGGTCAAGAAATAAGTGCGCGACAGCGTTCCTTACATGAAAACCAGCCTGTGTGCCAATGTTCAGCTAAATAGGAGCAATTTCGATTTTAACCTCAAATCATCACTTACGCCCTTTTTCCACTGGGCCCTTCAAATATTAGACTTCCATGACTTTTGAGGCCTGGAAAGTGAAATTCTAAAATTCCAAGAGTTTCCAGGGTTTCTGCGACCCGTATGAAACCTGTAAGTGGGCTGTGGTGTTGTTTTCTCAAGAACAAACCGCTCAACAATCTCTCTCCATCCTGGTGTATAAATGAGTACTGATAAATAGTCAAGAGAAAGGAAACAACTTATCTACTGTGGGTAAACATGTAACGGACGAACTATCTATGCAGGGAGGAATCCCAACATTTGGTAAGTGCTTCTAGCCTGTAAACTGACGCTGCTTTGAGGGAAATGGGCCACAGGAAAAATCAGTAAGCTGTGCAAGGCTTTGGGATCTTCCCATCCTGCTATAGCAGTAAGTTTAAGTTCCTGGACGTGCTTGCCACCTGTCGTTCGACCATAACTTAAGAAGCCCACACGTACACCTATCCCCCTCCACACGCACACCTATCCCCCTCTGCAGGCAGTTATCTTAGTTTGGTAGAGACGATCCCAAGAGTGTAAGGGGCCTGGGGAGCAGAACCCTCCCAGACTGTTTCTTTTCTTTTCAGTTAAGTTGAAGTAGCCTGTGAACAGGCCTCCAGTGGGAAAATAATGCAAAAAAACCTGGTGGCAGACCACCCCATTCATTTTCTTCGCCCACTAATTTTTTTTCCTGCCTTATTTCCCCATGTTCACAAGCTAAGTTGAAGCAAATCAATGCCCTGTCTAGAGTGTGAGGGACCTGAGAAGAGAATTTTTTCACTAGATGAGGCTTATTTATTCCCTATGACAGGGATACTGCTTATAGTTCTAGGCGTCAGCTTAGAAGCTTCCACAATTTCTGGTCTGCAATGGCACAAAACCAAGCACATAATTTCAATCAAGCCAAAGACTGAGGTCTGGGGGAATCCTCAACAATTGAGGGATCCTGAATTCCTAAGAACAGGAAGAAAAGTGTGAAAAGGGAGATTGTAACAGAATGCATTCCCTGTATTTCCAACTTCTCTATCCCCCTAGTTTTGCCTTTGCAAAGTTGGCCAGGGAAAAAGGTTTCTAAAAGCTTGAAGGAAGCTTAAGGGGGGTTAATTGTTTGAGAATGGTAGGAGCGGAACTCTTATAAGCAGTGAGAAAATAAGAAGCAAAAAATTCTCAATGCACCAACAGGCATCTCGCAGGCCAAGCAAATGCTTTGAGAGATTAGTACTTCCTTCTCCGCAGTCACTTATAGGGGGTGGTACAATAGGAGAAAGTCTGCTGAGTGAAGTCAGATGTGACGTATAATTCATTTTCGTGACCTTTCTGGCACAAGCAACCACATGACCTGAAACAGATGGACTGCAGCAAAATATAGAGATGGCCTGTGAACTAGGCAAAGATTTCCCCTAACTGCCAATGAACCTCTACCAAGGAAATAGCCACTACAAAGTGTCCAACTACTACTTCCCCTAACTGCCAATGAACTTCTACCAAGGAAATAGCTACTACAAGATGTCCAACCACTAAAAAAAATAAATGCAGAGATGACACAGTAATGAGGTGAAAAGATTCCATGTTTAATGCTACATTTCAAGAAGACAGTGCTACACTACAACTTGTAATACCTTGAAGGTTTCAATATGGCAACAATGAAACATTGCAAATAAGTGAGTCATAAATTTTGATGAAATTTTCATTTCAGCTGCGATTGAAATGCTTCATTAGAGTACCATTGTTATATTACATTCTTCATTTTATTTAACCCTTATTACTTAATACCCTGCAAGCAGAGAAGGTATTTAGGGAGATTCTGCTTGCAGGGTAATTACCCCAAAACAAGTTATAATAAATAAATAAATTCAGTTTATTATTTACCTAGTAAGTGGAGGAAGCTTGCAACATGTTACAGTTTTATAACTTAAGATGAAGAGTTAATTGATAGAATATTATTTTCTACATTCAATCCTGCCAGTTCAAAAAGCAGCCATTTTACTGTAGTTGTTTATGGAGGATGATAACTGTTCCCAGATTTGGGAAATTATTTACCAGGTGTATTGATGTTTGTTGTCATGTTCCAATGCATTATATACTTCATAAAAATACTGCGATGTTTCTGTTACTACCAGTAAATGTAGCAATTAATTCTCATTATTCCCATAAACCCATCTTAACTTAACTATAGCTCTAGGCACTTGTTTCAAATGTCATTTTTTCCATCTTAATTTTAAACCAGCTTTAAAATGAGACACTTTGTTGTACCAGACAATAAAACGTGAATAAAATGCTTGTTCTTATTCTTATTTTGAGACAAACACAAATAAGGGAATACATTGTAAGTTACTCTATATATTCCATATTATGTCATTTACATATTACTGTATTTGAAACACAACATCTTCAACATAACCAGGTACATTTGCAACTTATAAATAAAGTATTCTAAGGAAGACAATTTATTTCTAATTATGCTTGTTCCTCTGCTTCATGTTGTAGTTGATTCAGAGTTTAAAATTAATTTTGTTACAGATTTCATGCAAATGGAGAGATTCCTCCGATTATTATTTAATTGCATAAAACAAGTAATTAAACTAGTTTGTTTTCAAGGTGGAATTAGAATGGATTCTATAACATTGGAACAACCACATTATGTACAGCACTAAACAAAACTGGAACATGATGTATGTATGCAACAAATCTGCCAGCAATTACAACTATTTTTTCTTTATATACAAAGAGGCGTTTTAAGGACACTGCCATCTGTTCTTGGATAACAGAAAACCTGACTATATTAAATGGCTGATTCTTATAAAATGGCATTTGACAAATAACAAGTCAGAGGCATTTTTGAGGAAGCAAGGATGCAACACAGTCTCAAAAACAGAAATGTATTACGATATCTACTAACCCTTTAAGCCCCAGCTTTATTATACAAATTCTCCTTGCTGGGTTCCATGCATTTTGTTGAGGACTAGTAGGGAGAACTTGTTTAATCATCAAGACAATTTGTCTTTGGTGATCATTACTTTGATTCTTGTGACCTGTACATGTTATAATGAACTGATAGCATAAGGGGAATTTTGATGCTAATCAATATTGGGACCAGTTTTGTTGATCTGCAGATTTTGAAATTCAGAGACCACCTTTTGCAAAATGATATTCCTTTAAGAGAAGGATTTTTTTAATGTGCCAGTGAGAAAGCTTTCTATATATCAATGGTTTTTCTGTAGATGACATCTCCTAAAGCCAGCATCTGAACAGATGGCAGTTTCCTGTTGAATGCTATTTTACTGATTTATGGGATCATGTCTTTTTGACAAATGATTCATTTACTGGTAACAAGTTTGAAAGTGATTATGATTTCATGGTAACAAAATAAAAGCCATGTTTGATAAATTAATAATAAATTGTTTGCTTCTTTCAAAAAAATAAAGTGGATATTTTCCTCCCACACTGACACACACAGCTAATAATCTTTTTAAGATAAATTCATACACATTACTCTTAAGACATGTTCACATCACAATTCAAATTTATGACTTCAAACAAAATATAACTGTATTTATATTTTTTGAAATAGGCCACAATTCAATGTTGCAGAAGTCTTATGATATAGTAGAATCAGACCAAGAAATGTTACATTCTGAGAATTATCCCATTGATGAAATTGGCTGATATGTGCTTTTCAATATTATTACAATTTTATTACATTTCAATCAAAGTTGAACTGTGATGTAAACATGTCTAGAGTATTTGACTATTATAATTTCAGTTACATTCAAAGGGTCTAGATCATGTTGTATTTAGCATTCCTGTCAAAAAATAATCTGGTCCAAACAATGAATCATCCTTTTAACAACAGTTTCAACTAAAATAAAAACTTAAAAGACAAAATAAGGCATGGGTCATAGAAGGCTGAAACAGAACAAAATAAACTGAAAAGAATTTCTCTGTATTAACTTACTTTCTGTCAGCCTCTTGACATTTCTAAGTGAAAACAAATTGTTCAACAGACCTTTTAAGACTATCCTGGAAAATATTCAGATCACCAAACTACTTAAGTAGTTATTCAATGAAAGGTATAAAATTGCCTAACCTAACGTGACCTAGACTCTTTGTTAAAACAATATTTATACAACAGACAAATTGATAATTTAAGTTATGAGTATTTATTATTTTTCACCAGTTCCATACAGTGTCAACACCCACTTTGTGACTTTGCCAGCATAAGCTTCTTTGGGATCGGCATCTCCGTCTTCCTCTTTTAGTAAACTATCCAACTCACCTTCATCCTGGGCAACCGGGAAAACTTGATCCCGCATGTAGTCTGCTCCAAAGCGTCCATGGTGAATTTCATCATGATAGTTGCTGTAGTCATCAACTATTTCATCTCGGCGGGCTTTTAGCAAGTCATGCTGTATCTCGACCTTTTCTCGCTCTTCTATGTCTGGCTTCTTGGATTCTACAGCAAAACCTTGAGATGCCTTCTTGTGGTGAAACTGCAGTTTCCATATTCCCTTAGGTGACTCATCCCACAGATGCACTGTCATAAAATCCCAGTCGGTAAGTCCATATGTGTCTTTGTCATTGCGACGAACCGAGAGCAACTGGCTTTTTGTTCCACCCGGAGAGACAATATCGATTTCAATATCACCACGGAATGCCTTGGACAATCTAAAACTGACTCTGACTTGAACATGCTCCAGCTTCTTGACAGTCCCTTCACAAGCATCTGCGTCAACTGTTAGCTCCAAAGTGCCACCAAGAGGAATGATATTGCCATTATCTAATGGGCCATTAACTGAGCAGTTACGCTGCTCCCCGACTGGCTTCCACTTGAGTGCTGCATCCACTAGCTTGCTAGCGCTGAGACGTCCAAAGCCAAACTTGTGATTAATCCACAAGCCAGCAGCATTTTGGATCCAACCCTCATCTTCTGGACTGGTCTTCAATGCTGTTTTCACGACAAGGTGCTGCAGATCACGCCATGACAAGTCTTTGTTTGCTTCAAGAACTAAAGCAAAAATGCCAGAAGCTAAAGGTGCAGCAGAAGACGTTCCACGAAACCTTGTAGTACACTTGTGCTTGAGATCGGTGGTAACCAAGTCAGCCTCGCTGGATCCTCCACGATGCGTATCTCCAGTGTATGTCACAGCCATGGTAGAAGAACACTGCTCATCATAGTAAGTAGACAGGCCATATCGACTGACGGCACCTATCGATATAGTGTAGATACTTGAAGTGTACCCATCTGCGTTACAGTCATCATCAGCTAGTCCTCCATTGCCTGTCGCCCACACATAAATTGATCCCTTTCCTGAAAAAAAATTAAAATTATCCTTTTAACTTCTACATACTACAGCTCACTGCAAAACAAGCATTGGAGCAGGGGCTGCTATATTCCATTTGATAACATGTTCCAATCATGCAGACTTCTCCCAATATAACTTTTTCTTTCCACTACATTAAGAAAGGGATGTTTGTCTGCCATTCTAACTCATGGCCCAAATAATTACTCATAAAATTACTATGTTCATGGCAAGAAAACTAAAATATGTGATCTCCGTATTGTCACCCAACATTCATAAACTTCCACAGACAGCGATAAAATTGGGTTATCAGCATAATTTCATCATTTTGTCCAGAGTTTTAAAATGAAAGGAACTTGCTTGAAATGTCAAACTGAATTACCAAACAGCCAATCAAAGTATAAAAGCTGGAAAAACTAATCTTGCTTTAAACGGAGAATGCTTCACAGCATCCCTTAAACATTTCTCACACACAAAGGATGTTGGACATCACCTCACAAACTAATGGTCACTTAACACAAACCAATCTCATGGCAGAAAAAATTAACACCCCTATTGAGAGTGCCATTTCCACAAAAAAAAAATTAACGGCAACTCTAAGCTATGTTCATGTCTTCTATACTTGGCCATTTAAAAGCTATTGACTGGTATACACCACAAAACACATTGTCAATTTCAAAAGCATTGGTAGACACAATGTCTTAATTAATCTTCAGACATATTATGCATGCCCCTAAACTTCAGTTAATCTTGCAGCTTACAATTCTTTTTGGCAAGATCATGTTATACATCTTACGTTATATGTATGTATAAGGGGAAAATAAATGATTATTTCAAATAATAGAGGTGCTAAACCATAATATATACAGAGGGGGAGCAATTTTATGCTCTCATGAAGCAGATCTTCCACAGTCAATTTTGTCAAAAAATGTCAGTGACTGGCACTCTTTGCTTTCAACGATTCCGCCAGTCATTTTAGTTCTACAGTTTGACTAGCTTTGACTACATTGTCTGAGACCTTGTTTAGGGTGTTACTAAATGCCAGCTGCTAATCATATCCTACACCTGAGGAAAAGTATATGCCCAGGCTGTTCTTTACCATCAAAGCAAACAAAGCACCTGACAATTCATAGTACATACTTCATATTTCTGCTTGGCTAAACCAAGAAACATATTTTGCAAGCAAAGACTGCACCCTGGAAGCAACAATGTTTTTGATTTGATTCAAAAACTTTTATTTTTTAAGGAAGATTTGCTTCCAATCAAGACCTGCTTCTGATAAATGTTTCTCTTGCAGCTTAAGAGGAAAACATTTCCTTTAAAATTTACCGATGTGCTTTTGCAACAACGTTTCCTGTTTAGTTCGGGTTAATAAGGTAGTAACTCTTTCAAGTCTGTCTGTGTGACCATTCAAGGCGATTGAACTGAAAAAAAAGTAAGCAGCACTCCCTTGTGGTGACATTGGCTTTTCATGGTTTTCCTAGCTTGAGTTTAGATTAAGGCACTTTTGGGAGAGATAGGATTAATCTCTGGCTACATTTTTTCTTAGCAACACCCTTTGGGTTACAGGAGCCACAAATCAACACTTCCTTCTTGTCAAAACACAAGAATGCTTGATATTGTATTTTGAAATAATATAAAGTAATTTTAATTCTTCAGCCGATTTTTCAAGGAATCTCCGTCAAGGCATCTGGTCGATCACGCAAATCTGGTTCTTTTTTCCGTTAATTATCCTCCAAGATGAAATTTACAATTTTACATAGCGTGAATTTTGGTCATCTAAATCTCTCTCTCAAAGTCAAGTCTTGGCAATATTTGGCAATATTTGCACTGCTAAACTGAAACTACACTGAAACCATAATAAGCATAGAAAACGTTTCTTCCCTTTTATTTAAAGAAGCATATTGGAGTAAGTGGGAAACCTACGAAATAAACTACGTCAGGAAGGCATTAAACTCCCACGCAAATCCAATCAAGCTAAAAAATTTCCTGTTACAATTTTGATTTTTGGTATTTAAACTCAAAAAATCACACTCAATTTTTCTGTCAATAATTCTTCATACCTTTTAAGATCTGGCTTGTTTCTAGGCCTCTACGATTTTTTTATGTCATATTCAAAGCAAAACTGATTCTTGGGTCAAAAATTTAAATAATTAATGAAGATCAAGACCACAGCTTTCGGAATACTAAGGCGGACATTTGGTAATGTTTATACTGATGGTTTTCTGGTAGAACCCGATCACACATGACAACCTCAATCATTTCAGTAATAAACGTACCATTCGCCGTTTATGAACGATAACTCGAAAGACTTACCGTTTTAATACGAGGAAAAAATAATATCGTTACTAACATCGTTAACTTGTACAGCTTACCTCCTCGACCATTCTTCGCGCCGTTCTCGAGAGCTTTTCTTCCGAGAGGTCCCGGTCTTCCAAACGTTTTTCCATCATCTTTCGGGCCCCAGCAATTACTGTAGATATCAATATAGTCAGATTGGAAGCCCAAAGCACTAGCTTCAAGTTTATCTGTAGCTGTTCCGTCAAGCATACGAACGCCTCCGAGATTTACGTTGAAAGCAACTCCGACCCCGCATATTCCATTATCTTCTTGTGCTCCAACTTCACCGCCGCATTTCGTGCCATGAGCATTATACGGATCGCTGTCGTTAGGAAAGGGGTCATCATCTTCGTCATTTAAATCTGTACTTGCTTTAGGGTCGTAGTTTCTCTTCAAATCAGGATGCGTATGGTCTAATCCGTCGTCAAGAATACTAACAACAACTCCCTTCCCAGTGAATCCGCGACGCCACACATCAAGAACTTCTATGTCTGCGCCGACCAAGTGCTCATCGTTCTGCCCCCAGTTTACCAAATACCACTGCTTCTCCCAGCCTGGGTCGTTGAAAATCCTCTTGTACCGTTCCTCACGAACCTTTCTTTCCAATTCTTTTTCTCTCAAATATTCGTGCGTGAGATAATCCCGCTTCGTTCGTTCAAGTACGCGTTGCTGTGCGGCCCAATTTACCCTCGGGTGATCTGTGAGTTGTTTAGTTCTTACTAACGATCTTTTTTTCAAACGAGAGTTCGTTCCTTCATGTACAAATTCGAAAACTCCTGGCATGTTTGCGACCCTTCCCTTGTGTCTGAAATCAAAACTTTTCGCTATTTCAGCGGCAAGATCATCATCATCTTTGTCAAGTTCCACTACCCAACTATTCGTGTAAACGGGCTTTCCATCTTCGAGAAGTTCTCCGAGATGGTCGCTTCGATATTCTTCTTCTTCATCAATTTCATGCTGATGTACCGGGATTGTCAAAACTGCTACAAAGAGTAGCAGTTTTAAAATAAGTATTCTGAGAATCATTTGAGAGAAGTCGGCACTCTCCGTTCCTAACCGAAAAGAAACTGCCAACCGCTTGAAAACCGACCTCTTTATACCCGCCGAGCGGCAAGCTGTGTTTATGCCGAATGGCAGTTCCCGTTTACCCCACCCCCGCGTAAAAAAATTCACCCGGGATGGGAGAGTACTAAACAGAAATTGCGATCTTTTAATTTACCTTATACGCTGACGATGAAAAATTACCCTTTTAGTTTTTTTCTTACTGATATTTGTTGCCAAGATAAAAAGACCAGAAATTTGTCTAAGCAATGAACGATTTAGTTTATGTTCTAGCTAGTGATCAATTGCTTCCACCCCTCCCATAACAAATCCTAATGTTATCGTTCTTTCGTTTGATTGGTTTGGCTTGTGCATATTATTTCACAATGATGGGTGCTAAAAATTAAGAGGTCCGGAAATTTTATCGACAACTGCAAATAGAAACAGCCTAAGTTTGCTCGTCAACTCTGCCTTAAGGACGATCGAAACACGAAGCGTTAAAGTTTAAGTGATAAATATGGCAACGGCTTCAAAAATAAACTCCTTTTCCACCAAAAACAAACACACACCTGAAATGTTCACACTTGAGAAATTTTTTAAGTTAATTTTAACATAGCAGAATATTTTACAGTCATTTTCTAAAAATTCAAGCTTCATTGAAGAAAACAGAGCAGCTGTTGGCAAACTGGCGAAATGGATTTCAAAATCTTGCTTAGGGATACAATTCGAAGACAAATTATTAGCCATCATTATTACAAATTTTGGAACATTTTCAACTGACATAGGATACTGCCAGTTCGTGGAATAAAAAAGAATATTTTTGAAATTCCATTTTCCAATTTTTACAGAAAAAATATTAATTGAAATCGAACATCTAAAAGCGGGGCGGCTGTAGGCGATATCATTGTTCGGAGTGTTATTGTTCAAACAATCAGCTGTAATGTGTAGAGGAAAAATCGTTTCTTGGCCTGCCTACGCTGTCGCCTGGTAATCGGCACATCGTTGAGGAAAAACTAACTTCCCTTTCAATCGTAAGGATCGTCCTAGACTCGAAAATGAAAAATCAATATCATGTCGAGCTGGTAAATTAAGAAACGGAGTGTTTTTATTTTAATGCAAAAAAAGAAAGGAAATGAAATTCACCCCACTCAGTGCTTCGACTTTTTCGCTCGGTCTCGGCTGGAAAGATGACTGATGAAAAAGAGAAGAAAAATTACAATTTAATAATGTGCCTTTCTTTAAAGTAAGGCGTCTGTACATGAAAGTGACTTTGAATGAGTACTCAAGTTTCATTGAAACCAAATTGACTGAGGGTGTAAATTTAAGGATTTAGGCTCAATTCGCTGTTGATTTTTCTGCGCGAAAATTATCGTTTATTGATTCTTGCCCTTTTCAAGCCGAGCATCAAAAACTCATCACCACTTACCGGTTAAGCGATCGAAAGCGAGCTAAGATAAAAAAAGATTAAACCTGTAGATATTTTTTTGTCGATGTACTGCTAAAAATAAATAATAATTGTTTTAAAAAACACCCACAGCGGTCATCTTTTACAGACAACGAACAAACGTGCTCATGTTGTGATGTTGTCGTTCTGAATTTTAAATTAGTTCGGTCAAAAAGCTCGAGAAACGAGTTGTGAAAAGGGAAACGAGAAACTGAAGGGAAACGATAGCCAAAGAAAAACATTATCCCAGTTAAGGCTGCAGATCTGTAATTTCGGTTTTAGTGATTTCAGAAATCATCTACATCTAGTCAATTCGTCCCATATCAGTTTGCTTGCCAGATTTTTTAACTTTCCACAAATGTTGCGGCCAAAAGACAGAGGAGCGAAAATAACACGAAAAAGGATGGGGGAACCCAGGGAACTAAACGAAGAAATAAATTCGCTTTGATGAAATAAATTTGCTTTGATCGAATTAATTTTTTGTAATATACGACATAAAGGAAAGGTAATCTGTTTATGAGAAAGACAGAAACCTTACAAGTGGTAAATTAGGTTCACTCAAGACATCGTAACTTCAGTCGTCTATCCGAAGAAATGAAAAGCAAATTCACAAACTGACAAATGGAACAGTTTACTGTATTTTATTTTTTTTACTATCAGCTTTCTAACGGCTGTTACAAATATTTGCACGTGTTGTATTACGGATACATCAATGTTTCTTCAATTCGTCTGAGGCATTTGCCACACGGCTACGCCTATAGAGCGTCTCCATCCCTTTCACACTATTATGCGCCGGTCAATTCGAAACTTCAACATCCCCCCCCCCGGGCATACCCCGGGCATTTGACTGTGCATCGTGCCCGGGGAGGGGGGAATTTGAACGTTGCGTTGGAAGGGTGGGGAATTTGAACCGGATTTATCTCTTGTTCTGATGTAATAGGCCCGCGAATTTTTTCGGTTTTTGCGGATTTTGACGGATTTACAAGATAGTTTTTCGCCTTTGTTAGTGAATAACTCTTTGAAAAGGGTCTTTAAAAGAAGATTGAAGGTGTCATTACGGCGTATCTCTCTCTGAAAAGGATGAAAAAAGCTTGATTGAAGACCAAATTTGTCTTTGAGGAGAGGCAGTTCAGTACTAATTGGTGGGGCATTTGAACGGCTTACTTGCCCCGAGGGGAGGGAATTTGAACAAGCCGATCTTCAAAAGTTCAAATTCCCGGGGGGTTGCCCGGGGGGGGTGTTGAAGTTTCGAATTGATCGGCACATTACCTTGTCGTTCTTTGTATTTGTAAAGGAGATTTACAACTTTTCAAGAACTTTTTCGTCCGCGGGAGGGCAATACCTCATATAGTGGGCTATACTAGGAGTAATCTGCCATCAGGCGTTCTTTACGGGGGGGGGGGGGAGGCGTTTGAGTGTAAAAAATGAAACAAAAAGAACGCCTGATCGCAGGTTATACTGGGAGCTCCGCCCGAAGAGGTGACGTTTTTACGTTTGTAGTATACGAAGTGTGTGGGAAACTAAGGGCCTATTTACAAGGAGGGAGGGTTACGCTAGCAAGCAGGTCAACCCTAGCAGGGGGGTCAAAGATAGCCCGGGTTTACGAGCAAAATTTCACAGGTAGGGTAATCCTACCACCCGGGAAAACTTATAATTGGTGTTGTTTTTATTTTTAAACTAGCTTTCGCTTTTTAATCAACTGTAATTAGTTTTTAATCTTTTGTAGTTAGTTTTTTAATTAATTTCTCTAAGTATGTGCAGGGCCCCACTGAAGAGCACCTATTGGTGAAGTGGGTCCCCTGCTAAATTATTATTATTATTATTATTATTATTATTATTATTATTATTATTATTATTATTATTAATGCGCTTGTTAACCGCGTGCGCTTACCAAGGGACTGGAAACAAGTAGAAAGTTTAACCCGGGTAGGCGGGTCAACCCTACCTGGCGTGTTTACAAGGGAAAAAGTTAACCCGCCTGCCAGGGTAACCCTAGCACGCAGATAGGGTAACCTGCCTACCCGGGTAGCCCAAGCTGCCTTGTAAATACGACTTAGAAAAAAAGAGGAAATGTGTGACTGCTAGGGTAACTCTCCTTCCTTGTAAACAGGCCCTTATTGTGGGAAATTTATTGTTTTGTTATGTTAAATGATTAAATGGTCGCCGAAATGCACCTTATACCAAAAGAGATAACAGCTAAGTACTAAAATGTTTGTAAAATTTTGGCAGAAATCACAACGCAAAAACTGCGAAGCTTAGAACGTTCGAGCGACGAAAATCCTTTTGTGAACTACTGTTTCAGGGCAGAAGTACTTCTGTTTAGGCATATTTTTAGGTACAAAAGAGGTGCAATTTTTGTTCTACGTATATGGAAGAGGTACGATTTCGATAAAAATCGTTGAATTAAAGGAGAAAGCTTTGAGCCGCAGGGCGAAGCTAGCTGTCTCCCAGCGACCAGGGGAGAAGACTGAAATTCAGGCTAGTGCTACCATCTGATAGCTATCAGGAAACAAGGAAAGATACCAAAGAAAGTTTACTTACGAACATTCTATGGTTTTAAAAAGGAAGAACAGAAGTTTGTGAGAAAGATGAAACATTTTTAGATGTTATGAGAATTACTACAGCTGCCTCCTAATAAAAATGGCTTTGCGGAATGTGACTAAATAATTTTAGAAAATCAAAGAAAGACAGTTTAACAGGTTTTACCTCAAGCATTGTTATCAATAACGACTACAAGCTGTAGCCATATAGAGAACAGCTGTGTCTCTCAAAGACCAACTTATGATGTGTCGTCAGTTTTGATATTGTTTTAAATAAAGAAAGCTTTCGTACGATTTTTCGATGAAAATCAGACAATTTTTACTCAGTGGAGTCTATACGTATACGTTGGATTCGGCATAGCGACTAGAAAGCCTCATTTAAGATACGAACCACTCCATCCAAAAACTAAATAAATCAATAATTAAAAAGAAAAAACATAAAACAAAGTTATATTGAATAGTTTTTTTTTAAGATTAATGAACACTTTTCAAACGGAAGGACAGCTGCATGTTTGGTTTCGCCCAGTCCTAGGAATTTCCTTCTATCAGCTTTAATTTGTGCCGCAGGCAATAAAGCAAACAAATGAGTGTAAAGAAGGCCATATTTGTTTCCTTCTTTGCTTCGACTCTTCACCAAACTGGCCTTTCTGTAAAAAACAAATTTAAACTTCTCGAATCATGGTAAATGATCGACGACTTGGTTTCCTTAATTACTGGGTGCTCCTGAGAGAACGTGATATCAATTTTACATACCTATCCACTTTAATTTTCGTAAGGGTCTTCCACCACTTATTGTGGGGCAAACGAGGATGAATGGCTCATGCCAATGTATTAGAAGGTTTATTATCGCCTACTTACATATTAGGTAATTATGTACCTCTGAAATGGTCAACAGGACATCTACAAGAAATATTTCATTTTATTTTGTCCACGTGATGTATTATTCCACCCCAACAATGATATCTTTAATTTGATATCTAAAAAATAACAATATACTAATATCTCTCAAGTAAGTCTTTGCTAAGACATCAGTAAAGGACAATCCAGTATTCTTGTCACCAGACCCGCCCTCCTCCTAGCTCAGTCTAATTTCGTGCTCAGGGCCTGCCCTTTAAAAGGAACAAGGAAGTCTGGTGATAATTGGCGAAAGTGCCTGACAAAAGCTCGAAGATTTCCGACAAAAACGGGAGTATTTCAATTTCTCTCTAGCCTTTACCCGCCAGTCTTTGGGTTATCCTCGACGGTATTTAGTAGAGAGTTGCTTGGAACTTCACGTTGAGAGTGATAACTGCACTTGCAAACAAAAGCAGCAGTTCGCACCTTCACGTGATCTTTGGCTATTTTAGTCAGTACAATTTGCCCACCTCTTAGACGTTAACAGAAGTTCATAGCAAGGAGTTTCAGTCTCTACAATAGGCTTCTCTACCCTGGTCCCAGAGGCTTTTCTTTCTTCTTCTCAGTCTAAATGGGGCCTTGAAGTGGCGATAGCGACAAGGAAAAGCATCTCGCCTTAATTTCATTTGAGAAGAAGAAAGAAAAAGCTCTGCGACCAAGGTATTGCTTGGCCATCAGATTCGTATGTGGGCTATTTGTAGCAGAATCCTCGCGCGAGCCAGTAGGCAATAGTGAGGTATTATGTGCACTGCGCTCTGGTTTCCGTTGCCGTTTGGCTTAAAACATTTTCTGAACCGCTTTTCTGCACTGATTAATTTACAATCGGAATATACTAATATATTCATGTGAATTACCAATAAATAAATTTAGATTGTCATATAGTACCGGTCCTCTTATCAAATCAAAAGATAAATAAAACTTTGTTCACACCTCAGTTTTTCTTAATTGGAACTGTGGCCATTTTGAACAATTTGTACGTTATCACGGCTTATGCAAAAATCGCAAAGTCTGTGACGAGTAACTGAAACTTGGGAACTTCCGATTTCGAGTGGAAAGTAACAAAATAAAATTTAACATGAAACTACAGGTTCCGACTATTGCCGGCAGTTGAAAGTCCAAGCCTTCTGTCAACAATGGCTGCATCGGTTCCAGGCATCGTACCAGTCTGACAGTGTCAACCGTGCATAAAGTTCAAAATGACCGCTTTGGGAAACAAATTTTGTTGATTTTTAGCTCTAATTTGATGAGGGTCCATGCCGCCCCTGCCCACGACCCCCAGCCTGAATTGTCACCCTACCTAGGCAGTGCCATACGTGACTAGGGACCATCCCGTGACACACCCTGCCACTGGCCCCTCTAGGTCTCCTGATGGCGAACACTCGGACTCATCACTATCCACATTGATTGATTCACCTGCATCTGCCTTTAACTTCATGTAATCTTCCTTAAAGCGTCCGTGATGTAACTCGCGCGGGAAATTGGGTTCATCGCTCTGTTGAAAGAACTTTTCTTTTGATCTCGCCGCTAAATTCATGTAATCTTCCTTGAAGCGACCATGAGAGAAATCGTTTTGAATGATTGGCTCATCTTCCTGTGGAGACTTTCCTTTGTCGAATAAAATGTCTGCAACTTTATGAAATCTTGGAGAGTAGCTATTTGCCGACTGGAGAAGAAAATAAAAAGAAAAAAATTGGTCTGTCAACGAAATGCAAATGATTAGCTGTTAGTTCGACTTATGTCCCACTGTAATAAAACCAAGTAATAAGATTAAAAAAAAAAGAACATATTCCCTGGCCAAAAAAAATGATATTTTTTATCACAGGGTAGACTGATAAGCTAAAACAGTGCAATAAAAAAGATTGGTCAACCAACTCGTTTTGGAGAGCTCAGCCTCAAAATGTACGTGCACTAGTGATACAAGAAAATATGCGAAGCAATTTTTTTTCGAGCAGCGAGGATGCGCTATGCAGTTCAAAGAAAACACCTGAAGCAGTCACCATGGTTACAAGACTTGCCAAGAGAGTGCAGTTCAACCTCGTTCCCAGGGTCTCTCCAGAGGACGGAAAAAAGAGAAACCCTGGGAACAAGGTCTGATAGCCGCTTTAGACAGTAAGAACTCTGCTTCTGACTTAAAACCCTGAGATTTTTCGCGTCATAAGAAGTTGTAGGATTGATTCGTAAGCATGTCTTATTTAGGTCTTGTGACAGTGTAGTGTACTGGCACGGTTTCTGGCCATAACTTTACCTTTTCGTCCGTGATCTTCAGAGTCCACTCCCCCTGAGGTTTTTCTCCCCAAAATTCCACGGACGTGAATGGCCATTTGTCCAAACCCCTACTGGAGTCATCACCCGGCCTCTTAGCTAACAGTCGGGAAGTTGTCCCCTGGGGGGAGGTGAGGTGAATCACCATGTCCCCCCGGCGACGATGCTTCACCGACAGCACCAACTGGACGTGTTCCAAGGTACGTATGGACTCGTCTTCATTTCTGAGCTGTTTTTAGTAAAAAAACAAAAAACAAAAAACGCATGTCAACGCAACATTGGAAGTTACAAACTTCCAGAAAAAGAGTTACGTTGGGTAGCTAAGCAGAGCTGCAAGTAGACGAAAGTGGCAAAAAATTACAGCCGTTAGACGCAGGCGCCTATACAGTGAAACGATATTGAAATCAAATGGGGACTACTTGCGTTGGATTAGTAAATAGGGAAAAACGTAGTTGCGTCTATTTGCGCGCGAAGTTAAGCTTGATAAATTTGAACATAAACTATCGCAAGTCCCAGCCGAACGGAGACCGGATATCAGTTGTGACTCTGTTGGACTAGGGCGTTTCCAAAAGCTGAAATAAAATAAGCGGAAAAACGCAAATGATTGGAACCCAGGGGTGATAGAGAAAAGCTTCAGTTTGTTCAGTTTAACCTCCCGGGTGATTGATAAAATATTATTATAACCTTCGGAGACCACTGGGTGGCCTAAAAAAGAAGCGGGAGAAAAGGAGAGTAAAAAATGATTGAAAATGATTGTGCAGCAACCTGAAAAGGCGGCTCGATTAGTACTGAACTGTTTAACATCGTACTTGTATCGTATCGAATTGAAAAACTGGTATCGACGCACATCCGCAACTTTGAATGTTCTCGGGCAAACTAGAAACGAGAAAGGCATTGGCGTCAGTGGGGTCATAAATATTGGCGCCAAGTGGACGGGTAGGAAAGACCTGGGTACTAGTACAAGCTGCACGCATCGCCGGCTTTGGAATTCCTTACCTTCAAAATCAAGTTTTGGTTCGACTGAATCTCTCTGGTTTCACGAGTCAGTGGTCCTGGTACCTCGTGTCTTAACTGTTCTCCTACATGTTTCCAGCTCTTGGCCTTGTTTATTAAGGACAGTGCGTTCAAAACGCCAAACCCATAGCAATGACTGTAGTTATGACCAGCGGCGTTCTGAAAATGCACATGCACAGGTTAGAATATCAGCACGACTTGTCCTCTTTCCAAGAATTTTTAAGATTACAAATTCAAGGAAGCGTTTGCAATTTTAATACCATACTATGAGCATCAGTGCTTTAATCAATCAAAGCAACCAGTTCTATTTTCTGCTAATAGTTTGCCAACTAATGTTGCGTTGTTCACACCAACTTTAAAAGAGCATTGGTAAATCTGCCGCAGTAAACCACTTTCATATAACCATTGTTATGCCAACCACAGTGAGCCATGATTCTATGCACCCGGCTTATTGCATAGAATTTTAAGCTGGTGATATAACTAAGCTTCAAACCTAGCAGTGGTGACTGAAATTTTGTTCCTGTATTAAGACATAGCTGAAGCTGACTATGAAGTAATTTTCTTAGCCTGTGTGGCTGACCTGTGTAGTTAGCCTGTGTAGTTAGGCTTACGAGATCCTTACCATATTCCACGATGATCCTTTGGGGTCATTTTTTTCGGCAGTTTCAACAACCAACTGCTGCATATCTCGCCAAGTAAGCTCGGGGTTTGCTTGCAAAACAAGCGCGAAGATGCCCGCTGCGAGGGGAGCAGCACACGAGGTCCCGGAGAACGAATCCACGCATTCGTTAAATAACGATGTGGTCACAAGGTTGCCGTAAGTTTCACGCTTGCCATCACCGATATCCCCTGTATAGACGACAGCCATGGTAGAGGGGCATTTCTCGTCGTAATAGGTACAGAATCCCCCAGGGCTAATGGATCCCACGGATAATGTGTAGATGCTTGAGGTGTAGCCATCAGCGCTACAATCATCGAGCGAATGCCCGCCGTTTCCAGTTGCCCACACATAAATAGCTCCTTTTCCTTGTGGGCAAAAAAAAAAAAAAAAAAGACAAGAATGTTTTCGAGTCGGTTAACAGTGCAAGGCAGCAGTACGTTATCAGGAACTTTTTTTTAGTTTGGAACACTCTTTTTTGCACTTGCTGTTTGTGGCGGCAGCGTCAACGTCGGATTTTTCGCCAGTATTAGCCTACTACTAATTTTGCTTTAAGGAAAACTAAATTATTTAAAAAAAATTTCAACGTGAGAAGTTATTCAACAAAATCCAGTCTGTCTAGTACCCTGGATTTCTATCTGGTATTCCATACACTGTTTTTTCTCAGATAAAACACCCGTCCCTCGAGTAGTCTTTCCCATGCATCGAACAATCATCCCCACCAGTCTTAAAAATTAGTGCCCCCACAAGTCAGGTCTTATTGGACTTTCATCTCAACTTTTGCCCATCTTTTTTTTCTTCTCAATTACTTTCACCGGTACTTCATTCCCGAATTGATAGACATATTTTGTCTGGTTCAATTTGCATTTAATTTTTCAGACACAATATACATTCGTTCAATCTTGCAATCAACAAAAAAGCTTTCAATCGAGAAAGCATACTGAGAACAAAAAACAAGTAAAAACAACTGCACTCCATAAGTGCATTGCCAGAGGATCACATATTTCGGTGAAAAACACGAACGACACTCGGTAATGTAAACTGAATTTACCTCTTAGAGAATTTATGTCTACAGAGTAACACGTTGGTGCTTGTGTGAAGGTAAATTAATGCGTGCAACACAATCCAGTTTGGATGTCTTAAATGAACTGTCCATTTAGATGGTATTTAATTTCTTGTTTTTAATTTTGCGGCATCGTCTTGCATTCCCCCTTCCGCTTCGGGTGAGCGAGAAAAACGCGCGAATACGCATGAAAGTAAGCTGCCGCGTGGAACGCGAACGCGTTTCCATGCGGCAGCACTCGAGTGTTTTTCTTGCTCGACTATACCTTAGGAAGGAGAGATTGCTCGTAGTCTACCATATTTTCACGAATCTTGTAAAATTTTGGCGAGTCAATATTAATAATACACGTGATCACAAAAATGAACAGCTGGGGTTTGGCGACAGGCGTTCGACTGACACAAAATGGACAAAAATCCATACAAACACGTCGTGCTTTTATCATGAAAATTTCAAGTCGACATTAGAAGCAAATCTTTGTTATCTAATGATTGCTTAGAAAACGACTTCTTGTTTACACTAGCAGTGAGTTTCGACATGTATATTCGGACAATCAACACAGACTGAGATCGCTCATTAATAATAAGAGACGAACTCAAACATGGTGAAAAGTGCATATACACTTTTCTGACCCAAATCCTCGGTAGCTGAAAATGTCAAGCTCTGTGAGAAAAATTCCAAAACCTTTTTATCAAAATTCAGCGATTAAATCTTTGGTTTTTTTCTGATAAATCAGTCTGGGCTGAAAATAATTTTAAAAAAAGACACATAGAAAATTAAGCTACTATTCGGTACCCTATTGAAGCAGGTGAAAGGTAATTAAATTGTTGGATCATAAACCTGTCGTTTTAACAACTGAAGGTAATTAGCAAAAGTTAAAGTATGCGCATAACTTACTTAACAAAACTTCAAATACATAAGTTGAAACGTCGCTCCGTCAAAGAAGAAATCTCTCCTACAATTTGACTAGCGATAAAAGAATCATTAAAAAAATATGAACGACATATTTATCAAAGGACAGGAAAAAAGCAATACGTTTTGATATTAAAACAAGACAAAAACTAACAAAGTACTTGATATAACAAAGCTACAAATACAAACCATTTCTTCCTTGCAGAGCGCAGTTCTTGATGGCTTTTGAGCCAAGGTCTTCAGGGGCGCCAAATGTTTTGCCGTCGTCTTTTGGACCCCAAGAAGCACTTTTGATATCGATGTAATCGCAGTTAAATCCCAGGGCATTCGCCTCAACAACGTCAGTAATGGATCCGTCAAGCATTCGTATACCGCCAATTGAAGCATCGTAGGCGACTCCCACCCCACAGATCCCATTATCGGCTTCAGCTGCAACCTCTCCACTGCATTTCGTACCGTGAGCATTGTCTAGTTTGGAATCATCTGGCAAAGGATCATCATCGTCGTCGTTTACGTCTCTACTAGCCTTCTTGTCGTAGTTCCTTTTCAAATCAGGGTGTCTATGATCCAAGCCGTCATCAACGATAGAAACAACGATTCCTTTCCCAGTATAACCAAGCTTAGTAGCTTTCAAAACGCCCAGATTCCCACTGGCCTCCTGAAAACCAGAATCATAAAGGTACCACTGCTTCGGCCATTCAGGATCATTGAATAATTCCCTATTTTTCTGTATGTGCGCCAACCTCTCGGTCCGTTCTAATGCCTCAAATCCCCGCTTGTATCTAAAGAGTTGGGTTTGTTGTTTAGCCCATCTGACCCGAGGGTGCTCTAGCAAGGGCCATGTGTGATGGTCTGCACTGCGTTTTTCGCGGGCTTCCGTTTGCTGGTGTACAAATTTGAAATATCCAGGCAAATTGGCTATGGCGCCTCGATTTTCAAAACCTAGTTTCGCGGCCACTTCATCCGCCAGTGCCTCATCATGCGTGTCGAGCTGTACTGCCCAAGAGTTGGTGTAGAATGTGCCATCAGTTTCATCATTCTCGAAGCTTTGATCAGCCTGAACTGCTAGCCACAAAAGTAAGCCAATTAGGATATATTGGGAAGTCATAATATAGATGCAGCCGACTAGCTTCTCCTTCTCGGAGCTGCGGCTACTTGCCTAGTGTCAAGACAACCGAGTTGAGCTGAAAACTTTTAATAACTATGCATAATGTTACTGATGTCAACTGCTCATTTTAATTTACAAGTAAAATTTGAGTAATCCATCATAAAAGCATTGGAGCATGCCCACACAAACACACGTAACAGTAAAAGGAGACAGAATAAGGAAAATTGAGAAACTAGACGCCCAAGTACAGTACTTGTTTGAAAGAAACCTCTCACATGTTAAAACGGAAAATTTGTTTGGTATCCAGGAACTTCTTACAGAAAGATTTGCATGCACCCGCAATGAAGTGTGTAATGTATTCTTTCGGGATCTCGTATGTTCTTTCAACTTTCTTGCGCGCGGGAAAGAAATGAAATATTTAATACAAATTGTCCACCTTGCTTGATAATTCTCCCGCCCATTCATACGGATGATCAATTTCATGGTAATACGTCATGAAAACACGAAATATATCGTCAAGGATTACTTTAAAAGGTCTCCAAGCTAACTCCCTAAAAAATTACGACGCGGAAGTACGTGGATGCACGCGCGGAATTTAATGTCACGAAGTCACTCACTTATGACAAGCAAAAATAGCATGATGTAAACGTTTATTTTTTGAGATGATCAGATGTTTCATTCTCATGAATGACGTTTCTTTTGAAATTTGTTGTACCAGGACAAGGAGAATTTTCATTTTTTTTTCACATTGTCTACCTAAGGACTCTACTAGATATTTATTACACATTAGTCCTGTTCTGTAACCTCCCTTAGGGGGCGTTTTATTGGGAACCATTCTGGAATGATAATACTTGAAATGGTTTTTTGGTGTGTTTTTGATTTACCTGTTCTCATTCTGCAATAGCTCTGAATGGTAGTTTATGTCATTCAATGTATTCTGCTATTCAGGGGGCAGAATGAACAGAATAAGGATAATGAAAGAGTTTTCAATCGCTTGGCAACAACAAATTGGCTGACCGAAACAACAGCGCATCTGCGGCAAAATTAAATTTGCTCGCCGTACCTGAGGAAGAAAATCCGCGGTCAGTTTCCAGTCCATTCTTTAAAGACCGTTTTTATCTTGTTTTACGTTCCAATAATTCTGATCATTCTCTTTCTGTCTATTCTCATTCCAGAAGAGACCAAGAAAACGCTTAAATGTCGACGAGCAGCACAGTGACAGTTCAGGAACTCACTGAAAAACTTGTCAGGAAAATACTTCTCAACAGCTTTCATTTGAATGGTCACATCTCATCTCGGATGTTATCCCCAGACTCAAACGTTAGAACCACCACGGCCAAATTGTAAAGCATAATAAACAGAACCAAGAGAATCTGCTCAGTAGCTTCCAGTGAATGGTCGCACGTTAGGATTTCATCTATGCGGACTGAAAGAATACAACCTAATTGTACGAGCATCTACTAACTCAGGGTCAATTCTGACAGTACACAAGGACGGTACCACCCATGCAATACTACGGACACCCCGTTTTTATGGACAGGAGCTGAACTCCCGTGGAATGAGAATTATAATTTAGTTAAATTTTATCTTGTTATATTTTCACAGTGCCCTATTGAAAACCACCTTGCATGATATAGGTCATCTGTCTAAAGAACTGCATTATTATTATTATTATTATCATTATTATTATTATTATTATTATTATTATTATTATTATTATTATTATTATCACTGAAAACAACTCCCGCTATTATACGGACTTTCTCTATCACGGACCCCAAATCTTGTTCCCGATGGTGTCTGTTATAATGGGAGTTGACGGTATCTCCTAGTTAGCAATAAAACAATGATAAATTTCAAAAAAACACGAGACAGCTTATTAAAGACATGTTTCGGAATAACTTATGCCATCTTCAGTTTAATGAAAATAATCAAAATAGCGCTATACTTATAGGTAACCTTAATCAATTTATATAGCTAACATTAATCAATGCTACTTATAAATATAGCGCATATAATTATAGCTATGCCTATAAATATAGTGCATAACTTATGTCACCTTCAGTTTTTAAAATAATCAAAATAGCGCTCTATAGGTAACATTATAATCAATGTTACCTATAAATATAGCGCTATTTTGATTATTTTCATTAAACTGAAGATGGCATAAGATATGCCGAAACACGTCTTTAAAAAGTTGTCTCGAGTTTTTAAAATTTATCAGAGTTGACGTTATTTTCATTTGGTCACAGCTCAGGTCGTCACAGTTTAGGATTTTGTACTAACTGTGCTAGTCAATTCTGAAAGCATGCAAGGAACGTACTGCGCAATAGCTTTCATCTGAATGGTCGAAGTTTAAGATTTTTACCTTCATGTTCAATGGGAAGAGCGCGGGTTAAGGGCGTTCAAGGAAAAGCCTGGGATTCTAGCTAGACTGTGACGTACGGCAAACGAAATATCTAGCCTTTGTTTCACTTTGAAAATGAAAAAATTTCAACGCTCCTTCAGATACCAGCACAAGGATGAAAAAATTGGTCTCTCTCAAGTGCTTGCCGCTTATGTTTGCGTATGCTGAGCTCGTTTTCATTCTAAATATTTGAATTCGTTTCCAGTTGATTTTATCTCTTGCCCTTGCCCTGCTGTTATTGATTCAAGCAAGGAAAAAGATTTAATAGGCTTTCCTGAGTTATTTGGCTTTAATGTTTATCAAGACATTTCCGACCATAGCAAAGTAATTTCAAGTTAAACAAAATATAATCCAACTTTCATACACACAAAAAAACTAAAACAAAACAAAACACAAGAATACACGGAAGAAATTAGTTACCCGCCTTTTGCTCTAGAGTTAAGTTATTCCAAGAGAGCGTTATTTTGCGAGTATCCTGCCACCAAATCATTTTTATTTCGCATTAGGGAAAAGAGTATGCAAAGAATGCTAATTCACCCCTCAAAAGCAACTTTTCCTATTCCGAGCAAACTGTCCCAATAAATATTGTTCTGCTTGTTCGGAAAACGGAATAGTTCCCAAAAGAACTTGAATGTCGTCTTATCTAAGTATTTTGAAGTTCATTAGGATTCTTGACTACTTTGCACCTAACTTTCGTGGCCATGAATTCTAGAACTCCTTCCTGAACAACTAAAACAACGCCACGCACAAGTCAGATCTTCTATTGCTTTCATTATGCTATCTAAGGATTCTGATTTAAGTCAAATTTCTTGCAGTTCGCACTGCTAACAATATTACAATACATAAGCTTAAAACCTGGAATATTTGCGCCCAAGTACTTGAAAACGTACACTAAATATTTTTTTAAAATTACAATTCCCGGTAACATCGGGTCTGTACTTCTACAACGTTGTACATTTACAGTAAGGATAACAGTTACTACAGTTAAATCTTAGTACAGTTCTTTCTTATGTTTACACACTGCATGTCGTTCTAAGGCATATTACTCCTTTTGGTTAAGAAGCTATTTTAGTGTTTTCAAAATAATTAAAAAAAACAACAACAACACACTAACTAGAACGGTCTGGAATTGACCGTCGAAAGCAGACTTCGTCGGCTCCTAAGTAATCGATACCGCGAAAACTGGGCCAGACCATCGCTACAAAACCGTACTACTCAGTCAGCAATCAGTGAAAATCCCTGTTGAATATGCCTTGGAATATTTGGAAACGAACTTCAGAGTTTTTAAAAGGAAACAGGATTGAGGTGAGATCTTGGTCATCTGGCCTTCAAGAACAAGCCCTTAGATAGCCTGCCTATCAGGGGTAAACGGGTAAGGGGAGCGAAAAGTGGGCGGAAAATGAGGAAGTGGGGAGTCCACCCATTTTCCTTTCACTTTCTCGCTCCCCCCACTTCCTCTTCGTTTACTGACGCCTGCTACACAGTCTAGACCTTCGACAAGACTAACTTTGGCCCCTTTCAGTCGTTGATCAGTGCTCGTGCAGGGAAACTATTAAAAGCAATGGACTTTTTGTTGGTAGCCATATCGAGCAAATGGCCCATACAACCTGCAAAACAGTCCTGAAAAACGGTCAAATTGGTTAGCCTTGTTCAACGCAGGCTTTTCAAAATGGCGGCCTTTTTGAATGGGTTTTCCAGTTAAAAAAACAGAACAAAAGGTTAAGCTCGGAGTGTGATGGCTAAGATTTATCTTTGCATTCTTAGTCGACTAGATTTTTCGTCGGTGGAAACAGCGATAAAAATTGGTTCAAACTCACGCACAACTACCCTGTTAACAAGTTTTACACCAGCATTGCATTATTCAGCACGGGGGACTGTTCCAGGTGATGGGTGCTAGTATGCGCACGAGCTTGCTGGGCACGAAAACTTATTCATACGTCAAGCTCTTAATTGATGAAATAGCAAAATGGAAAGCAGAATATATAGTGTCTCTTTAGGATGGCTAAAAAAAGAAGTGTCTGAACAAAGTTACTTTTAGTGTGTCTAGGCACTAGGGCATCAAGTCGGAACGGGGATCAGCCTTTGAATAAAGACGTCAACACTAATTACAAATCCATGATACACTAGCGAGCAAGTCACATTTTTATGGGATTTCAGTTGAACCAGATTGACTAGAAGACAAACCGATTAAACGGAGTAGTAAACCCTGGACCGCTGCCGCAGCTCCCAGGGGGACCCCTGTTGTTGTCATCGTCATCATCAGGCGGTTGATAGCTGTGTGACCAGGCCTTCCGTTTGGCAGCATTGATTACTTGTCGCTCTTGCTCCTGTGAATGAGAGGAAGGAATGTTAAATAACACACTGCCCATACCTCGTGCCATCAGTCTCAGACATGTAATTGTGGTAACAACTGATTGACCCAACAAATGAGTGGCGACAGCGCAAAATGTGCTGGGTTTTGAATTTTAGAGCTTGTGTATTGCTCCTTTTCCAAACACTAATCACGTCTATGGTTTGACCTTCACCAGGTCTCCTGTGACATGGAACAGCTAGAAGCACTACTACTATCCCCCGCCCCCATCCCCCCTGGGTGGGTTTCTTGTCGAATGCAAGTTTTCCAGTTGTTGTACGCGTAGGTTTCTTTAAGTTTGCTGTCACCTATTTAAATAACCGACAGATTTATTTCTGCATGTTCTTATTGGACAAAACCCATCGCGTGGTACTGAATCAGACGGCAGGTATCAGAAGATATACCTCGCCTGATTTGATATTCATCATTTACTTATCCGTTGAGAATACAAAGAAAAAAGGAAGTCACACCTCAGGTCTTTCCTTTGTAAATATAATCACAGTGAAATAAAACTGAGCAAGCTAATCAGCTTGCATTTATTTAGCCGCAATTATGCTGTGACCGCTACTGGCTGTTTTCTCTTCACTCCAATAAAGCTCACATTTATAGAAATTAACACTTTTAGGAGGGTTATAAAATAAACACCTATATGGTTCGCTGGTTTATTGGAGGATAAAGCCCTTGGCTTTACAATTGTCCTCAAAATTCCAGTTTCCCTCAAAGCTTCACAGCCTTGGGCATCATGCTCAAATATACCAGCTGCCAGAAGGGATTTGTTTACTTTATACTTGTGGGGAGTAGGAGAGAATGGGAAGCAAGGTAAGAAATGTTTTTGAATAAGCAAAGAACACAGTCCTTGAGGTTGAAAATTTGATGTGGTATCACTCTATCATTGCACTTACACAACTCTCAAAACTAACAAAATTCACAGAACTATTAGAAAAGGTCTATTCCAAGAACTATTATAGGATTGTATTGTACACTTTTATTTTGTAATGTAGTTAGGATATATGTATGTAATGTTTACTTTGTAATGCAGTTAGGATATATGTATGTAATGTAGTTAGGTGTCCCCAATTAGCACACATCCCTGTACACTAGATGTTACAACACAACATTTATAAAGTTCTTACTTACAGAACTACCAGAAACAAGAGTATTTTGAGACAAGTATTAAAATGATCTCACCTGCAGATACAGCAGGTTGTCACGATTAACAAGATCAGCCAAATCTTGCCTTATCTCCCTGCTGCTCTCAACTGGGGTGATTGTGCCACAAGAGCTGACTCGCTTGTAAATCAACACATACGGAGTATCCTTTGGAAAACGCTTTGATACATCAGCAAAAGTACTGTATTCCGAGTAAGACACGCGACTGTCATTAAATAAAAACCAAGTGTCTTGATCGGTTGTTCTAGAACTCGCACTATTGTCCCCTTCTCCTTCTTCAGTCACTTGCGCAGAGGAGCGTGCATAACAGTAGTAATGGCCGCTTTCTGATGAAGTCCCTGAGTGAACAATTACTGAACACAGAGAATACACAATGTATGAAGTGGGCTTCTCGTCACAAGTGTCTATCACGTCTTCATTACTGGTGCTGTTTACAACACTATCATGTTCTTGTTTGGTTCTTTTAGACCTAAAGCATGACTCGACGATATCTTCACTTTTCTCCTCAAAAACCTCTGGAGCACCATCTTGAATGTCCTTAAAAACTGCATCCCTTGTGGGAACACTTCTCTTTAGATGCACACTAGGCAATTTGAGAGTCAGTGGATATGTTACACTCTGTAATATTTTAGATCTCTGCTGAGTTCGCACATTATATGCAAATCTCTTCAGTGTCAGCACCAGAAAGTTTGATGGCTTGGAAATGGTGACAGTTCTCTCTGCATCCTGCAAACTATGGCACTGCTCACAGTGGTATTGATTAGACCCTTGAAGAATTTCAGGCTCAAAAAAGTACTCCAATAATTCAGAGATTGATACGTTTGGGGCATTTACCTGTACAACTGAGTCACGAAACGTTGTAGGTAAGTTCGTGCTAAATGACCTTGAGCTCTCTCCAGAGGCAGGCCCATGAGATGTAGACGTTGCCATAGCCTCGTTTTCTTCAGCAGTCTTCGTCGCTAAGTCAGATGGACTTGTGATGTGACTGATATCGCCTCCTTTAAGACTTCTTTCCGAGCTTACAGTTGAACTCCCAGCTGAAGTCACGTCTACGTGTTCAACTGGTTGTTTAGTTGAAGTATGATCATCGTTTCCCATCGCGTCCACCCTATCTTCCAATTCCCCAGCTTGAGGAAATGCCAGCGGCAAATCAGTAAATACCTCCTCCCTGCAAGACGAGTTATTACATCTACGACAGCAAAGGCAAACCAACAGCTTGCCGGCAAAGGTGTCATCTACAAGTGAGGTTCTTTGTGAATCGTTGTCATTGCTGTCGTTAAGAGATTTGTCTTCCTCGCTGACTCTGTCAAGAAGGAATTTGAGAAACTCGGAGCAATCTTGCTGTGTGCCTGGGGAAAACCATGGAGGCCTGGCCGCCTGGAGGAACTTAGATGGAGCAAATGCTGATCTCTGTCAAAATAATAATTAAATAAAAATAAATTAAACAGCTATTCAAAATGGAAGGAGTCAAAATGGGAGGAAGAAACAGGGATCCATATCAGCTTTTTTTCAAACTCGTCAGCCGGGCAAGGATGTCAGAAAAGATACTTGCCCTGACATAATTTTACTTGCCCGTTCAAATTGTGTAATAATCAAAATACAGTTAAAAACTGAAAGTTAACAACAAGTAAGTGGAAAGGTTGCATTTTGTCTTCCGTCTGTGTTACTGCAGCGGTACCACAGTACTTAAGGCTCCTGTCACTTTCATTTTACAAATTCATTGATTTGCTACGTTTACTTAAATTACAAGTACTTCTTGATCAAACTTTCAATTTGATTCTTCTCATTAATTTGCTGCGTTTACTTCAATTACAAGTACTTCTTGATCAAACTTTCAATTTGGCATTCTTCAACGTCGCTTTCCATGTCACTTGTATCCTCAACACCACTGTCATTCTCATCTGAATCCTCTCCCTTGTCAACGACATCCAAGTCTTCATCGGCCTGTTTTGCTGCCACAATGGTAAAAATGCGCGCTTTCATTTCTCTTGTTCGTATTTAGAACTTTGCTCGTCCGAAGAGTCACCTTCTGTCAAAGTATCGCCAAATTTTGCAAAATTCACGTGCGGCCAAAGAGCAAGTGTCTTCGTGTTTGCATATTGCTGCAGTACGTCAGTGGTCGAGGGGCGACGACAAAACCCGGAACATGGAACATTCCGGAACATTCCGGAACATCCTGGAACAGGGCAAATTATCACCAAATAAATGAAAAAAAAAGTAATAAGAAAAATGTTGATCGTTAATAAAAGATAATAAATAAAATAGAATCAAATGAAATAAAATAAAATAAACGATATAGAATAAATGGATAAATAAATATATGATCTGTGACTAAATGAACGAATTTACTAACTCTGGCTAAATGCACCTCATTTCTCGAATTCAAAAATATCTCAGATAACATTGAGGCTTTATTTTGGGCGTCGAGAGACGGTTTACTTGATATGAGAAAATTAAAGCATTTTCTCAGTCACGCACGCAGTAGTCTCGTTTGGCGTTGCGTGACGACCCTAAGAACGGCTGCGTAGGAGACTACGCATGCAGTCACGCAGTTCCACTTTCATGGCACCCTTTTGAGTTTCCTGGTCTCATGTTTATTCAAAAAACCAATTGCAAGGCTCCGTTTTCTTAAAGAAGAAATAGAGAAAGGGCGTCAAATTCCACGCAGCAAAGCCCTCGAAACATGTACGAAACAAGAGAATAACAGAATCCCGTTTGTAGTAACATTTAATCCAGCCCTTCCTAACATACGTCAAATCATTTTCAACAACCTAAACATTCTTCGTTCTTCACAGCGATGCAAAGCAGCATTCCCTTCTCCTCCTCTCATATCATACCGCAACAACAACCTACGTGACATTATAGTCAGAGCCACACACCGCAGACCACCCCCCAAAACACCTGGAGCTTTCCGCTGTAACAGAAGTAGGTGCAAAACATGTTCTTTCATTACAGAGGGAACCACGTTTTACACCTTCTTCTCCACTAACGAACAAAGGCAAATTCTACATCACATCTCTTGCTCATCTTCCAATCTCATATATATGATACAGTGCTCCAGATGCAAGGTACAATACATTGGAGAAACTAAACGTCAACTCAGCGACAGATTTGGGCAACACAGACGCGCAATCGAAAAAGCCATCACCCATCGTCACATTGATCAACCCACCGCCGTTTCAGATCACTTCACTCTCCCTGGCCACTCCATCAACGACATAGAACTCATTCCCCTAGAACTCATTCACTCGAACAGGGACAGCATTCGTAAAGCCAGAGAAGCATTGTTGATTTCAAAGGGCAAGACACTTGAACCCCACGGAATAAACAGACGAAAAATGAAACTTAATCTATTTCTATTTTAAAAAAAAGCTGTTAGTCACGTTTCCGCTTTCTATGTTTGTCAACCAATCATATTTAATCTTTTCATTTTAATCATTTTAAATCTTGTAACCGTTTCATTCGATTTTTACTTAGCTTTTACAGCCCCTGATCAGGTCCCTGATGAAGATGAGTTTTGTCTCACCGAAATATTGGGCAATAAAATTATTACCCTTCTTAGCTGTCCGATCAGCCTTGCAAGTGGTTTTTTGTTTTATTCAACATTGCTGATCCTGATCTACACCAAGATCCGGCTTCACCTCGCTACTGTTTGTCCAAGTGGTCCTTGCATCGAGTTACCTGATTCATGTTTATTCGGTTGTTTAAGGACGTTTTGTGTTTAAGCTGATCTCCAAAGTAAAAGTGTGCAGAGATGAATGAACCTAAATTATGCTAACCAAACGAAAAAGTCAGGTGTTCTACAATTGGGGATCGCACCTTCTAAGATAACAAATCTCCCTCCCTTTCTTACGCTGCAACTGTTAAAAGGCACCGCTTTCGGGGAAGGCCTGTGTTTCAAACTGCAATATGCGACACAAAAATTATATCATTTTTTTAATTTATTTATTATTTTTATAAATTTATTCTTCTTGTCTTTGTCTTTTCTCCGCCGTAATGATGAGTTAATTTGATGTGGTTTTACTTTTGTTCAGTTTTTCTGCAAATCCAGTTTTTTGTCACAGATATGGTAACTCTTACTGGTTACTATGTGGCTTCATTTTTTAATTCAGAAGGAGGCCAAGAAACCAACACGGTAGAAAATCACATGATAAAATTGGCGGGAAAGTACTACTGTTAGACCTTATTTTAAAATTTGTTTGTTTGTTTTTTGGTTGTTTCTTTAATCGCTTTCTCTTCCTTTCTTTCTTTTTTTTTCATTTATTTTGTGATAATTTGCCCTGTTCCGGGATGTTCCGGAATGTTCCGGAATGTTCCATGTTCCGGGTTTTGTTGACGCCCGTGGTCGAGAACAAAAAAATTGAGCCTACAAACATTTCATTTCTGAGAGTTAGATGTCGTATGCGTAACAAAACGAAGACGTTTACAGAATATTAATCTTCTGTTTACTACAGTACGTAATCACTAAATGGCTGGTGGACACTCAAAACTCAGGTACATTGACTGGTGAAAAATTAAAGAAAAAATTCTGCTCCTTAAAACCTACTCGTCCATCGGACGAGTTTGTGATTTTTTATACTCGTCCGTAGCACTTTATAGTCGTCTCGGACGAACTGACGACTGCTAATATGGATCCCTGAAGTAAGGTGAGGGAGGAAGGAAGGAGGGGAGGGGAAGGAGGGGAGGGGAAGGAGGGGAGGGGAAGGAGGGGAGGGGAAGGGGGGTGGGGTGGGCATGGAAAACGAACAGCATTTGTCAACTGAAGATGAAATAGGCAACACTTATCAAGATCTTTCAAGGACTTATGTAGATTGTTTTGGTTTCATTTCAGGGTCTATAATTTTGTTGTTACCTCCGTCATTAATAGTCTAACAGGATCATAGAACATAAGACAGCACAAACAGTACCTGTGATAAAGCAAGAAATGCAAACACTTCCTGGAGATTATGCAGCACAGGCTGACGAGAAGGTGTTTGACATCCAAATGTCATATAACGGAACCTGTGATTACAAAAATATACAGCTTGTGAGTAAATGAGAAAAGTAAAATGCAAAAAATCTTATACATCTGTGATTAATGTCTTCAAAGAAAAGATAGACTGAAAACCGATATGGGGGCATTTAAAAACACAAAACTTCACACAGAGGACCGTAAGCCTGTTGGCAAAATAACAAAATTAAAATTGAAATGAATTTAAGCTTGGTGCAGTTGCATGCATGACCAGAGTGACCTGGGATTGGACACCACCTGTGGGTTGGGCTTGCTGTTTGTCAAAGCATGGAATGAGTTTGTTTCAGACATGTCTTATAATGGGTTATGTTTATTTAAACACCAAAAAGAATAACAGCATTTATAAGCTCAGTTTACTGTGAGGGCCAAAACTCATGAAATAGCCTGTCAAACGTCAAATATTTGATGACCAAAGAAGTAGCATTTCACACCCAGTTAGATTGTGTTCTTTTTGTCATGTGGCCATGTTACAAAGACAACCACGGTATTACTTTGCAATCTTGTCCTGAGGGTTTTTTTGTCAAGTTTTATGACCCCCCCCCCACCCTAACCCCCAAACCTTCCCCTGTAAAACCAATATTTGAATGGCTCATGTATGAACATCTTACAGTGAGACATGCAAAAGTACAACCACTTTTCAACATAATTTGCATAATTATGCATGCCACTGTCCATTCAGAATCCAATATCAGCATGCATATTCTCCTGACTGTTCTCCATATATTCCTTATGAAGCTAGTTGGGAGAATTTGCTTCAACATCAAGATATTCTATTTTCGGTGATCATTTCCTTTGTTTTTATGACCTTCATCTTTGATTGAGTAGTGACATTGGAAGACGAAATTAGATACTTGTCACTGTTGAGGCTGGAAGGGTTAAGGATGTCTTCTAGGAAACCAACTGAAGGTCATAAATGAGCTTGAGCTATCTTCAAATCATGAATATATGAAATTCATACATTTGAACTGCGGAATGAAGAAATAAGTAAAGCAGTTTCATATATTCATAATTTCATCTTCATCTTTCCCGGGTATATTACGAACCAATTTAATGACCAGCTCCCAGTTGGCTTGTTAGCTCAATTGGTTAGAGCGCTGCACCGGTATTGCAGAGGTCAGGGTCCGGCAAGCCTGATTTTTTCAGGCTTTCTTTTCGCAACTGCATAAGTCGCGTTAATAACTGCGAGGATCTTCTTTACTTAGCTATCTTCAAATTGCAATTGAACAGTCGCTCTGACAAAAGCATGCACATTAATTCAAGGTTGTCATATTTTTGCATGTTGAACTGCAGTGAAATTTCTGGGATTTGTAGTCCACAGATTTGTTAGTCCTTCAACAACTATTACGTTGAATCGCCATTAAATAGAAACAATATAAGGGATTAATAATTTAATTCAAATATGATTACTCACTCCTCAAGCATGTAGAGTGCTTGCAACACACTGTTCATATAGCACGTGTTACCCAAGTTGACCAGTCCTGTTTTTCCAGTTTCAGATTTTGGGGTAAAACCAGTCTGTGGAATACTAACTGTGCGGGCTGACCATGTGCTCTGGGCTAGCCATTTACGGATCATCACTTCTGAAGGTTTGGGCAAATCCTAACAAAAGGAAAAATAGTTATTTAAAACTTCTACTGCCCAACCACGTAACCATAGTCAGCCTTTCCAAAAACCTCTACACAAATATCAAACCACTATCTGGTAAGCACAATTGACTGACATAAGAAGAGAATTTCACACCCACTAAACTATGATACGCGGTATATAAAATTGTACTTTAACAAAGGGTTTATGTACTGAACACAAAACAAGTGAGTTGGCCATAAGGGTGGGTTCCACTATCACTCTTTGCGAGATAGCATCTGGTAGCTAAAGCTCCCCTCTATACATTTACCAAGTCAGCGTTCATGCCTTTTAAAGATTTCAACATTCCAGGATTTTCCAGGACCTTTTCCATGACCTTTTAACATTTTCTATGACCTATATTTGGCTCATTATTTTCAAAAACTGTGGTCTAGGTCCATTTTGTGAACCCCTAATTTTTCTTTGTGCTTTTTATTTCATCAAACAACAACAACAACAACAACAACAGCAATTGCTGAATACATTTTGTACAATGAACTTCAAATTCCATGAATTTTCAATGACAAAACCTTAATTTCCATGACTTTCCATGTCTGATCAGTAAGGGTTTTTTAAAACAATTGACAATAAAAACTAATGGTAAAAATTCACGACGTTTCGACCGCTCTTCGGTCATTATCAAGTGGAATGCTTTTATTGTTTTAACAAATTCTTTTTACACATACTTTTAGCTACTTTTACATATTTTTACTTCATACATTTTCCTTACATATTTTTGCCCCTTTGTCACTTTAAATTCTTATTCTCAACATTTCCATGCCTGGAAAATGAAATTCTAAAATTCTATGACTTTCCATGTTTACAGGACCTGTATGATATGAACCCTGCAAATAACCAAATTTGACTGTCACTGAACTGTTTGTTTGATTCTGGATTCAGAAATCAATGCTAGACTTTACCTGTAGACAGTCCAGAACTGGTCCATAGAGTTCAGGAAAGCCTGTGTGTTGATACATGAGACAGTGCATGAGCTCTGCGAGGGTTTGCAGGGTTGACTGTGATGACACAGTGTTCTCTTTCTTTAGATTCTGTACAAGGCCTGGTACGTGCTCAACAATCTAGAAAAACATGCCAAGAAAAAACAAACAAATGAACGAATAAAGGATGGATGAAAGAATAACTCCTTTAAATTATGTTGAATTAGGTTGGTTAGATCTATTGGTAATTTGCTAATAATAAAATACCAGATAGCATGGGAAAACTGAACAGGGTTCATGTGGTAGTAGCTAGACAGCAGGAGCTATATTATTGTGGCTTTGCAGTGGTACAGAAGGTCCCAATGGTACAGAGGATCCTTAGGGGTATAGAATGCTCCTAGGGATACAGAGGGTCCCCAATGAGGATCCTCAGGGGTACAGAAGGTTCTCAAGATACAGAGGGTCCCCAGGGATACAGAAAGACCCCAGCAGTATAGAGAGTTCCCAGGAATCCTTTTAGATCAGAGTATGAGTAGCTGCTAAAAGGCATAGTTGACTCCTCGAGACTCCAGTCAGGATTTGTAAACAAAAATTAAGACGAAGAGAGGAAATAGAACAATTCTGTGGGAGAAATAGGCAGCGACAAGTTATAGTTTTAGATCAGAGTATGTGTAGCAGACTGTCACTGAGAATGAGTACAGTCAAAAATTAATCATCCAGACATTGTTGGACCACTGAAAATAGTCATTACAAGTATTTTAAAAAGAAAAAATATTTTTAAGGTAACTCAGAAATGAATTAATCATCAAACACAATTTCTATAAGCAACTACAGTGGGATGAATGAAGATAGTGAGGCCCTGTTGGGTTTTAGAATTATGGATTATTAGGGGTTTTTAGAGAAGGGATACCAATTATTGGCCACTAAATTTAAAGATTACGGATTGTTTCTTTTTAGAATTTTATTTTAGGGATATAAAATAGAATTTTATTTTAGGGATACCTTGTTTACAAAATTGGGATACGGATTATTTCCAAAATTTACCCAGGATTATGGATTATTCAGACCCCTCCTAACAGGGTCTCGATAGTTCCATGGTTGACTTAGTTCAATAGCTCTGTGTAGGTGTTATGAAGACCTTCCTTAGTTTCTTAGCCATCTTCTGTGACATTGAGTGAGACATTCTGTGACACTTGACCCCCTACATAATATATCACTAATAATTTATTATTAAGACAAGGGAAAATAGACTGCTCTTAATATAGTTCATACAAAACTACACCCGGGACTCCAATGGCATATTTTCCATACCCTCAAGGATATCAATGACATCACTGCCTGCACTTTTTTCATTGTTGTTTGTGCAAGAACGCTCTGCTCATCTATATATTAATAAACAGAAAATTACATGTGGCTTGAAGGTATGAATTTTAATTTCTCACTGTAAAAAAAAGACAGTATAATACTCACTTGCTGTACTCATTCATAAAACATTGCCTTTAACACTTGAAAATATCTTTGTGCTGCTATGTTATATCCTTTATATATATATCCTTGTAAGTACAGGTATTGGTGTAGCCAGAGTTACTTCTACTTAAGGTGGCTCCCTAGAGTTTCTACAAAAGTGACTATACAAACTGGCAAGACTTGAAAAAGAAGCCCTAGTTCTGTTGTCTTGCAATCTTTGTTCCTGAATTTTACCAGTAAGGTTACCAACATAATTACCCTTATTTTTCAGGTTTTGCTTCTTAGGCATAGGCCATTGTCATGGCAACAAAGCAACTAAAGAATGACAGATATTTTCCATTAATTTGTCTTTTTTCTTAAATATTTTGATTTTCCCTTGGTGAAATTTTTTGAAACTTTCCTATTTTGTGAAAATGATTTTGACTAACATTTTGCAGGGAAAAAATATGAGGTCATTCAGACGAATTCACTGATATCACGTGATCTCTTATTTTTAACCATTAAACTGGATTGCTCTGACAGAATTTTTCCAAAAAATAATATGTCAAAGGTAGCGTTAGTATCTCAAAATGTGCAAAATTTAAAAAAATTCACCGAAGGAAACGCGAAAAAATTTACCCTTAACTTTGCAATTTTTGGCTGTGCTGACATCATAAATATCAGGAAAAACCTACGATTTTATATGAGCGCGCGCAGATTACTACAGCTCGCATCATCAGCACGAACGCGGTCATAAAACTATAGGGAGCCACCTTAAGGACAGTGACTTCTAATACAGATGTATTTTTGCAAAGGTTATGACTATGGGGAAAAAGTAGATCTTCGCAAGGGTTATTGGAATCTTAAAAAGAAAATGTGGGTAACTTTAGTATTTTGTGGACCCATAGTAATTGAACCACCAGCTAAGCATTCCAACTAACTTTTATTCCCACGTCCTCTAAATATATATACATTCCACAATCAAGTGCTTTCCGCTCATTCCGATTACATCATCACAGACATCATGTTACACCAATTAGCACTAAATCCCTCCCTTGATTGAATTTGAAAACCAGCTGTAATCATTACGCTATTTTATGGCTAATAGACGAAACCAACAAAACTGAATTAAGTCCTATGTACATGTCATTGACACTTGTAAATGTTCAGTTCTGACTGTTCACTGCTCACGATTGAAAATCCTTCAGATATGGAGGTGCCCGTCTGACTTGAACAGGTCTCTGTACATCCTGGTCTACTGCCTGAGGGGGATCCATGTCCTGGTCCACTGCCTGTGGAAGGTCCGCATCCATGTCATAATCCTCCTCTTCTTGAACATTAGTGTTCTGAGGCAACTTGCGTACATGGGACACATTGCGCATGAACACACATCCTCCTCCTCGCTGGGACCCTTACGCTCTAACACAGTGTATGGATTAGGGTCAAACCTTGTCGAGAGCTTGTTTTGAGCCGCCTGTTGGAGCAACACTTTGTCACCTGCTTTGATGTCTGAGGGTGTGGCTCTGTTCCTCCTATCTGCATACACCTTTGTGTGCTGCTTGGCTTGCTGATCCTTGACCTTTGCAGACTGTAGTGTCTTTGTTAGAATGTCAGACATCTGTGTCTCAACTTGGGGTACTTTGGCTCTGATTTCTCGTCCGAGATGTAGAAGTGCCGGCGACGCGCCTGTTGTCGCTTGAGGCGTCGCTCAATAGTTAAGCAGGAATGTAAACATTGCTGTGCGCCAGTCCTTACCTTCAGCATGGGCAGTGAGAATCGCTTTCTCGATCGTCTTGTTGAATCTCTCAAATTCTGCATTGGCCTGTGGCCAATAAGGGGTAACTTTCCGATGTTTGATGCCGTGCAGCTCCAGAAAGTTCTCAAATTCTCCTGATACAAGATTCGCTCCATTATCAGTCACCACATTCTCCGGCAGACCGTGCGCAGCAAATATCTTGCGAAGGTGTCCAATTATGGCCGCAGAAGTAGTGGAACGCAGAATCACTACTTCTGGCCAGCAGGTACATGCATCTTTGCAAACTAGCAAGCTTTCTTCAGAAGGAAAGGGTCCACAGAGGTCAATGTGCACCTCTTGCCCCACACATTGGCAAGTTGGCACATTGACAGCTGAGCCACTGCCATGGCAGTGGCTCAGCTGTAGGTCGTCCCGCAACCGACTGACAGGGTAGACACGCCTTCACCATGGTCTCCACCTGTTGCATGATGCCTGGCCACCACACTTTCTCTCTGACCATCTGTTTGGTCCGTACAATCGCTTGGTGCCCCTCATGTGCGTTTGACAGGGTTGCCTAGCACAGGGCATTACTATCCAAGAACCTCGCAGAATGATACCATTGCTCGCACACAGTTCATGCTGGATTTGATTGTAGGGCTTGAGCTCTGGGTTATCCAGCCACTCAGAGCTGTTCAAACAGCTGTTCACTTGTTGCAGTACTGGGTCCGCAGCAGTCATAGTCGTAGTCTCAATCGTGAAACCATAGTCTCAATCTGCTCAAGGGACTCAAGGGAGAGTGCTTTCGGAACAGCATTACTTGCGACATAATTGATGTACTCCTCTGCAATGTCCCTTTCCCGGAACGGCTGGTTGTCCAGCGGCATTCTTGAAAGTACATCAGGTGGGTTTGTCTTTCCCGCCATGTGAACAATAGTAAACTGGTATGGCTGCAGGCAAAGTGCCCATCTTTCAATCCAAGGTGGTGGCTTTGACTTTGGATTGTAAATGATCTCCAGCGGCTTGTGGTCGGTGAAGAGGGTGAAAGGTTTGCCTTACAAGTAAATATGAAAACGCTTGCAGGCCCACACAACCGCTAGAGCCTCTTTCTCAGTCTGCGAGTATCGCCTCTCCACATCAGTTAGTGTGCGACTCGCGTATGCCACAGGACAAACAGTGCCCTTAGCTTGCTGCAGTAAAATCGCACCAAGGCCCACTGGACTTGCACCTACTTTCAGTTCAGTGTCAGCTGATTGGTCATAATGTGCAACAACACAGTCACTGGTGAGAATAGCCTGAAGGCGATCCAACGCATCTTGTTGGGGGGTACCCCGCTTCCACGCTGAGTCGCTCCTTGTAAGTTCCCATAACGGCTCTGCAAGGGTGGCGAAATTTGGGATGCCATCAGCAGAAATCGTGAAACCAAAAAACACCAACTTTGGTACACTGAAAATAATCTTCTCTCAATTCAGTGTAAGTCCTTTGCTCTGAAGTCGGGCAAGTGTAAGGTCCAAATTCTTATCTTGACTCTCCTGGTCAGGGCCAAACATGATGATGTCATCCGAAATGTTCCGTACTCCGGGAATTCCTTGTAAAGTGTGCTGAACCACGTACTGATACATTTCCGGTGCAGATGACAAGCCAAATATTAAGCGTTTGTAGCGCTTGAGTCCCTTATGTGTTACGAATGTAGTAAGAACTCTCAATTCTGGGTGCAGTTCAACCTGGTGGTAGCCCCATCGCAGGTCGAGTTTTGAGAACACAGCGGCTCCGTTGAGTGGTTGCAATGTTTCCTCGAGAGTTGGTATCGGATGACGCTCTCTGATCACAGCGGCATTCGCGCGGCGCATATCCACACACACTCGCACCTCACCGTTGGATTTTGGAACAGCCACCAAGGGAGAAACCCACAGCATAGGGCCCTCAACATTTTCAATAATATCGAGATCCTGTAGCTCCTTAAGCTTGGCCTCGACTTGTTTACGGACATGAAATGGTACATGATGCTGCGGTTGTGCAACTGGAGTGACCTTTGGGTCAATGTGTATTTTCAGCTGATAGTCTTTCAGTTTGCCAACCCCATTAAACACTGCATGATGTCAGTGCACAATCACTTGGACCGATTGCACTGTAATTTGGTTAACTGTACGTGGGTATTCTGGTCCAATTCTAAGCAAACCAAGCTCTGTTGCCATTTTCTTGCCCAGAAGAGATCCCGCATTTAAATTCTCAACAACAACAAAGTGGGCACGCATATGGAGTTCAGGCGTTGACACGTTGGCATTGAAAGTTCCTTTCACAGGAAGTGGCGTTTCCGAGCCGTGTGGATAAATCTTGACATTCGAATGTCAGAGTATAATTCCTTTATCCATCAGCTGGCTGAATGTATCACTGTCCAGTACATTGACACTAGCTCCCGAGTCTATAATAACAGGAATTGACGTACCTTCAACAGTTATCGGAACAGTGCTGTCCTCTTTGTTGCCCCCAATCGCAAACAAACACTCGTCATCTGAAGTATCATGTTCAGTTGTGACATACCGAAGTCCATTTCGTTGTGGCATAACATTTCGAGAATTCGCGTCTTTGGCAGCTTGTTTTGGAGCACTTTTGCAGACGCCGCCAAAATGTCCTTGCTTGCCACAGTTACTGCACGTTTTTCCATTCGGAGGACATGAAGGATCCTTCGCGCGATGGCCCGCGTGACTGCAACAAAAGCATACAACCGGCCTCGTGTCGTGATTCTTGGACTTTGAATTCTTTGCATTTCTAGGTTGACGCGCCCCCGTATTTCGTCTATGCTGCTCCCTTGGCCTCTGAAATCCACTAGATATCTTATTGATCTGCTGCCTTGAAGATCCAGCAGCTGCTTCCATTGTAGCGGCATGCAGATCAGACGCTTCTATCGATAGAGCGATTCGCAAAAGCCCTCGAGCGTCAGGTCGGTTTCGTGCAACAGTCGACGGTGAAGACTGTTCGAAGCACATTTGTCGACCACTTGGTCTCGAATTATTTCATCAACCTTGCCGTACTCACAGGATTTCGCAAGGCTCCGTAACTGAGTAACATATGAGTCAATGCTTTCATGTGGCTCTTGCGCTGCCTGCCAGAAAGCGTGTCTCTCAAATGGAATGTTTTTCTTTGGCTCAAAATATTCAGTAAGCTTAGCCAGTGCAGTATCGTAATCCGTCCCAGTGTCGCTGAGAGTTTCGAAAATGGTTTGAACTTCAATACCCACCAAATGCAACAGTACAGCATGCTTTTGTTTTTTCTCTGTAATGTTCGATGCAACCAAAACGTATTCCAAACCTTTAACCCATTTCGACCAGCGCTCCCGAGTGTTGTAATGTTGTAGCCTGTTACGCGTTTTGTTAAAGGAGTGGTTCTTTTGTAGACGGAACGCAGGGTTGTCGGTAACAGCAACAAGCAGATTTATTCCAAGATGAAAGTAATCTTTACCACTTACAGCACTATTGCTATATCACACAGACTCTTCTAACACGGCACACAGCACGGCACACAGCCACTTCACTAGGTTCGGCACACAGCTCGCAAAACAACTTCTCAAAACTCTTAAAACTCTTCAAAAAACTCTCTCAGTAGACTGACACGCTCTTACTTATATACATATCACGACAAGTTCTAGAAACTTCTATGAAACCTATTTTTAGTAACATTACATTATTACTTACTATTTAAAGAAATCACATAATGATTTAAATGACTAAGCACTTCATAACATTCTAGAGAGTTCTATGGAATATTCTGGAAGGTTCTGAGTAATACTAGACAATTTTCGTAACATAGCCATCACTTCTTCCTCATCATCCGAGGATCCCATCCGCGTCGCCAAATTTAGTATTTTGTGGACCCATAGTAATTGAACCACCAGCTAAGATTGCAACTACCTTTTATTCCCACGTCCTCTAAATATATATACATTCCACAATCACGTGCTTCCCGCTCATTCCGCTTACATCATCACAGACATCATGTTACACCAATTAGCACAATCACTAAAAGTAACCACACATTTTTCAGAGATAACTAATCATCCAGAATTCTAAAAAAGGGTTAAAATACAAAGAATGTCTGGCAATTTCTTTCCAAATTTAGGCTCAATTATCTCTGAAAAGTGCGTGGTTGCCCCCCATTTTCTTTTTGGATTCTGATAGCCCTTGCTAAGATCTGCCTTTTCCACGTAGTCTTAAACCGCACAAAAATATTGGTGTATCAGTGGGCAAATTCCTTAAGAAACCCTAATAACCCGAGATGCGCAGAACGACGCGCAGTAACAAAAGGAGGCACTATCCTTAACCCCTTGAATGCCAAGGACGTATATATATGTCCTCATAAACGTGACTCAGCCACCGAGGACGTATATATACGTCCTCATACATGTGACTCAGCCACCGAGGACGTATATATACGTCCTCATACAGGTGACTCAGCCAGCAAGGACGTACATATACATCCTCCGTAGGGAGCTCTTACCAGTGGACTGGTCGTTCCTGTTCGTTTTCCGTGGTTGTTTAAAGGGGACTGGGAAATGCCTGAGACAATTCGGGAATGATACATGACAGAAATTTCTATTATGTTTGCTCTTGAATCCAACATGGCGGCTCAAGCTCTTTCTCATCGAAGCACATTCTTCACAAGATTTTGGTGGAAGAGGAATCGGATTAGCAATAGAAAGGAAAAGATATCTACCAAAAGCAGCGGCAGTATTTGAGAAGAATCAAAATAGTCAGAGTGCATGAGAAAACAATGCAAGTTTCGAAGAAGAAAATGTTGAGAAAATCACAAAACAGACTTGTTGCATGCGGGAAAAGGGAGGCTCGAAAATGTTGCTATTTCAAAGGTAAAATAAAGGTATGGAATTTTTGATACTTCAACAGTGTCTGCTTACATTTTTAACTTGTTTTGAATTCAGAATCACAACATTTCAATTTTTTGATTAAAATCCAAGATGGCTGCTGGTAGCTGGTGGCAAGTGGTGCCGGCATTCAAGGGGTTAAAAAGACGTTTGGCAAAGTCAAGACAAAACAAAATATTCACCTCATGGAAAGCTTCTGGAGAGTGTTGAAAGCTGAGAAGCATATGAGACAGGACCACCATGGTGCTCTCTCGAACAACTGGGAACAATAAGCGACTAAAAACCTACAGGAGAGAAGGAAATACAATATCATTCTTGGTTTGCATGTTACATTATTGTCATTAGCTCCTTTTGATACGGTCCACCAACATGGCCACAATGCCATTATGATTGAAAGAAAATAGGGATTGGTTGCAAACCACCAATAACTTAAAGGCAGCAAAAATACAAAAACCTTAATTTTCAGTTCCTTTGTTCTACAGCTTAAAGATATTTTTAACTAGTGACATGGTCTCAATTAATGAGTACTCAAAAATTAACTTGGATCATCATTTTCCTGGTTTTTGCATGTTTGAAGCATATATTTAGAGCTACAATTAGGTAATGAGTTGATCATGCATGCCAGAAATGTCATGAAAATCCAGCTCACCAAGTCTGTTTTAAGGCAAAATATTATGCAAATTAATTTAAAGTAAATACCGTATTTACCCGCGTATAGGCCGCACCCCAAACTTTTGACCTAATCTTGGGGAAAAAAATAATTTCCTAACTATACAAGAAGAAGATTAGAGTTTCGAGTCGAGAAACTAATGAGCTTGTCGCTTGAGTGATCTAGCGAGAAATGAATCGGACAAATGGACTGAACTTGATTGCGAGCGTTATGGTTTACAGATCCAACAAGTGTGTCGAAAAATGAGGTGCAAGCGTCGCCTTTTTTTGTGCGATCAAATAATGACAAATGATACACATGCGTTTAGAATTCGCTGCTCCTTTCCTCAGAGGGTAAATTATCCACTTTAAGTTTTTAATGTTACGGATATTGTTGCGATAATTCTCAAAACGGCTATTTGACAAAATGCTCTAACGTAAAGTCGCTCGAAAAAACTCAAGCTTTTCCCTGTTGTTGCATAAAACAGGCATTTCACGGGCTCAGCGTAGTGACAAGCTTTGTATAAGCGATGCTAAATTTCTGATTGTTTAAGAATTTACACGTTTACACGTGAAATAGGAAGGCAAAATGTCTGTCGAGAGTGAGAGTTCTATCAAAAGCATCGTTGCATTACGCATGGTGTATTTAAAGGTTTCAAATTTCGCTTAGACGTATGCAAATTAACGTGCGTAGGGTAAAAATAAATCACCTCTTATTTATCGCTAGAGACCTGACAATGTGTATTAAACTTCGCAATTGTGATATTTTATATCAGTTTCATTTATGACTCTTTCTTTTTATGACGGGTTCTACGTATTTTTCGTGTAGTTCGGCAAATAAACAAATGCGGTTTCATGTGAACGGCATTGAAAGGGCTTCGCGGCTTGATATTGTAACTTCTTTGGACTTCATCCAATGACAAACATATTCGGAAACTAGATACACTCATTGCAGCGGAGAGAAGCAAAATTCTTCGAAGACGTGGATTAACTTAACCTCACACGATACATTCAATCAAACTGTCAGGCAATTAGTAACTTTGTTGACTCTGTATGTGTCGGGAAATTTTGCATATTAATGAGCTCAAAACTCTTGTACCCGCGTATAAGCCGCACCCCAAATTTCGAACGTTTTTTTCCTTGAAAAAAGTGCGGCCTATACGCGGGTAAATACGGTAGGTAGGAAAAAAGGTAATTCTTGAAGTGCTCAATGTATGTGTGATGCGACATGCTAGGAATGATGTAAACACCATAAGGATGCACAAAAACCTAGAAATTATATACAGTTACTCTCTACTATCAGTACTACTAACATTTTTATTCCTAAGGCACCCTTATACTAAAGTAGAAGGTATTCTTATTTTCACCAGCTTTAATAGCCTCCTTGACCAACAAGGTTACTTTTCAAGAAAATTTTATAAAATAGTTGATGATTAAAACCACTATTCAGTGACTTGCATGGACTGATCATATTCAAGGACATCTTGTTTATTACATGCATGCATTCTTTCTTTGTCCATGACAGCGACAACTCATTAAATATCCAATTTATCATTTATTAAGGGTCGGCCAATGTCCATACCAAATACTCCAGACCATCAGTATTTTGGTTTACCTAAAAATATTTATACTGGCAAGAAGAATAAATGATTTTGTTACCGTGTATACTACTCATGTGACCACCATGCTGTGTCCTCAGAGATTAATAGAAATGATTATTAGAGATTAATAAATCTATGAAGCAGAATCCTTTCTAGCATTAGCACTTGCATTGTTTGTTTCATGCACCACTGATTCACAATCAAGCTTTGCAACTTGCCTAGAACCTTGCACCTTCTTAACTCTTTTAAAAACCCTGGAATCTACCTCGAATGAAGACATCTTTTAAAAAATGAATTTTGAGTGCGATGTCATAATATTGATATCAATAAAGTTAAAAAAGAACAAAGATAGGCAAGTATTGTACTTGTCTTGTAGCATATCATTGCTGCTAGTAGCTTGCCTTAAACATTTATCAGTCAAACCAACTATGTGTATTTCCTCTCACTCACCTGGGCTACTTCTTTAAGGCTAACAGAAATAAGAATTGAATGTTTCTGTGCACTTGCCAAAGCCTTCAAAAACCCAATAATCCACTGGTCTACCTTCTTCGCTCCAGGCCATGATAGCCAGTTGATCATACGACCAAGGGAAAGTGACAGACTTTGATCAGACACTGAAGGATTTGAGGCTGCAAGGTTTGTTGCAGTGTCAATAATATCTGTAGAAAAATACTGTACCACTGAAGCAAGTGCAACCGAAGGGTTGGGGCCCACTGTGGAGATAATCTTAAATATTTCAGTTAAAACAGGAAAGAGCAGAGCTTGATTCTTGACCCACATTTTGTTCAACAGAGCCCCTATAACTCCACCATTCTGAATACAAGCTTTCATTTCTTCTTTGGAAGTTTTAGGGAGTTCAGTTTTACTCAAGGCTTTAATCAAAGACAAGTTGAACTGCAGTAAATTTTCACCAACTGGCCAGCAGTGGTCATATTCGATTAAAAGTCGTGCTACGGCCGCACAAAAGTCTGTATTTGAATTCTTTTCCACCCAGATGTGAGCCCTGTGGCGAACAATTGTGTCTAAAGAGAAAATCTGTGATGAATGTTGCATAAGGTCAAATGAGGTTCGCAGATATTCAACACAACTCGAAGTCATTTGGTCACGTTCAGTGAGAAAGGAGAGCAGAAATTCCTCAGTGAAATACTTTTGAAAGATGTCCTTTTGGCGTTTGGCCCAGGTGGTAAGCAGAAGTTTTCCACTTTCATTTAGAAACTGAGCTTTTTCCTCCGTCATCCACTCGGTCCCAATTTCAAACATAGTTCTGTTTTGATCATCAGCCACGTTCCCACCGGTTTTCGAGACCAGTTGTTGGATTAAAGACTTCTTGACATTTTCAGGGTGATTTGAAGCTACAATACCTCTTAAAATTTGCTCCATGATCGTGCAAAAAAAATTGTCAAAATAGAAACTTATGTTATCCTCTCCGTTTTAACTGTCCTGTTCCAACTTCCCGGATGTTGCACACCGTAGGAGTCTGGGGACGATTCTCCCCCGACGGTCCTAGCCAGTCGGGGGAACAACTACTTCTTTTGGTCAATTTTCGTATCTATGCCCGAAGAAGCCCGAAGGGGTCCGAAGAAGCTCCGATTTATATTGTCCAATCAGAAGGAACTACGAACTCGCGCAGAAAAATGAAAGGGAATGTTTTCAAGTTTTAAACATGGCGTCCCTAGCACGGAGGAATCTACAGGCGATAAGCTTACTTCCAGTCATGCTTTGGCAGTATCAGCGAGAAGTTTGGCTGTTGGAGATTCTGAAATTTATGCGTTACTGTTGAATAATGGTTAAAGATAGTCTATTGGACCTTCATTGGTGACATATTCAGATTGTTCTTCATTTATCTCGCCGTGGCGCAACACTAATTAATTAAATTGCAAAACCATTTTGTTTTTAGGGCTTTCCAAGGCTGAAATATAGCGTTGTTCGAAGCATGTAAAAGATCCGATAGAAAAGAAGGTTACCTGATCTTAGGTAAGGCAGGCACTCGGGTTAAACGAGGTTCACTCCTGGTTTGGACATGATTCAAGACAGCGTTCTACGAAGGCGCAAGAAAAGAAATAATTTTAAGCTTATATTAAAAGTGCTTCGAACTGTATTTACACCTCCCTGTATTGTTGTGGTGAAGCGAGTATCCTGCACAAGTTAAATATTTTCCCTGTCCTTACTCACATTCATGCATAAACTGAAGAAAGAAGAAGAATTTGACTTACTGAGCGGAAAACAGCTGATTGCATGAAATTCTTCTTGCACTTGTCGGCTAGAGAACAAAGTAATTACCCATTTTCAAAGCTTTAAAAGCCTTATTAAGATTCTGTGTTATTCCCAATGACCACTATTCTGATCCAGGTTAATTTTACGCCAGAAAAGACTCCTGATATAACGGGCTTTTTTACTTGAACAAAAAACAAGAGCCAAACTTGTTGTTTCCTCAGCGGTCCGCATGCTGTATTGATTCTTCTCGTCAATAATTCTCAAGTGTTTATTAGTATTACTGACTTCGTTTATGACCCACAGCGAAACGCCTACCAAGACAAACACAACTTTAATTCTTTATTATTCAAGCTCAGAAGGAATTCATATTGAACAGCGACAAGAAATCCACAAATTCCGACCTGAAACTGAAGTATTATAATACGGTTCCAGTTCATAATTCTTCAGTTTCAAGACAAACTACTGCTCATTTGCTCAAGCATTTTGCTATAAATACAAAAATTAAAGCAAGACAATGTTTTCGATATCGCTGACATCATTATCAACACTGAAATAGTGATAAAGTGAAAAATTGTCAAGAATAAGAATACCACGAATCTGAATCCGTAAGCCTGTGTAAGCTTAAGAATCAGTTCGGTTTTAACAATGGATTATGCACGTATCTAGTGATAGCACGACGGCAAAATCGTTGTTGTTGGTAGCAATCAGTGTTCGTTGAGTGGTAGTTTTGTTTCCCCATCCATTCCATGCTCAAGATATTTTAGAGACCACTCGTCAAGTCCACGTCCAGTCGACTTGTGGACTTCATTTTAATACTGGCTCTTACCTGTGCGGCCCGTCACAAACAAAATAGATGTCCCCCAACTCTAACAGCGAGCACGTAGTTTGTCCTGATAAATATTTTCAAACATTCTGCTTTTTTTTCCAAGTTGAGAGTTATCCGTTTTTCGAAGTAACCATAAACTGGCCCTCAAGTTAAATAGTTAATTAAACAGAGTTCTTTAAATATTTCTCTCGAGGTGATCGAGATCGAGACCTCGAGGATTCATATCTGAATAGCCCACTGGCCAAATGCCGAAAATCGTGGGCTCAGTCTTTTCTCGGAGAAAAGATTTCGCCATCAAATGGCACTTGTTCCCTCGACTGGCTACAGTCGAGGGAACAAGTGCCATTTGATGGCGAAATCCAGGGCGAAATCTTTTCTCCGAGAAAAGACTAAGCCCACGATTTTCGGCATTTGGCCAGTGGGCTATCCAGATATGAATGGCAGGTACGTGATGTATGGGGAACTATTATGTCCCCAATATAGTATTTAACTAACTTTACTTGAGTTCTATTACTTAAACTATTCTACTTGCTTAGCTACCTTGATGTACTCTACTAGCTTGATGTACTCTACTCGCTTGATGCACTTTACTCGCTTAATGTACTCTACTTGCTTGAAGTACTTCACTTGCTTGATGTACTTTATTTGCTTGTAGTACTCTATGTGCGTGATGTACTTTACCTGCTTGATGTACTCTACTTGCTTCCAGTTTGTTGCACTTTACTCGCTTAATGTACTCTACTCCGTAAAAACTAAAATCTTAATTTAAGATGTTAGGCATCTTACATAAGATAGATAATAACTCAAATTAAGACCGAAATCATCTTATTTTAAGATGATATACCCTTAAGTGAGTCAAAAACGTCTTAAATTTAGATGACCACACTCTTATTTCTTTGTAAGATTCTTACCGTCTTAATTTAAGGTTTTGAATACGTCTTAAACTAAGATATCTTGATTCTTAAATTAAGACGCATTACTTTATCATGTCTTAATTTAAGAATTCCACTTCTTATTTTAAGTAGGGAACATCTTAAAATAAGATTTTTCGTGATCTTAAATAAATTTTAAGATGATTTGAAAATAGTTAAGAGCAATTCATCTTAACTAAGATGCAGTGCGTCTTATAGTCGAAATACTCAGCGGGGTTCGCTTATTATTTCGGAATGACTTTCATTAATCGGGAACGGATTGCATTACTGGAATCAAAATTCCATTGCTTTATTATTGACATCTAGGGAATGTTCACTTGCAAGTAGCAGACTGTTGGCGGCTTGAAGTCTCTGACCTGATTTGTGTTCGCTTGACAAAATGTTTTAAAATCGCAAGTACTTTTATCCGTGACTGAAGTAGTCTGCTGTTATAAAAATGTGAAGAATAATCGCTAGATCCTCAAAATTGAGAAAAATTCCCTGTTATGTCAAACCAACTGAAACCAACAGCCGCGGTTGTCGTATTTCGCGTGTGAACCTTTGGCTCATGTAAGTAACAACCCAATCAACATTCGTTACTTCGAATGAGTCTACCGTTGGAAGATTTCAATCTTCAATTTAAAAATGGAATTTTGATTCCAATAATGCAATCCGTTCCCGATTAATGAAAATCATTCCTAAACAATGAGCGGAACGCGCTGAGTGTTTTGACTATGAATTGACAGGAACAGATTTCTTTCAAAGCTTTCAACTGAAAAGATCGAAAGTTCTGCTGCCCTCCCGTGATTGGTTAGTTTCGATCCAAAATGCGTACTGCAGCGGAAACAGCCACGTTTTTGTGCTTGACTCAATTCGTTGTTTAGACCAACACGGCAAGAATTCCATATGACTTCTTCGGTTCAATTTGACATTTTTATGCCCGTAGATTGTTGTGACAGTGACATATTTTTTAACTGGTGTTGGTGAATTCATACATTATTTAATGCTGAAGACTTGGGTCGATAAAACCGAAAGAATGTCTGTAAAGTTCAAAGACAGTTTGTCCAAAGCAACTGCCAAAGATAAGTTTACTGAGAAGAAGATGTAATGGCAACTGTTGGGAAAAATATACACAAGCAACGGATCTGTACCATCAAAAGAAAATCTTCAGGAAGACGTATTCAACCATATTTGACGCTTTTTCCTTTCTTCGCCACTGAAAAGCTCCCCGTGGGTGCATGCAAAGAAGACTGGCAAAGGGCCGCAAAAAGAGCAAAGATACGGTGATAAGCTTGTTGTTCTATCTTTCTTTTTGTGTTTGAGCTGAATTATTTTAATTTAGTGGTGTAATAAAGCGTTTTTGGTTAAAATATGTTTTGTGGTTATTTGTTCATTCTCGTTTTACTAAGCGAGCAAGCCGCGACGCGAAAAAAGAATACGCGCAATCAATTTTTGAAATGTAACGGTCTCCGGAAAAATAAGACGAGTTGAAATATTAAATTAAGACGAAAACCCATCTTATCTAGGCACCTCGTGTTTAAGATGTCAGGCAACTAAAAATAAGAGGTTGACATCTTGTTCTAAGACGATTTATCATCTTAAAGTAAGACGACGAATCTTAATTTAATACAACTGCGCATCTTATCTAGGCACCAGTCTCTAAGACGAAAAAACGTCTTAATTTAAGATTTTAGTTTTTACGGAGTACTTGCTTGATGTACTTCACTTGCTTGATGTACTCTACTTGCTTGATGTACTTCACTTGCTTGATGTACTCTACTTGCTTGATGTACTCTACTCGCTTGATGTACTCTACTTGCTTGTTGCACTTTACTCGCTTAATGTACTCTACGTGCTTAATATACTCTACTTGCTTGATGTGCTCTACTTGCTCGATCTACTCTACTTGCTTGATATACTCTACGTGCTTGATATACTCTACGTGCTTGATATACTCTACGTGCTTGATGTACTCTACTTGCTTGATGTACTCTACTTGCTCGATGTACTCTACTTGCTCGATGTACTCTACTTGCTTGATATACTCTACTTGCTCGATGTACTCTACTTGCTCGATGTACTCTACTTGCTTGATATACTCTACTTGCTCGATGTACTCTACTTGCTCGATGTACTCTACTTGCTTGATATACTCTACTTGCTCGATGTACTCTACTTGCTCGATGTACTCTACGTGCTTGATGTACTCTACTTGCTTGATATACTCTACTTGCTCGATGTACTCTACTTGCTCGATGTACTCTACTTGCTTGATATACTCTACTTGCTCGATGTACTCTACTTGCTTGATATACTCTACTTGCTCGATGTACTCTACTTGCTCGATGTACTCTACTTGCTCGATGTACTCTACTTGCTTGATGTACTCTACTTGCTTGATGTACTCTACTTGCTCGATGTACTCTACTTGCTCGATGTACTCTACTTGCTTGATGTACTCTACTTGCTTGATCTACTCTACTTGCTCGATGCACTCTACTTGCTTGATGTACTCTACGTGCTTGATGCACTCTACTTGCTTGATGTACTCTACGTGCTTGTAATACTCTACATGCTTGATGTACTCTACTTGCTTGATGCACTCTACTTGCTCGATGCACTCTACTTGCTTGATGCACTCTACTTGCTCGATGCACTCTACTTGCTCGATGCACTCTACTTGCTCGATGCACTCTACTTGCTCGATGTACTCTACTTGCTCGATGCACTCTACTTGCTCGATGCACTCTACTTGCTCGATGCACTCTACTTGCTCGATGCACTCTACTTGCTCGATGTACTCTACTTGCTCGATGTACTCTACTTGCTTGATGCACTCTACTTGTTCGATGCACTCTACTTGCTTGATGCACTCTACTTGCTCGATGCACTCTACTTGCTTGATGCACTCTACTTGCTCGATGCACTCTACTTGCTCGATGCACTCTACTTGCTCGATGTACTCTACTTGCTCGATGTACTCTACTTGCTCGATGCACTCTACTTGCTCGATGCACTCTACTTGCTCGATGCACTCTACTTGCTCGATGCACTCTACTTGCTCGATGTACTCTACTTGCTCGATGTACTCTACTTGCTTGATATACTCTACGTGCTTGATATACTCTACTTGCTCGATGTACTCTACTTGCTCGATGTACTCTACTTGCTTGATATACTCTACTTGCTCGATGCACTCTACTTGCTTGATGTACTCTACTTGCTCGATCTACTCTACTTGCTTGATATACTCTACTTGCTTGATATACTCTACGTGCTTGATATACTCTACTTGCTTGATGTACTCTACGTGCTTGATATACTCTACTTGCTCGATGCACTCTACTTGCTTGATGCACTCTACTTGCTTGATGCACTCTACTTGCTCGATGCACTCTACTTGCTTGATGCACTCTACTTGCTTGATGTACTCTACTTGCTTGATGCACTCTACTTGCTCGATGCACTCTACTTGCTTGATGCACTCTACTTGCTCGATGCACTCTACTTGCTCGATGCACTCTACTTGCTTGATGTACTCTACTTGCTTGATGTACTCTACTTGCTTGATTTACTTTACTTGCTTGTTGACCTCTACTTACTTGATGTACTCTGCTTGATGTACTCTACGTGCTTGATATACTCTACTTGCTTGATTTACTCTACTTGCTTGATGTACTCTACGTGCTTAATATACTGTACTAATGCTTAATGTACTCTACTTGCTTGATGTACTTCACTCGCTTGATGTACTCTACGTGCTTGATGTACTCTACGTGCTTGATGTACTCTACGTGCTTGATGTACTCTACTTGCTTGATGTACTTTACTTGCTTGTAGTACTCTATGTGCTTGATGTACTCTACTTGCTTGTAGTACTCTATGTGCTTGATGTACTTTACTTGCTTGTAGTACTCTATGTGCTTGATGTACTTTACTTGCTTGTAGTACTCTATGTGCTTGATGTACTTTACTTGCTTGTAGTACTCTATGTGCTTGATGTTCTTTACTTGCTTGATGTACTTTACTTGCTTGATGTACTTTACTTGCTTGATGTACTCTATGTGCTTGATGTACTCTACGTGCTTGATGTACTCTACTTGCTTGATGTACTTCACTCGCTTGATGTACTCTACGTGCTTGATGTACTCTACGTGCTTGATGTACTCTACTTGCTTGATGTACTTTACTTGCTTGTAGTACTCTATGTGCTTGATGTTCTTTACTTGCTTGATGTACTTTACTTGCTTGATGTACTTCACTCGCTTGATGTACTCTACTTGCTTGTTGCACTTTACTCGCTTAATGTACTCTACTTGCTTGATGTACTTCACTTGCTTGTAGTACTCTATGTACTTGATGTACTCTACTTGCTTGTTGCACTTTACTCGCTTAATGTACTCTACTTGCTTGATGTACTTCACTTGCTTGATGCACTCTACTTGCTTGTAACACTCTACATGCTTGATGTACTCTAAGTGCTTGATGTACTTTTCTTGCTTGTAACACTCTACATGCTTGATGTACTCTAAGTGCTTGATGTACTTTTCTTGCTTGTAATACTCTACATGCTTGATACTCTATGTGCTTGATGTACTCCACTTGCTTGATGTACTTCACTTGCTTGTAGTACTCTATGTGCTTGATGTACTTCACTTGCTTGATATACTCTACTTGCTTGATTTACTTTATTTGCTTTTAGTACTCTATGTGCTTGATGTACTTTTCTTGCTTGTAGTACTCTACTTGCTTGATGTACTTTACTTGCTTGATGTACTCTATGTGCTTGATGTACTCTACTTGCTTGTTGCACTTTACTCGCTTAATGTACTCTACTTGCTTGATGTACTTCACTTGCTTGATGTACTTTACTTGCTTCATGTACTCTATGTGCTTGATGTACTTTTCTTGCTTGTAGTACTCTATGTGCGTGATGTACTTTACTTGCTTGATGTACTCTATGTGCTTGATGTACTCTACTTGCTTGTTGCACTTTACTCGCCGCTTAATGTACTCTACTTGCTTGATGTACTTTACCTACTTGATGTACTCTACTTGCTTGTAGTACTCTATGTGCTTGTAGTACTCTACATGCTTGATATACTTTACTTGCTTGATATACTCTTCTTGCTTGATGCACTCTACTTGCTTGTAGTACTCTATGTGCTTGATGTACTTTTCTTGCTTGTAACACTCTACATGCTTGATGTACTTTTCTTGCTTGTAATACTCTACATGCTTGATCGATACTCTATGTGCTTGATGTACTTCACTTGCTTGATGTATTTCACTTGCTTGTAGTACTCTATGTGCTTGATGTACTTCACTTGCTTGATATACTCTATTTGCTTGATGTACTTCACTTGCTTGATGTACTCTATGTGCTTGCTGTACTTCACTTGCTTGTAGTACTCTATGTGCTTGCTGTACTTCACTTGTTTGATGTACTCTATGTGCTTGATGTACTTCACTTGCTTGATGTACCTTGCGTGCTCGGAGTTTTTTACTTGCTTTGAGTATCTGTACATGGTCATGAGGACTGCGACTCCGAAACATTTTATTTAGCAATTGTGAAACACATCTGAGTAAAAGGAGGGCCACGAAATTGTATTAGCCTTGGCTTTAAGAAGTTTGGCTTGAACAAGTTTATTATCTGCCTCAATTGTTTGCAACTTCTTATAATACTATATATTATATGCTTCTCTGAATATCTCAGGAGAAAATTTTTTTCGAAAACAAGTAACATTTTTTGGGGAAGTTGAGGATTTAGTAAACTAGAACAGTCCCATATTTTTGAAAGAAGTCTAATTTTCCTGTATTGCTCTGTCTGACCATTCAATAAAAGATTATGAGGGGTCAGAAAGGGACACTGGCGTTAACCAGAATATGTCACTTTCACAAAGATACTTATCAATTGGCCCTGAAACAGGTCTATTTCCCGAGACGTACGCCACCAAACATTTTCTCTGGTTATGGAAATCATCATGGAAGTCATTTTCGTCGACAAAACTTAACGCAACCGCTTTCCTAACATTAAATAAAAATTGACCTCTATGCAGACGTCTTGGCCAGGGGAACAGCGTTCTCAAAGGCAATATCTCTCTCCTTTTAAGTGTCTTTTTCTTTTCCTCATTTTCTCGTGTAATAACTGTCCTTGTTAGTTTTTTTACTGTTAAATACTAAATACATTTGACAATTTAATTAAGATTTTATCTACAGGGGCGTAGCTAGCTTTCTGAAGAGTTGTAGGTCTGGCCGCCTCTAGTTGGGGGGGGGGGGAGGGGCATTATCCTACCGATGAAGACCCTTAAAAGTGCAATTGCACATCACCGAAATTTTGACATTTTATTACAGAGAATGGGCCAACTTTCACTCATTACTTAATCTATAAACGCACTTGCCTTTAACGACACATACCTATCACTTGGCTTTTCCAGAAGTCTCCCGAGTTTCTACTTGCTTGCATGAGACTTAACCAATCTCGAAAGGTTTTTTGTGGTATGTATAATGCCTATTGCTTTCTATTTTATCTTGAAAGTGTTTTAGCCTGAATTGCTCTCCATTGCACATTTTAAAAATACGAGCGAGCTAAAAAAATTTGTACTATAAACAAAAAAAAAACTAAAAAAATGGTGTAAAAAGTGTCATTTTGTGTAGTTTACAAACACAAACATTTCGGGCATAGCCCTTCTTCAGTATGAAACCGTTCTCCTTATGTGTACACCTGAGAGATTGGTTAAGTCTCATGCAAGCAAGTAGAAACTCGGGAGACGTTTTGGTTGAAAAATGTGAAGAAATGACCACCTTCTTTGAAGACCGTGGCTATCCTTCCGATCTACTGCGCAATGATCGGGAAAGAGTGCATTCCATCTCAGGCCAGGAAGCACTCGAGAAACGTAACAGGCACAGCGAAGAAAGGATCGCTCTGGTACTCACCTACCATCCTCTAAGTTCACGCATTAAGCACATTTTGCTTAACATGCAACCTTAACATCCTGATGAGTAACCCAACGACCGCAGCAATATTTCCAGCACTACCTATTGTTGCATATCGACGCCATTGCAGCCTCAGAGATCTCCTAGTACATACCTCCGACCACTGTGTAACAGACGAACCAGGAACATTCGCGTGTGAACACCCACGCTGCCGCACCTGCCAGTACACCACGTCCGATGTACATGTACGCGGACCGAAGTGCTCAACTACCATCCGCGAGCACTTCAACTGCAAATCGGAGAACATTGTTTACTGCATCTCGTGCCGTTGATGTCCAAGGCTGTACATTGGGGAAACCGAACGTTCTCTCCGCGAGCGATTCGGAGAACACCAACGAAGCGTTGAAAAGAACACACCCGGTTTCCCTGTCGCGGAACATTTTAACTCCCCCGGCCACACTCTATCAGACATTCATTTTAGAGGACTAAGAATGTGTTCTGGGTCCGGAGCGCGACGGAAGCAATTTGAAAAGGAAAACATTTTAAGCTCGGTTCAATGGCACCACAGGGCTTGAACAATGTTTTTCATTCCATTTAATCTGGGCGCGCGCGCTCAGGCTTCCGCGCGCTCGTGGGCCTTTTAAATTTAAGGACGTTCGCGCTGTTTTTCCCTTATATGGCTTATTTGTCGCCCAAAAGCTGCTACCAACTCTAACAAACCGTCGTCTACAGGAAATTGCAATAATTATGTACAAGGTCCAAATCAACATATCTCCTACAGGGCTCGAGACTAACGGTAGCCAACTAGTCACAGACTAGTAGAAATTCCGTTTTGGCAAGTAAGTTTTGGACTTTCACTAGCCATTTTGGCTAGTGATAATTTCACAATAGCATTGCCATTTTTTTTTTTCATCAAAGTAGCAGAGGGTCAGATTATACTGTAGTAGAGTCCTGGCCCTCATTGCCTACATGTACAGTTGTAAACAGGAACAGACTGAGTGATCCAACTTACTGAATAATATACACAAGTGACCAAACACATCTAACAAGGCATTGGTCTTTTGTTTCATGAAGCAAAGGATTTAATTGGTTTCTTTTGTTTAGGATTTTAGCAAAAGAAAACAGAAGATGGGGCCTCATTTTTTGGCCTTTTCTGGAAAACTAACTGTAAACAGGCAGGAAAAAAAACAGGGCTTGTTCTCTGAATACATTGAAGCCCACAGGCAAAAATTCAGGCACTTTCAAGCTAAAAAAATTGACCAAAAAAAATCTCTTAGGGGACTTTCCACTAGCCTCTTCAAATGTTGTTTACCTATAGAGTGGTCCACAACTGACTGAGTGATTCACACAACTGACCAGCATACCACTCAATAAGCCATGTTGTCACTCACTGAATTGAATATACGTTTCACTCAGCTTTTTATACCAACTGGTCAATCGTATAGACTGCTCGGTCGGTTTTGTGTACCCCTGTGCGAGTTGTGTTTTTCACTACAGCTGTTAAGTCAGTTATATCACTAGGCGAGTTGTGTGGAGTTATCCACACATGTCACTGAGTTGTTCCACAGCTGAAGGAGCATTTCTCACAACTGACAACTGACCTGAATGATACAACTGACCCAGTGGTGTACACAACTGACTGAGTGGTAACCGCAACTGATCAAGTAACTCGGTGGTACTCACAAGTTAGCAAGTAATGCACACAACTCACAGAGTGATAAATGACTGAGTGAAACACAGTTGTAAAAGTTATGTGTTCTTAGTGGTGCACATAACTGACTTAGTAGACAAGACAGGTACATGTAGTCACAACTGATTGAGTGTCAAACTGGTGGTCCACCCTGCTCTTCCAAGTGGTACATTGTATAAAGACTGTATGTAATATTACTCAACTTACTGAGTGATCCACATAACTGATCTAGTGGTATAAACAACTGAGTGACCTGATTGAGTGGTTTGCTCAATTGACTGAGTGGTATACAATACTGACCAAGTATTAACACTTAACAGACTGAGCAATACAGTACATGTATGTACAACTGTCTGACAGAGTATTCCATCTAACTGAACAGTAAGTGTTACTGAGGGCTGTTTTCTTTTAGAGCTGTAGTGGTGTTTTTTAAATTTTGTATATAGCTGACCAAAATAAGTTTGTTTCCAGATCTTGGTGCAAAAACAAATAAACTTGAATAAGTGACATTCAGTATTGACTAATCATGGTGCGTACAAGTGGGTGATTAATATAGCATTACTAATTTTTATCTTTTTTTTTTCAGTGGATTGCTGAATCAGATGGAGGTGGTTTCTGAACTGGGTGTGGTTTATCATCAAAATCACTCACTCAATCTGCATTTGTTGACTTCATTTTTCTATAACAACTAGAAAAGTACTTTAAATCAAAATGCCTTTTGAAAGGCCTTTTATTTTTGTATGGGTTTGGTTTTCATTATTTTGGCGCATCAACTTAGGTGTTAACAAAAATGAAGCATACAGAATTTAATGCACTGTTTGGACTGGAATCTTTGTAGCTTTCTTATTTTTTATAATTATCTTACTCAGTGTCACTACTTTATTGAATTCTAAGGCATTAGAGTAGCATCGTTGTAATTTATAGTGAGTTTCCGTGGTTGCACTGAAAGGTTTATTTTTCTACATGTAGACTTATTGTTTTTGGCAAAAAATCGTATTTTTGGACGCATTTTGTTTTAAGGTATAGTATACCAAATAAATATTGACTGTGAAATAAATTTGGAAACAAGTGATGTCCTTCTCCTTCAGCAGCAATGATTACAATGTTTAAGTAGCCCACATGCATCTTTTATTTTAGTGTTGAAGTACACTAGAACAGTGTTAACATAACACGTGGAGGGTGTTATTCAACAAAGTTGGAAGTGTTATTGTACACAATTTTAGTGTAAAATTATCTCTGGTGTAAATTAACTTTGTTTCGGTGTGCACACAGCTGCAAGTTGTTTTACACCATTTGGGTGTCACAAGTACACAATGTTAGTGTAAAATTATCTCTGGTGTAAATTAACCTTGTTTTGGTGTGCACACAGCTGCAATTTTTTTTACACCATCTGGGTGTCACAAGTACACAATTTTAGTGTAAAATTATCTCTGGTGTAAATTAACCTTGTTTTGGTGTGCACACAGCTGCAAGTTGTTTTACACCATTTGGGTGTCACAAGTACACTTTTTTGGTGTAAACGTACCCGAATTCCGCGTCTACGTAACACTGTGTTGGTGTTATTTTACCCAATCCAAATCAGAATTGTTAGTGGTTCACACTATTGTGGTGTAAATGTACACCATGTTGGCGTTACTTTTACACTTAATTGGTGTTCACACAGCTGCAAAAATTTACGCTTTTTCGGTGTTACCATAACACTCGCACTTTTTCTGTGCAACCTTAACATCCTGATGAGTAACCCAACGACCGCAGCAATATTTCCAGCACCACCTATTGTTGCATATCGACGCCATTGCAGCCTCAGAGATCTCCTAGTACATACCTCCGACCACTGTGTAACAGACGAACCAGGAACATTCGCGTGTGAACACCCACGCTGCCGCACCTGCCAGTACACCACGTCCGATGTACATGTACGCGGACCGAAGTGCTCAACTACCATCCGCGAGCACTTCAACTGCAAATCGGAGAACATTGTTTACTGCATCTCGTGCCGTTGATGTCCAAGGCTGTACATTGGGGAAACCGAACGTTCTCTCCGCGAGCGATTCGGAGAACACCAACGAAGCGTTGAAAAGAACACACCCGGTTTCCCTGTCGCGGAACATTTTAACTCCCCCGGCCACACTCTATCAGACATTCATTTTAGAGGACTAAGAATGTGTTCTGGGTCCGGAGCGCGACGGAAGCAATTTGAAAAGGAAAACATTTTTAAGCTCGGTTCAATGGCACCACAGGGCTTGAACAATGTTTTTCATTCCATTTAAACTGGGCGCTCGAGCTCAGGCTTCCGCGCGCTCGTGGGCCTTTTAAATTTAAGGACGTTCGCGCTGTTTTTCCCTTATATGGCTTATTTGTCGCCCAAAAGCTGCTACCAACTCTAACAAACCGTCGTCTACAGGAAATTGCAATAATTATGTACAAGGTCCAAATCAACATATCTCCTACAGGGCTCGAGACTAACGGTAGCCAACTAGTCACAGACTAGTAGAAATTCCGTTTTGGCAAGTAAGTTTTGGACTTTCACTAGCCATTTTGGCTAGTGATAATTTCAAAGCACTAAAGCACCGGATGGAAACCAAACTAAATATTGCTTCTGATGATCGGATCCCAAAAGCAAATTGAGTGAGCGGAAACTAAAACTTGTCCTTATTCCTTAGAAGGATATCATAATGTTTGTATGACACTTGTTTTGTCCTCTCAGCATTTTCCCTACTAATTCTTGTCTCAGGTGGCAACGTTTTCTCTGTCATTTCTAGGTTCGAACGAAATTAGTCGTCTTCAGAATGGTTCACCATACGTTTCCTTGAAAGGTCCATTAATGCATTCATATGGTATTTGCCTACACGTTAGTAGGTTCACACAATTCTTTAGTCTTCTGTTACTGACTTTTTGCCATTAATTGCTGCGTTCGTAAAATAGTTTCTCTTTCCAGAGTTTCTCTCTACGTAACGTCGTCACAATGTTTCTCTGTACGTAAGATCGACGGTTCGTCGATTTATTAGTCTAGCCTTCGCAACGTTTCTTTGTACATCAGCACGTCCGTACGACATTGTTCTGCTCTTCCAAAGGTTTTCAATGTGAGTACACTCGTACGATAAGTCGACACTGCTTAACATTTCGCTGTACGTTAGTATGTTCATACGGTTTAAGTCTTGTCTTCTCAACGTTTATCCGTACGTTAGTGCAATTTTAGTTGTCTCATTTACGTTTCTCCATAATTTATTGTCCCACTGTAATAGTTCAGTTTGTCCGTTCGGCGTTCTTCCGTACGTCACACACTTTCTTACGGAATTAGTTTTGTCTAATAACGTTTCTCCGTAAGTTAGTAGTTGTGTATTTTATTAGTCTCTGTCTCTTGGTACGTTGGCAGCGTTTCTCCCTACTGTAGTGCATTTGCAACCAACGGGTTTGATATGACGTCTCAGCGTTTCTCCTTATACCTTAGTAACTTCAAACCTTTATTAGTTTTTTCGGCTCAATGTTTCTCCACACGTAAATATATGCTTATAATTTACTTGTCTTCTCTTGTAGACGTTTTTCCGTAGGTGAGTTGAGTGCTGTATCAGTCTTGTTTTTTTTACCTTTTTTCCGTACCTTACAACGTTCGTACAATGTTAGTCTTGTCTTCCCAACGTTTCTCCCTGCAATGACATGCTCATATAAGGTTAACTGTTCGAGTTATTCGTCATGATCTGACTGAAACGGAAAGAGAACTACATCGTGTGCCTGGGAATTTGCCCTGAAGGCACAAAGTACTTATCTTTAACCGTTGGAAAGAATAGTCAGCATTCAAGTTCTTCACTCTTGAGATTACAGAGACGCATGTTTACAGTACTTAACTCGGCTAAAAATTAGACATATTGAACATAGTATGAGACTTATGCAAAAAGTCTGGCTAGTGAAAATTTATTTTGGCTAGTGAAATCAAGCCTCTCACTAGCCACTAGGCTACTGAGCTGAAGTGTTAGTCTCGAGCCCTGTCCTACCTATATAGCAAACCTGTTTATCACAAACACCAGGCGTTATGCCTTGAGAAACTCCGATTTTACCATACCCAGGTTTAACACGAAAACGAAGATACTATATGTTTCCATATATCTGAAGAGAGAAAAACGCACCAATTCATCATATCTCATTAGCATTCAGCACATGGAGCAGCCCTCAACGTCTACCCACACTACCATTCGAAGTTGTCGCGTAGGCTTCGGAAAAGCTTTGATCCGTCAACGTTAATTGAAATAGCTGTAAAAAATAGCTAGAGTAAAAGATTCAAAGAAAGCAGTCAATGCCAAAGAAATAAAGAACTTTCGAGTTATCGTGGTCTACGTTCTTTAATTTAATCAAAATTCCGTCAATTCACGTTGCTGTTTTGCAGATTACGGCAAAGAAATTTACATAGATTTGTAACACATGCAGAGCTCATATTTTGTTTGCTTTTTTGGTAAAAAAATTATTTTAACATTATTTATGCATTTGATTCGGCATAGTGACTAAATCAAATGCACCTAATTGAATTATTCGATTTGTTGCATGAGAAATTCGACTTCTAAACCAGGCCTTAGATGCTTGTTTTGTCTCTATTGCCGATAATTGTTAACCACTGCTTTTTCCCTACTTTTTTACTTTTTAGGGTTATTAACCCTTACACTCCCGAATTTTCCCCCCCAAAACGCGTTTTTTAAACGTTAAACTGAATTTTTGGTGCTATGATCTTGAATTTACCTAAACTTTGCTAGAAAAGCACTTTTTCACACTGCAGCAACATTTGGATAAAGATGTAAAAATGTACAATATTTCACTTGGTGCATGCGCATAAGCCAAATTTGGACTCTTTTTGCTGAACCGTTCCTTTTTTTTTCTTGCTCCTTTTCCTTCCCTTTTTTCGGCTTTCTTATTCTCATTACTTTCTACTCGTCATATCCTTTCTTCTGGCCGAAAAATTTTTGACGTTATCATTGGAAAACCCTGAAGAGGGGACCTTGATCAATTACAGGTGTATTGGCCTGTTTAAGCACCGATTTTGCACCAAAAACGGATCATGTTTTTCTTTGATGAGCTCTATCAGAATGCAACCGATATTCAAAATGAACAGTCCTGTAGTAAGGTCAATCCTAGCTCTATCAGCTACTATCACAAAAATCCACCGACGTGATAATTGATGACGTCACAAGTGGTTCAACGACCGCGCCTCCAAAGAGCGCCTAAATGTGCGATTAGGAGTGAAAAGGTTAAGAAAGACTTAAAACTAGAAATATAACAAAACCAGAAAACTCTCACATGCGCGTAATCAAGTAATTCACCATTCGCTCATAGAACACGCGCGACTTCCCTAAACGCGTCACTTGATGCAGGCAAAATTGGGGAAAAGATTAACAGTAACCTTCATCAAATCTTTGTCTAGTTCGCACGTCACATTATGCAGGAAAGACTGGGGAATATATACACAAGTCTCCATTTAGCGCTAAAATATGTTCGGATATTAGTCCGTGGACATTATCTGTTACGAGACGTGATCAGTTTTCCAAGGGCGAAGCTGCAGGAAAACCGACCCTTACAAATTGGCTATTTTTATACTACCAGTTGGAATTAGAAGAACAAATTTTCGTGTTTTGGTCTTCTCTGATTCACATGAAGACGTCATATCCATTTTACAGAAAAAAACGTATTTTGAACTAAGATTTTCTTTCAGGATACTTTTCATGTCAAAGTGCCCAGTTTTGGATATAAGGATTAACCGGAAAGGGGGGGGGGGGTCCCCTATATAAACTATATAGGTATGTGCCGCCCCAAATGGTAGGGTTTCTGAGACTTTTTGGTCCCAAAACGTGTATAGAGTTTGACCATTATGGTCTGAAATTGGGCATAGGGAAATTCTTGACTAAATCTCGCTGCATATTTTGCGGCAAAATGCAGCAAGATTAATTAAGTCTAGAAGTTTGTGCCTTAAAAGATGTTCAGTGTCATATAGGTGTCATAGATGATAAATAAAGCCCTAATAATATAGTTAATATGTGGACCTCACTTTGACAAGATATTGGGTTCGCAAACCGAGAAAACTTTCGTGCGCTGGAACATAGCGAATTATCATAATTAGATTTACAACTTTGAATATAGCAGTTGTTGTAAACATTGACTCGGAAGGTCTTCTGAAGCCTCGAAACCTGCAAATTTGTGTCCAAGTTTTCTCCGCCGATATAGAATTTCAGGAAATGATTCGCGAGGAGCATTAACTTGGTGTACTGTATTGTGTTATGACAAGAGCGAATTTTTAAACGTCCTTCTCAAAATGAAGATAGCACGTTTCGAAGGTTAGATTTCACCTTTTTACTCTCTTAGAAGCCACTAACTTCTATCAATTTTTGAAATCGAAATTTTCGTTCTTGTCATAGCGCAAAAGAGGTTATGATTTATCACTAGGTTATATAATTCTTTAATTCGGTGCGCTGTTCTAGCTGAAAGATTTGACAAAAAATCGCATTATCTGCAGTTAAACTTTTATGAGTTTGTAACATCAACGGTCATCTCTCAGTGAAAGGGCAATCATGATGTAATTCCATCAACCCCTAACTTCCTTTGTAAATTTTAGCGGAATCGATGTTCAAAATGTAGCGAATTAAAGCTTTACAAGATAGCACCCCGTCGACAAATTTGGCTAATGAATTTATTGATGAGCAAGGGTCCTGCGCGACCTTAACCAATGTCATTGATAACAATGAAATTTCCAGTTAAAAATATAGTAAATAATATATTCTACATACACAACACACATTTCATTCTTATATACTTCTTTTTATTCTGACAAAGCATGTATTTCATAAACGAGCTTATAGAATATTACCAACTTGGCAGACAAGATAGAATGGATTCAATTCAAAACTTGTAATAATGCTTATCTTCAAAAATAACGTTTGTTTTCGAAAAAAGTAGACAATTTTAAGCTAATTTCAAGTTCCTCAAAATTGACACACAGGTGCCCTAATGCTATTTTGACTTCGCAGAATTTCTCACCATTCTGCCCCTTGACAGTATTTGATAGAAACAATTGCTTCTATTGCTGCCTGATTTGTAGCATTGAGTATGGAATGTCTATATCCAAATATCATTAATTTTAAACAAATTGTTTAAGTGCAATCAAATTGTGCTCTGCTACGATACTACAATCTGTAAATTCAAGTAAGAAATATTCATTTCAACCCTGTTACATCACAGGTTTTAACTTTAATAGAATGATGACACCATATCATGATTCACTGAAAATTTTGTCAGTATGTCTTTAAATGTCAAGATTATCTAAACTAGAGATTTCCATTGCAATCAAGCACAGAAAACAACAACTGTAACCTATTATTAACATAAACTATAAACTAGAGTAACCAATCCAGTTGAATAAGCCAAGTTTCAATCAATGCTGCATTAGGAAATTGATGACCATTTCAATTACATCCCAAAGAAAATACTTGCCACTATTTTCACTTCAACGTGGGAAATAATTAGAATATGTGTGTAGCACGCAAAAAAAATTCGCCTATGACTACCTAATTTGTAACGTTTCTTCTTTGGGGAATTTTTTTCCTTTGGGGGAGGGGGGATTCGTCACAAATTGTCATATCGTTACGTTAAGTGCCCAATAAATTATGCCTTACACGTAGGCTCTGAAATGAGGGTGACAGTTATAACTAGTCCATATATAGATAAATGAGTCAATATGTATGTATGGATTTATTAAAATCAGATCAAAGACATTTGAGCGGTTGTGAAGGTAACTCGCTCTAAACAACTTTTTATCTCCACAAACAAAAGTCAAAAACGTGAGTTTGAGAAGGAATTTCGCAATTTTTGCTATCTTCTCCTCTCTTCTACCTCTTCCTTGTCAAGATGATGCATGATTTTGTTGAAGTCGCTTAAGTTTCTTTAACCCTGTCTCCAAAGCTGTAGGCATATGTTTAAGCCTTTTCCCCCTTAAGGTCGTAAAGAAATGGCCGAATTGGATTTACAAAAAGTGGCTGAAAGACATTTAAGCTATGTTATTAAGTAACTTGCTTTAAAAGGGTTGAAAGAACTAAAATGACTTTAGCGAGGTGGAAAAGGGCTTACATTTCTTTGGTCCAATTTGTTTAGTTTTACAGTTACAAACACTCACTCCGTAATGGTCATTAATACGCTAAAATCTTATGAAAGTTCTAAACGTCCTTTCCTTCTTGTAAAAACACCGAACATTTTCATCATATACAGTTAACACGCTCAGCACACATAGTTTACGTGCAAGTTTTTCAACTCGATAGCCTTGGCAGCTCCTGAGTCTGAGATAGCATGAGAACACTTGGTTACATGATCTACTTCCCCCAAAATGAACATTTCTTGTTCAGCTGTTTTCATTCTCTCCGAGAAGCGAAAAGTTCTACAGACTTGAAACTGTGCACGCAGAATCAAGTGCGGTTTTACACCAATCTGCAACAACGATTTTTTGCCTAGAGCAGACAAAACTTTAATTTTGTTCGAACCCCGAAAACAAGCGAATGATCCTCCATTGTGCTACATAAACAGAACAACAAGTTGCGATTGTTCTTCAAAATCCGAGAGCACAATTCCTCCATTTCAACGCTTTGCTTTAGTAAACATTGAGGCAATCTTCTCAGGCAACATCGTGACAGTGGCAAACTGCTTAGCGACAGCAGGAAAAACGTATGCGTTTGCAAGCTATGATACTGCTGGGATTGACAAATTTTTCGCATTCTGATCGTTCTTGGTGGAAAAAGATATGTTCAACTTCCGGTTTGAATGGCGCGCACGCTACGCGCCTCGTTGGCTAGCTACCATCTCGTATCCAAAACGCGCTCAAGGAATAATTGTTAAGCATACCACGAGAAAGTGTTGTGTTACTATTTTATACCATGCCATAGAAAATACGCTTACTAAATTTCGTCGAGAATAAAATCCCAGCGCACGATGGGAAGGTTAAGTTTAACCATCGAATATTCAACGGCTTTCCTGAATTCTGATTGGCTGTATTTTCTATGGCATGGTATATAGAGTAGTTTGTAATATACAGTGCCGTAGCAGGGTTAAATGTATTGGGGGGGGGGCACATCACTCGCGCCTTGGGCGCGAGGTTCTTGGAGGGTCGGGGGGCATGCTAGTCCGGGAGATTTTCAATGATGGGGTCTCTAAAATAGCATTTCTAGCTTTCTGAAAAAGTTACCAGCAATTTTAAACTGACTAAAATCATTGATCAGAAATGTTGCTTTAACGTTGTACTGTTCTTATTGAACGGGTTTATTTAATTCCAAGTTCCTGTTGCCTGTAAGCCAAAATGCCTTAGATGTTACTTCTAAACCAGCCTATTCTTGACGGTTTTCATTCTTTTTTGGGCATGACTCGTGATCGATTCTCACCAGATTTAATGGGTTTCTCACCCATTTAAAGCCATAGAATTTAATGCTTAATCAAATCTAAATGAACATTGGATGTTTGCAAAAATTAAGAAGCAGGAAGAGCGTCGCCGCTAACCAGACGTAACGGTCATAATTATTGGCTCAGTTCACAAGGGTCAATCGCAAAAATCCAATCCACTTCTAGGTTTTGCTGCCAAAAGCTTTGTAGGAGTTGGAAAAGAAAATGTGCAAAACATTTGCTGGAAAACGTTATACAAATAGCACTGGAAAACAAAATTAGGCTAACCGCAGTGTTAATTAGGCTGACCTAATCCAACAGTATGCTAACATAGTTACTGTTCTACTCTTTTGTGTTAACCCATTTTTTTTGGGGGGGGGGGGGGCTCCCCATGCTACGGCACTATTATATCAAACACGAGAGAGAGAGAGAGTGTTTCATGTAGTATGTCAAAAAACAGGGCGAGTGCTTCATCACGGGTTCCCGTAGACCGAGTGCTTTTATGGTTTCGAGGTGTTTGGAACCCGTGAAGAAGCACGAAGCCCGAGTTTTTGACATGTCTTCTCAAATGAAACAATAAGAAATTATGCAGTGACATGTTTTCTCAAATCAACAATGATAAATTATGCAGTGTTACATTATTGCCCTCCACCGAACGAACACGTTTACATGCATAGTGAGTTGTTGTTGTGCAGTTGGCGTCCGACCATGAGTGAAGAAGGGGCGTAAGGTCGCGACGCTCTCAACAGGTATCGAAGAAATGGAAGCGTTGAGTCTAAATTGCAGGTTAAGCAAATTCGTTATGGAAGTGGCTAAGAAGACCGGTGAGAGATATCCTGCGAAGAATATTTACGGAATAGTTGTGGAAAATTGTTCGCGTCTCAGACCAAGCTTATCTTCGCACCAAATGGAGGCTATTGTTTATATGGCTGTATATAGTGTAGTATAGTGGTGTATAGTGTAGTATAATGGTTTATGTTGCGCTATAGCCGTGTATAGTGTAGTGCTCATACTCCAATTAAGTAAAGTGCTACAAGCAAGCAAAGTACTATAAGTAAGTAAACGAAAAACTCCAAGTAAGTAAAGTACTCCAAGCAAGTCAAGTACTCCAAGCAAACAAAGTACTCCAAGCAAGTAAAGTACTCCAAGCAAGTAAAGTACTCTAAGCAAGTAAGGTACTCCAAGCAAGTAAAGTACTCTAAGCAAACAAAGTACTCCAAGTAAGTAAAGTACTCCAAGTAAGTAAAGTACTCCAAGCAAACAAAGTACTCCAAGCAAGTACTCCAAGCAAGTCAAGTACTCCAGGCAAGTAAAGTACTCCAAGTAAGTTAAGTACTCTAAGCAAGCAAAGTACTACAAGCAAGAAAAGTACTCCAAGTAAGTAAAGTACTCCAAGCAAGTCAAGTACTCCAGCCAAGTAAAGTACTCCAAGTAAGTTAAGTACTTCAAGTAAGTAAAGTACATCAAGCACGTAAAGGACATCAAGCAAGTAGAGTTCAACAAGCAAGTAGAGTATATCAAGCAAGTAGAGTACATCAAGCACCTAGAGTACATCAAGCATATAGAGTGTTACAAGCAAGAAAAGTACATCAAGCAATTAAAGTACACCAAGCACATAGAGTACTACAAGCAAGTAGAGTGCATCAAGCAAGAAGAGTATATCGAGCACTTAAAGTATATCAAGCATGTAGAGTATTACACTGAAGCAAGAAAAGTACATCAAGCACATAGAGTACTACAAGCAAGAAAAGTACATCAAGCACATAGAGTACTACAAGCAAGTAGAGTGTATCAAGCAAGAAGAGTATATCAAGCAAGTATACTATATCAAGCATGTAAAGTATTACAAGCGAGAAAAGTACTTCACGCATGTAGAGTACTACAAGCACATAGAGTACTACAAGCAAGAAAAGTACATCAAGCATGTAGAGTATTACAAGCAAGTAAAGTACATCAAGCAAGTAGAGTATAGCGTATATTAAGCACGTAGAGTACATCAAGCAAGTAGAGTAAATCAAGCAAGTAGAGTATATTAAGCACGTAGAGTACATCAAGCAAGTAAAGTACTACAAGCACACAGAGTCCTAGAAGCAAGTAAAGTGCATCAAGCAAGTAGAGTACTAGAAGCAAGTAAAGTGCATCAAGCATGTAGAGTATACAAGCACATAGAGTACTACAAGCAAGTAAAGTACGTCAAACAAGTAGAGTATATTAAGCACGTAGAGTACATCAAGCAAGTAGAGTAAATCAAGCAAGTAGAGTACATCAAGCACGTAGAGTACATCAAGCAAGTAGAGTACATCAAGCAAGTGGAGTATATTAAGCACGTAGAGTACATCAAGCAAGTAGAGTACATCAAGCAAGTAGAGTATATTAAGCACGTAGAGTACATCAAGCAAGTAGAGTAAATCAAGCAAGTAGAGTACATTAAGCACGTAGAGTCAGTACATCAAGCAAGTAGAGTACATCAAGCAAGTAGAGTATATTAAGCACGTAGAGTACATCAAGCATGTAGAGTAAATCAAGCAAGTAGAGTATATCAAGCAAGTGAAGTACATCAAGCAAGTAGAGTACATCAAGCAAGTAGAGTACATCAAGCACATAGAAGTAGTAATGTACGCTGGTAGGGGGAATTTAGCCTCGTTTTGATGCGAGTAATTTGATTGGTGGAGAGCGATCACCTGACATAAATGGTGGCTTATGATTGGTGGAAAAAACCCAGGGTTGGCAAAGGCTTCTGGGTATCACGCACCACCCCTAGCAACAAGGTGTTCAAAGGTCAAGACGCGAAAAGAGCCCCTTGCATAGCAACCGTAGAGGTAAATCCAAGATGGCGGACACTTAGTACTAGAAAACAGGTTTGTTTATATATGACAAGAGAAAGATCCTCCTTAGCTTGTGGTACAAAAAAAAGAATACGCATGCGCATGGTCGGAACCGGAAGTGACGTCATCAAAAACCGGAAGTGACTGGAAATGGCAAGGTCACGTGTTTTGTGATGGGAAACCGCTGACCCGTGGTTCCAAAAAGCATTGCGGGCTCAGATGGGCTTTTGGAATTCATGCAGATCATACAATCCCAAGATGGCGGAGATCAGACAAGAAAACACCGATCTTTTTAAAAAGAAAATGCCTTTTAATGGTGCTTTTTCCTTATTTACAAGAGGAGGAGGACCCAAGTGGTCAACGACACGTGTCCCAGGAAACGAGTCCAAAGTCCAAACTGGATATGGTGGCTTGCGACGACGATGTCTAGAACCATGATTCCATGAAGACAGGCACCTGGTGGAGAGGACGAGGGCAGAATGACGAACGATGCAAACCAGGCAGCAGCACGGAGTCTAAAGTTCAAATGGCATGCGCCCTGGCAAAGAGTCCAAGGCAGTTGCAGTTATCATGGTCAAGGAAAGAACGAATGAAAAGTGGGTGATGTCAAAAGAAGTATGCCACAGTCCTATGGTATGGTCCATCACTGTTGGCTGTGCTATGGTATGTGACTGTCACTGTTGACTGTCCTATTTTCACAAGTACGCGAATCCACTTGATGAGGTCTGGTTTCAATGAACTTGGCCCTTGCAGAATTCAAAAGTATCACCAGAGTGCTAGCGATGGTGGTACAAGTGAAGAGGAGGATCCATGTCACCGAAAAGAAGAAAACGAATAGAGTGAAGACGAAGAAGTCAACAAAAATAGTTGCTTCAGTTCAAGTTCCAATGTATTGGTAGAAGATGCATGCTTCCACATAGACCTGTTACAGGAATGGAGAGGGCAACTGGAAGATGAATGGCGGTGGTGAAAAATATGTTTCTCCCCCGCAATGGAAAAACATCCGTGTCACGAATGCTTGCACTCCATCAACATCCACAGGATAAGAAGAAGTCAACAAAGTGGTAACAATGGGTGGTCCCAGGAACTATCTATGTCCACGTTCGCTGGGATCCGAAGGAGTTGAGTTGGACGATTCCAAAACCGGCAGAGCATTCCCGTTGAAAATGGTTGGACTGAAGAAGTGACCAAGGTAGTTGGCTCAGATGAAAATAAGGAGCAAATCTCACCGAGAGCCTGGACAAGAAGTCAACAAGGTGGTTGCCATGGGTCTTCATGAAGGAACAAATGAACTAGATGTGTGTTGCTAAATTATCAAGCCTTGTAGCGTGCTCTGCATCGTGCCCGGAAAAGAAGGTGCCGGATCAATCAGAGGGAATCGTCCATCCATGCTGGGAAGCTGTAACATCATGTCACGTCCGGTCAAAAGATCCATTACATCGACCATCCATGTTGGCAAGATGAACCAAGAACAGATGGATACCATGTGTCCAGAAGATAGAGGAAGAAGAGGGGAGGCTTCGAGGTTGTCCTGTCAAGACAAGGAGTATGGAATCTGGTGGTCGTAAGAGATCAATGGACACGATGCCTTTCAATCCAAGGATGTCCAGGATGACAGTTGCGAGAGATGAATGAATGAGCTTTTTGCAGTTCATCGCCACAAGGAGAACATACATCAAACAGCGATGACGGTCTGAAGAAATGGAAGGTGAACGGAGTGCAGAAGATAACCATGCAGTCAAGGAGGTAGTGGCGTGTTGTCCCAACTGCAGTGGATACGTGCAAAGGGTTGCAAGACCAGGAGTCAAGGTGGGGGACCGTGCGGATGCTCTGTTCGACCGATCGATGGCGATGATCCAAAAAGATCTGAAGGGGGAATTCCAAAAAATGCAGACGGCAAAAACCAAGCCAGTGAAGATGCCAGGAGGATGCTGTGCAAAAGACACCTAGGGTTCCAAGAGGACAAACATGTTCAAAACGAGAAGGCATTAGACTCATCCATATGGGACAGGAAGAAGCCATGGTGCAGAGGTCAATAACGTTCAGAACAGAGAGGTGTTGTATCAGAACGAAAGGATGAAGATGATTTTTCATGGTCCATCAATTCCACATGGTCCAAAAAGCTGAAGAGTAGAAGACGTGTTTGGCAGGCTGCCAGGGATGACAGTAAAGACTCTGATGAAGGCGATAGACGGCGTCCCGTGAGGGCAAAGGAGGAGGATCGAATGGATGACAATGAAGACTCTGAGGAGGTTTATAGTGACAAACGAGATTCTGATGACAGCAACAGTGACAGCCAGAGTTGTTGGAAAGGTCGAGGGTCCAGACGATAGTTCACCAACAGATTTCAGTTTCATGACATTTGACGAGTTCCTATTTGATGAGTTTCTCTCGGTTTTTTCCAATGACATCCTTTCCTGGCAGTTGTCATAAGAGGTCAGGTTCCCAATCCTCCTACAGTAGGGTGGGAGTGTTTGAATGCACGTAAATGTAATGAGTTCCTATTTCACGCAATCCTATTACGTTTTGATGAGTTCCTATTTCACGAGTTCCATGTCACGCAATCCTATTACGTTTTGATGAGTTCCATGTCACGCAATCCTATTACGTTTTGATGAGTTCCTATTTTCACGAGTTCCATGTCACGCAATCCTATTACGTTTTGATGAGTTCCATGTCACGCAATCCTATTACGTTTTAATGAGTTCCTATTTTCACGAGTTCCACGTCACGCAATCCTATTACGTTTTAATGAGTTCCTATTTCACGAGTTCCATTTCACGCAATCCTATTACGTTTTAATGAGTTCCTTTTTTCCTGGTTCCTTCCTATGACATGATATTCCATTCCTATGGGCAGTCAAAAGAGGCCAGGTGCCCAATCCTCCTACAGTCGGGAGGGAGTGTTTGCATGATCCAACAGATGTCCAGATAGAAAGTGTCAGAACGAGAAGAACAAGAAGGGCATGGTGCTAGGAGTGCAAAGAGTGGTCTCCATTGTCCCATGAGAAGAGCATGGTGCAAGCACTGGTTGGAGTGAGTTGGGCTTGGAAAACATCTTCAAAGCGACTTCCACTCAGCATGAGTTGTCACCACCAAGAAGGACAGGATGCTTGTTGGGTCAGATGATCGAAGAGGAGGAAGCCCGATTAGACATGAAGGCCGCTAAAACTACTAAGGTCTCTTTGGGCTGTGGTGATCAAAGGACGATTGAGGAGGAATGTGGTCACAGGTTGTCAGGAAAAGGTAGGTCTTTCCCATTGCATACTTCAATGAACTCTTCAACAAGCTGGCAAATCAACAAGGACGAAAGGAAGGAAGAAAGACTCCGACGACCTCTTTGAACGGCTGGTCCAAAACTTCAAAGCACCCTCTTCTCATTAGGAATCATTTCTCATTGGTATCCATAAGGAAAAGTTTGGAAGGTGTTTGGATCCACGATTCTTTTGTCGTACACCAACTGGTAACGTTTATAATCAGGAAAGGTGTACAGTTCATAGGTTTTAGGGTCCCGCACAATTTGGTGGCTTTTGACAACTTGGGTTTGACGTGGTGTCTGCTGTGGCTTTTGGATTTCGTCCAGGACATTCTGACGCATGATGTTGTAATTCAATTGGGTTTTGCCTTCGCTGTTAAGGCGGAAACCCCTCACCTTGCACTCAACGTGACCATTCTGGGTTTGGTACCCATAGTTCTTGGGACCCCCTGACACAAATTCCACAATGAAATCGTCAGTGTCCAATTCACTCGTAAACTCGCCGAGGTAATCGCCCAAGACCGGGTTTGATTGATTCTCGTCTGTCCAGTAGATGACGGAGTCCGTGTCGTAGTACAAGACACGTTCCCCCAACAGTTGAAGGGCTGCATAAAGTCGGAGCCGGGCCCAACAAGTAGTGAAACAGGCCACAAAAATGTTCAGGTTGGGTGACACGGGGATGTCTTCGTCTTGGTACTGGTAATGCACCTCCACTAATTGGTCGTTGATAACGGATACGTGACGTACATCCAAACTACTGGTATCTAGAAAACGGTGCAAGGCTTGAGGGTCATCAAATTCTTGGACTTGGGTCTTGTTGAGGCGTTGTCCAAACTTACCCCACATGGAATTGAGCATCATTTTAGCGAGGGTACGCAGCCCCGGGTTGTGTTCGATTTTGGCGTACTCCAACTGGATGCCTTCATGCTCGAAGTACTCTCGAAGGTATTGCTGGCGTTTGGTTTCGTCGTCACCGACCCAGGATGGCCACCCGCTGGCTTCTTGCTTAATTTTCAACCAGGTGTTCACGTAATCTCGGAACAGTCCCTCACACGTCTCGTCAAAGTGCCAGACCTCGTAGATGTATTGGACTTCGTATCCCAATTCCACCGCTTTGTACAATTCCGGGCTACACCATGTCCCGGTCAGGGTGCGTTGGTCATCGCTGTGGTCGCATATGGCAGTTCTTTCCCAAGGACGCTTGTCCATTTCTTCTTTGACACAAGTGGCACAGAGTGGAAAAAGGAGTTTCCCAGCATGGCGGTAAGGCAGTACTGGATGGTACAATTCACGAGGGGGTAGGATTTTGCACTGGATCAGGCCAAAGTACTGATGGATGTCTGTGTGCCCCGGTTGGGAAATGAATGAAGGATGCCCTTTAGGGTACACGCACGTCTTGTTCACCCAAGGGTACAAGGAGGTGACATCAATGTAATGTATTTGTTGACTGGGCGTCACGCGATGGTACAGTTTCACGGCATTGGTACGACCCCCGCAGAAGGCGTCACGGGGGTTAAGAAGTTCTGTAAAGTCCAGGGTCCCCAGGTACGTGTCAGGTGAGGTGTCTTTGAGACGGTCCCATTCACATTCCCACATTTCAATGACGTTGTACCCCAAGGCTTGAAGCAGGTTGATCCGTTGTTGGGTTCTCTCATAGACATCCTTCATGGTTCGATCACAATGGCGTAGATGCTTTTCCTGCCGATTGGGATAACAGTGGGGACACCCGTGCCAGAAACAGCCATGAAATTCGTACACCGTGTTGGTGTCGTGGGAGTACCCATCCACGAAGTATCCCAGGGTGGGGATGCGATACTCGCCCGCATTGCCCGCGTGTTGAATGTAATGGCGTTGCGGGCCGTTTGGGCTGACCTCGGCCATGAGACTGTGGTGCGCTGCCTGACCTTCAGGGCTGAGTTGATCCACACGGGACAGGATCTCTTGGCGTCGTGACTGATCGCACCAGGTTAACCATTCGAGGGCTGCCCGTGATTGGTTGACACGGTTTCGCCATCCGTACACGGGTTCACTGGCAAGACTTTTGGGAATCATGCGGTTCATACGCAGATCCCGGTTGCAGGCAGAAGCAATCGTGATGTGGTCAAAGGGGTTGAAGCCCGTTTGAGCTTCAAACAATCGTTTGAATGTCAAACATCTTTGTTTCAAGAGACGTACATCCGATTCACAGTACGTCACTAATTCTTGTTGGAAATTAAACAGCACGTTTTGGGTGCGTTGCTGTTCATGCCACGTTTCCAAGGCTTGCTTGGCTTTAGGAGACATGGTTTCCGGCATGTAATAATCGAGGGCAGGCATGGGTCCCACGTACGTTTGGTGGTCCGGGATATTAAACTTGTGTGGGAAGTATCCTTTTTTCAGTTCCGTTAATCCAAAGGTTTTAGGAAAAGCGGACAGCGGCATCTGGAAGAAACTCAATGAATCGATGAAACGAAGACGATCGTGTTTAATTTCCAAGAGTTTACACCCATTCCTGAGCTGTTCGATGAGGCGATTGTCCTGGTGGTATTGGTGAGCGACAAAGTACCCGTCATACCCTTGAAAATTATGGGCGAGCACATTAACTGGTCGAGTGTCATTGTTTGTCAAAGTATCCAACCATTCGAGAAAATCTCGAACACAATGGTCTCCTGGGAAACGCACGGGGTGGTCATCTTCATCGGTTTCGGCCACGACGAGATTGGGCACATGCTTTTCATGAGGTTGCATGGCCTCAATGTCAAAGAAGACGTGAAGGGGTGGGCTATCGTCGTAGTCGTCCAAGGTTTCCTCGTCCATCTCGTTGGCTGGAAGGCCCGCGGCGACCCCTCGTTTAGCGCGAGGGCCTCCAGTACGTTTCCGTTTCTTTTTCTGCTGACGGAGTTCTTGAGGAGAGAGAGCTCTTTGAATGAAACAACGATGGACCTGAGCGTCCACGTACTCGTGGCAGGAAGGGCAGTTCAGGTAACCGCACCGATGTCGTTGAATCTCTTGCCATCCCACTTCTAGTTTGAGGCAGGTGGGACAGCGACGTCGACGAAAGCAAACAGTGGCCTGGGGGCAAAAAGCCACCTTGCCTGCATGGTCCTTGACGAGATGCATTTGGAAACAGGTGTCACCAAAAAAGTCACGATGACAAGTCTGGCAACGTCGGGTGGCTTTGAGACTTCGGGGGTAAGCATGAAAGAAATCAGGGCACTCTTTTTGGCAACAGGCTCGGCATTGTGGTTTGGAACAGCGATGACGTCCCTCATGGTCGTACGGTTTCCAACAGTGGGCACACACGTAACTTGCCCCGAAAAAGCCTGGCAAACGGGTGATGACATCATAATGGCCTTTCTCGTGCAACAGGATCAATTGTTTGTCTTGAAGGGGACCAAAGGTCGTGATGTGAAAGGACCGGTCGGCATCCACCAACAGGATCTGGTAACCGATGAGGGAAGGAGCGGTACTGAATCGGGTCAAGGCATCGTAGCCACAAGGACGGAAAGGCACATGCGCTTCGTGATGAAGCAACACTGCGAGTTCTTTTTGGAGTTTGCCTCCTTTTCGAATACTTTCCCATTTCGGGTGATGGTCCAACCGGGCTTTGGCGACCATCAGGGCTCTGGCACAACAGAGATCATCGTTGTAATTGTGGATGTGGATAACGGAATGTTTCTTGCCTATTAAATTTCGGAGAGGTTGATGCCCGGGCTTGTTCTGGCGTCGACTGCCGGTTCCCTGAGGGGCATGATGGACTTGAGTAATGGATAACTGAAATGAATCGTCCATTTCAAATTGTTCGTTGCTGTTCAAGGCTTGCGCTAAACGGTTGAAGAGGGCGTCCAAACGCGCCCCGCCTTGGCGCCATTCTCCCGCCCGTAATCCCCATCCTTGGAAATTGTTCGTGAGTCGATTGGAACTGAGAGTAAAATACAATCGGTCTTGATCGTGCAAGTTGGGTGTGGTGGTCAACACTTGATTCACCGCGCGTCGTAATCCTTCTTGAAGAGCGTGTACGACATGGGGCTATCGACAAAGTTCCCCGTTTGACGTAAACGGGTATTGAAATGACGTTCGCGCACTCCCAGACGACTGCTCTGCCGATCCACAAAGGGTTGGAGTTCAAAGTCAAACGTTCCCACCGAGGCATCTAAACCTCCTCCACTTTGTTCAAGGAGCTTAGTTTGAAACGCACGTTGGCGTTCGAAGCGATCCAAAGCGTGTTGACAATCCTCATCATCGTCATCCAGGATTTCGTGGCAGATCAAATCATCCTCGTCACTGTCCGCCATCTCTTCATGGCATAAGAAAGGTTCATCAGAGGAATTCGCTGCCGTCTCTTCTTTCTCAGAATCCGAGGTGGCTAGGCATAGCAAGGCCAAAATCTCTTCAGTGGTCAGTCCACTTGGACCTGCTTGGGCTTCTTCTGGCTGAGAGGCCATGATCAGATGAACTCACTGGTGGTGGATCTCCGGCTTTTATAGGGTAAAAAGTCATTCCTCGCAAAGTATTGTGGGCCAACTAGGGTGGGGGGACCCCCCTCCCCCCTCCCTAGATAGGCCATGATGCATTGCGAGGAATGATCCCAGAGACTATAAAACAGATCGCACCTCGAGGTGAGTCATCCCAAGATGGCCTCTTGTCAAGACCATTTACTCATAGAGTTTGAAAAGTTCGAGGAGGATTTAGAAGCGGATCTAGAAGTGGAGCAGGTGTTGAAGAAGATTAAGACGGACTGTGTTCTTGACGAAGGCGTGACTTGCTTTGGTGAAAAGTTAAAAGAAAGAGAGCGGCAGAAACAGATAGCCCAGGCGGCACGAAAGGCCCAAGTCGAAGCACATTGGTCGCCCGGCTGTTATCCCCAAATGACCACAGGGTGGTTCATTGAAGGACTCGATTATTGCTGTGAGTATTGGCGCTTTCAATTTAAGAGGCCCTTAACACCTCCGCGTGTACCGCCTTCCTCCCCTGAACCATGCCGGACATCCCAGAACAAGAGGAGGAAAGTTGGACCGTCCTGAATTTGGATTCGGGGGACTTGATGTCCGTGGAACCCCCTGTGTGGGAACAAGATGCTTTATTGACTGACGAGGTGATAGCCTGGTTGGACGAGTTGATAGCGACCGTAGAGGACCCCTTAGAAAGGAGTGTGGATCGCCAAGACTTGTGGGAGGACATGTCCACCGAGGAATACGAACAATTGCTCGAAACTGTATTAAATGAGGGTTTTTAAAAAACAAGAGACTGCTTTAACATTTTGTATTGATTTTATTTTTTGTATGAAAAAAACAAGGTGGATCATTTGTCCACATCACAACGGGTTCTGTAGGTCATTAAATTACAATTTCAAACGTTTCTTGGCTTGCATGATTTTTTTGACGACTCGTTCTGTCTTGGTTTTCTTGCCGGGTAATCGATCAATGGCTTGGATCATCTTGGTATCGGCTTTCCATTTATCTTGCAAATTCTTGGCACGGCTGTAATCAATGTCGTGTTGTTTAGCAATCTGGTCCAAGCGATTGATCCCGGGATCCCCACGTTTTAGACGTTTGGCCAAATGCGTGCCAGGGCCCATGTACTGATACCCAGGCCAATGAAATTCTTTGCCGGTTTTCGCGATCCATTTTTGTACATCCACTGCCCCTCCTCGTTGGGTGCGTTTCCGTTTGATACCCCTTCTCCTCTGGGTGGGCATGTTTATTCACTGTCGTAATCCAATCGACGTCGTAACTTTTTGCCTTGGTACCAATCTTCCCAACCGGGTAAGGGTTTCAATCGTTCCACTTCTCGGGCAGGTCCTTTGCCTTTTGCCTTTGCCTTTGCCTTTGCCCAAGGACTCTCGGCTAACTTTTTTTCCAAGGTCTTGCGCTGTTCTCGAATGGCTTCTAAACGTGACCGTATATCCCCTCGACTGGTGGATGGACTCCCTTTCTTGAGAATGGGAATCTTACTGGTGGTGGCTGCTCCTTTGCCTTTCTTGGTTGCGGGGGTAATGGGAGGTTTGGGAGTCGACGGGCTGCCTTTTATCATGCGCTTCAACCATTGTTCCACGGGTCCCGTCACCAAATCCCCGGCTTCTTCCTCGCCTTCTTCGCCTGGCGGGCCACCCGGTGCCCCAACCCCCACACCTCCGGGAAATTGACGAATACGTTTGGTTAACTTGGTTAATTCTTGACTCAACGGTTTGGTTTGAGCATTGACCAGGGCTGGGGGTAATTGGGGGTTGGCTAACAAGACATGTTTTTTGGCGGCGAGCGTAGCGGCTTTGTTCAACAAGGCATTTTCTCCTTTGTAATATTGAATGAGTTGCTCCAAGTCCTTATGGGGAATCATGTAGACCTCGTCCATGGTCGGGGGCAAAGGTCTTCCAATGCACGACAGCTGTCACAAGAGGTGATATTTATGCACGTTAACGAACACATTGACATAAGACTTGATGTAGTCCTTGAAACAACCCGCGTCCTTTTTGTTGGGCTAACCACTGACGACGTTTTTTGACGGAATGTCGACGACGTCCCAAATCACGTAACACCTTTTTATAGGGTTGAAGTTTAGCCAGGATGGGTGGTGTGACGGGAATCTTGTTTTTTAAGAAGTTCAAGACCAGTTCACTCACAGCATTGATTTGATCGGCATTGGCGTGTTGTAACAAATCTTGACGTTTGGAGCCATTGGCTTCTTGTAACATGGACCGTAAAAACGGTAATTGACGTCGAAGACGTTTCATTGGATACAACACTTGTTAGGTTTTTTGGCATAGCCTTTGTCGATCAACCAACTGTTGTACCCTTTGGTACCCCCTCGTCTTTTATACGCTTGATGTTCTTGTTTGTACCCCGATATCATCTTTCTCCCTTCGGCAGCACTCATTTGGGGTTTTTTCAAGGCCTTGACCAAATCACTTGTGACTTCATACCCCTTTTTCACGTCGACGAACCAAGGTATGCCTTCTCCTTGCTGGGTTCTTCTTTTTCTTTTTGTCCGTCTTCTTCGGGGGGCCATGGTTCTAAGAGTGTCGGGCTGGGAGGGAGTGGCTTTTTATCTGTCCAATAATCATAGGGTCTCAAGGGACGAGGACATCCGTCCACATAGCATAGGGCTTCCACGGGTTGGTACACAAAATGATGGTAGTAATCTTGCACACATCGTTTGGGTAACGGAGGGGTGAAATCCACAATGGTATCATCCAACGTTTGCATCTTGATTAAAAACCGTTCCAGATCCTCCAAGGGAACACCACGGACATGGGTTTTCAATTCGGTCAAGGCTTTGGCATAGGTGGTAAACGCAAATCGACTCATGGTCACTTTAAACCGGTATTGCTTAAAATCATTCCATCCTTTGACCACGGTGCCCACCGCCGCCAAACACGCCACCAACGTACTGTTTTCCAAAAGGGGTCCCGCAATCATGCCGGCGGCCATCAGGAGTAACGCCATGCCATTGAACAAGGCATTGATCCACTTGTAATGATTCAACATTTTTCGATAACACCACCATTGTTGATGATAAAAAGCATACAAGGAATCCATGCGTTGTAATAGGTCCGGGGGGAATTGAAGGCCATGATGTTTCGATCCATTCAATAATGACACGACGGTTTTCATCCTCACGGCGAAACGCGGGACGAAGACGTTTGTACGCTGGGTGCTCCTCCCTGTTTATAACTGGTCACAATGCTATTGGTCATGGTGACATTGGCAATTTCACGTCCTTGGGCTAATTGTTCTTGATCTTGTAACATCATACGTAAACGTCGTTGTAAATCCGCTTGACGCAAGGTGCGAGGGGCTCGGCCAGAACTCCCAGACGCCCAAGATCCTCGAAGGCTGGCTGGATTGGAGGCAGGTGTCAAAGGGGAAGTGGGGGTATTTCGTCGTCGTCCGCGTATTCGTCTCGGTCGTCGTCCACGACGACCCCCACCACCACCACCACCACCACCACCACCTCCACCTCCACCTCCACCTCCACCTCCACCACCACCACCACCAGCACCACCAGCACCTCCTCCACCACCACCACCACCAGCACCACCAGCACCAGCACCACCACCACCACCACCACCAGCACCACCAGCACCACCAGCAGCAGCACCACGTCCACCACCACGTCCACCACCACGTCCACCACCACGTCCACCACCACCACGTCCATTACCATTACCCCCAGCACCCGCTGCTGTTCGAGCACCCGCTGCCAAAGGTACGCTAGGAGGAGTCGCAGGGGTTAGAGCACCAGAAGACTCCGGGGTGGTCTGTATGCTACGGAATGATTGACTTCCTGGACTTCCTACCCCGGCTGGGGAAGAGGTCTGCATAGTGGGGAGAGATTCCATAAACCGATAGAGGGGCTCGGCTTCCATTTCCTCCATGGCGACGTCGAGAAGGCCTTGGTCTCCCGTGAAATACAAATCTTGCCAGGCGCTTGGGGACATTTGATTGCCGCTGGCCGCCCCGACCCCCGCAGGGGCCACGGTATCGTACGATTGCGGAGGTTGACGGTCATCATCATCATCGGCCATGGTTGCTCTTTTTTCCTGTTCAAATCGGGTGTCGTGCCTTTATAGACGTTTTTGATAGGTGCGAGTCCATCCTTCGTCTTTTAACAGGTGACTCAATACACGTTGTTGATCGGAGGAGGCCGGATGTAAATCCAACACCAAATACCCATACGGTCGTGTGGTGGCTTCATGAAACGTCTCCAATGTGTCTTTCCAGGTGCTAGGAAACGATTGCAGCATGACATTGCGTACCCCCAATTGATCTCGGGGGTTCTTGAACGCCACAATGTAATGGGCATTGCGGGATATACTTTTGGCATATCGACCCACGGGAAACATGTCTTGGCACAAGTACAACACGGTCACCCCTTGATGATGTGAATGTTTGGTGAATAAATCCAACACGCGTTTATCGTGACTGCCTTCATCCATTAAATCATCCAAGACGAGGACCCCATGTTCTTGAGGAAACCATTGGACCAACGCCTCATGATCGGGAATCCCTTCGTGAAACACCACCCCATGATCTTGCATGCTTCGAAATCGATCTTGCCAGGCGCCATAACAATAATGCCTTTGGGTTGGTGGGGTTTCAAACAAATCCGGGTTGTCTACCAAGAGTTTTTCCGTAAAGACGGTTTTGCCACATCCCGAAGGACCCACGACCAAGATAGAGGAGGGGGTATGAAAACGAAACGGTTTCCCCGTTTGCATGATGATAATACCCTTAGAAAAAAAAAGGCACCTTTTTATTGGAATCGGTGGGACTCGAACCCGCGCACGACCCTCCTAATTTTTCGAGGGATCCAAAGGCTCTACCGACTGAGCTACGACTCCAACACCACTTTTCCAATGAACTTTTTTATTTAACAATTACATTGATGATACGGATGACAACAAAGTTGATACCATCTCGCTTCTTGACCTACAATCAATTGTTGAAGGCGTTGACCGGCTTGATGGTCATTGCTTACATAATCATGATCCGAAAACTCATTTAAAAACGCTTGCAAGGTCCGTCCACGGGCTTTGGCTTTCAAATACAACAAGGCGTAATCACCACAACTCTTGCTTGAGATGGCTTGGAGGGACTTGCCATTCGTCACTACATACTTCCAATGTTGCACGATCCAATCTCGTAACGGGGTAGCTTGCACGTACGTGTCCATGGGCAAAGCATAACTGTCCAGGACTTCACACACGTTTCTATCTGTCCACACCGCTAACCAATGTTGTCCCGGTTGATCGTGTGGGTCTGTATTCACAATGTACCCTTGGGGTTGGGTCTTGACAGGACTCTTGGGTAAACGATCACAGGCCACCGTCCCGTAAAAGACAGGGTTCAATTGGGGGTCGTCTCGGGCTAAATAATCCAACTGTACATTATTCAAGGCCACATGTTCCATCAGTGCTGGTAAATGTTATACAACACGGCTCCGTTCCTGTCAATCTCCAGCAAGTTCTCAAATTCTCCATAGACGAGCACGGTTATATTGACACCGGGTTGGGCTCCAAATTCCAACACGAGTTGTAAATCGCCCGTTTGCTTGGGGTTGAGGTTTTGACTGTCAGCACATCCATTGGCGACATTGTCAAACATGTACAAGGTACAATTTTTAGCTTGGCCCCAATCTCCTAGTTCTACCATATTGCCTTTCTTTTTACACCAAGCACCACTGGCTTGCAGAAAACGGAAGTAGCCTAGATTATCTCGAGTGGCATTGTTGTGCACTAAGTGCAGGGTTTCATAAGGGTACTCTTCTCCTTTGACAATCTGTTTAATGGAACTCAGACCAAATTTCTGGAAACAGAAAGGATCTCGGGTCACATCTCCATTGAAGGCTCGGCTGTCCAACAACCCAACAATCAATCGGTCAGGTATTCTGTTTTGAAACAGGTTGGGGATATCAAAGCGGACCAGGTTGCCTTGCATGCTGAAAGTCCGGATTTCACTACGGACGGTCGGGTAAGCAGCCACTTGGCCTTCATTGTGTCTTTTTGCAGATAAACTCTGGTAGATGGCGTCATTCAAACGCAGTTGGCAGAGATGAAACTGTAGTTTCACATCCCCTTCCATCAATCGGCCGGCTAGAGCCACTCCATTCAAAAACAGGTTCGGGCTGTTGAAATGAAATTTCATCTTGATTTCTATGCCAGGCACCAACAATTTGCCAGTGTGAAACACTTCCAAGTGCGGGGTAAACACCAGACTGTGAGTGACACCTCCAGCATACTTGGCGGTTTCGGCTACCATGGCATCCAAGGCTCCTTTGTGATTGGCAGGGAGAGCGGTCCAGGCTGCATGTGGTCCAGCTTTGTTAGTATTGTTGGCAGTCCATTGGGGTGGGAAATCCACTTGATTGAACCATCCTTGAGGTCCTAACACGGTCTTGCCATCTTCTCGGTCATAATTCAACAAGGTTTCCAGGTAAGCTTTGTAATGATAGGTGTCGGATTGAGGACTGATCAACGTGCCATTCAACTGCAAGTCAATTTGCTTGATGATGGAATGGGCCAAATTATTGACGGGCCACAATTTTTCATTGCCCACCAAGTTCCCGTTATCATCCTTTTTCAAACTCAATTCCATGGTAAAGTAACTGCGTCCCAAATCCACAAAATCGTCCAACCCCGGAATGATGAATTCCATAGGATTGATACCCGTGGTGGTCGGTTGGATGGTGACCATGCGATAGGCATTGATGCTAATGTCGGTCGGTGGCACCTTGAAAATCCGTAACGCGGGGTTGACGGTCCCTTCGGAACGCGCGTGAGCCGGTGCGGTTTGTGTACCCACGTCAGGCATGGTTAACGTCGTCGTCGTCGTCGTCGAGTAGTGGTACCCCATCGTCGTCGTGAGGGGTTTTTATAGCGTCGTCGTCGTGCTAAACGTTGTCTCAAATCAAACCTGGGGACTCTCATCACCTCGGGACTCAACCAGCCACCACGTTGTCGTCGCATGAGTTTCCAAAAAGGAAACAATCCTCCCCATTGAGACAACCCTCGATCACTACGAATCCGTCGAGGTCGTGAATGCACGGGTTCCATGTTCACACTCCAAAAATATCTCGCGCACGTTTGACTTGTTTGGGAAACAAAGCACTGGCCACACGCACGGCGTCTTTTACGTTCTTATGGCTCAAAGCTTTCTTGGCTCGTTTGGTGATTTCCTTTTTAATGACTTGTTCGGCTTTGCGTTTAACACCTCGTGTCAAACCCGTTTCCAATCCTCTCTTGATATTACTAGGCAATTTTAAAGGATTTCGCGTCCTTTTAAGGCCTTGGAACCGACCACGCATCAGATCCGTCACCAACCCTTTGCCACTTTGACCATGTTGATCATACCACTCGTCTGTTCGAAATCGTGTCAAACTTCCCCCACGCATTGTGTCGTCGTCTTCACGCGTTACCAAGGATCACGTTTTTTGTTTTTTGTCACAGGACTCGTCTCTTTTTATACCGTCATCATCGTCTTCTTTTCCGAAAAGCGGCTTCCAACCCTTTTTTGGTCCCGTAACTGGCGGCACCACCCGCGGCGCCCAACGCCAAGGCTTTCCCTCCAGCCACCAAGGCTGGAATGAGGGCGGCCAATGGAAATAAACCCCCTCGTTGCCTTCTTCTTCGTCTCCTTCGACGCACTCTTGTCTTGGGCATCTTTGATTGAACACTCCCTTGGACATGTCCTCCCCTTTTTATGTCTTTTTGAAGTGTAACGTGATAATGGTATGGCCTTCACCAAACTTGACCAAGTCTCCTCCTCTACCAATCGTTTCAGCCACTTGAACGTGAATCATTTCCACCACTTCGTTACGAAGAGACATGTATTGAATGTGCAACGGTTCAAAGTAGAGGGTGCCTCGTCCTTGTCGCTTGTACTGGATTTCACGTAACAAATCGGTCACGCGATTACCCACAATCGTACTGCCTGCCACGTCGGAGTACACGTGCAACGATCGTGTGGGTTCACCCACCACCGCCCGAAACGCCACATTCAAGTTGGTGAAACGCCAATTACAACTCATACTCAATTGTAAATAATCCGGTAAAAACGAACGCACCGTCCAAAAGACCGGGTTGCTCTGATCGTCGTTCACATCGTTCCAATCATTGCCAACGGGTTTTTTCATGTTGGGGATTTGATCCCCCATGAATTCTTGTTGTAAGTTCGGTCCCAAAATCAACCCACTGCTGATTTTACGTAACCATCCCATTTTGAGAGCTAATTTGGTGTAGATGGTCAGGGCTGGCGTGTTGGTGCCGCAATGGCAGACATTCGTGTTGTCGATGAGCAGATCCTCGCCTTCCCAACGAAACTTGACGTAGGTGTGTTTGCCTTGATCGTTGACAAACCGACCACCTTGAATTGCCGTTTCCATGCGTCGTTGTTCCAAGTGAGCAATGGTGGCTTTCATGAAACTCACGCCATCCACCACCCAATCCAAATCTTTCACGTCATTGATGATGGTTCGCGCGGTGTCTACTCGCGAGGTCCTTTCCCCGTCTTTTCCATCCGGTTTGGGATAGGTTTGGTCCCAGGACGTCCCCATGACGTACCCATTTTTCTTCACCAACTCGTACAAATTGACGCGAGCATCCGGTAAGGAAATGGCACTCAACCCCACTTGCCATCCACCTCCCGTGAGCTGTAACGGTCGAGGTAGTCGAATCTTGAAGGAATTGGCTTGGTTGTTGGGAAATTCACGTCGGTTGGCATGACTGGGTAACGTCACGTAGAACGACATTTTGTCTTCTTCTTCACACCACGACTTCCCTTTTAAAGTGGAGGGTCAGGAGGGTACGCCCTTCGCCAAATTGCACGAGATCCCCATTGGTTTCGGCCATCTGGGTTTCCACAATTTCCACCACTTCATTGCGTACTGGGATATATTGAATATGTCGAGGTTCAAAGTGCGTGGTATTTTGAGGCTGGTACTTGATTTCTCGTAAGAGATCGGTGATGCGACCCCCTACCATACTGCTGGTGCCTACATCACAATACACGTGCAAAGGACGTGTCGAGGGAAATTCCAACGAGGGACGAAAGGTCTTGTTCAAATTCACAAACCGCCAATTACAGGTCATACTCAAGTTCACATAATCCCCATCCACTTTCCAAAAGGCGGGCTTGTTGCTGCCACCCAGGACATCGGTCGGAATGGGAATGGAGTCCGAATGAAATTCTTGCAAGAGATTCGGACCCAATCGATACACGCCCGTCGACACTTGTTCAATCCATCCCATTCTCAGGGCCAAGGTTCTGCCCCATTCCACGCGTGCCACTTGTCGTGTGTAATCCACATTGACGGTATTCAACAACAAATCCCCTTCGGAAGTCCATTCAAAGGTCGGGTACAATTTGACGCCATTGTTCTCTGCCCATTTGTTGAGGGGTTCGGTTTGTTTCGCACGGGCTTGCACGTAACGGTACACCAATTGATGAAAAAAGTGCGATCCCGTCGACGAGGCCATCTCCTTTCTCATATCTCGTCCGTAGACAAAGAGTTCGCGCCGTTGATGCCACCAGACATCGTCCCCTTGATCGTCTGTGTCATGCACCCGTTCGTGCCATCGTACATACAACAGAGGATGGGAATCACCCACTCCCCCTTCTTCCGCTACCACGGGAATAGTGGGTAAGGATAAACTCACCATACCCACCATCCATCCTCGTCCCATAAATCGAATGGGTTTAGGCAATCGGTTTCTGAAATGATGACTCTTGTTCCCAGGAAACTCTTTGGTACTCGCATGACTCATCAACGTCACGTAAAACGAAGAGTTGGGCACCAACGTCATTTTTTAGTCGCGTCGTCGTCGTCTTTTGGGTGGACTTGTCTCTTTGGGTGGGTTTGTCTTTTTCCTCTGGGGTGGTTGGAGAGACGTCACGTCTTGACTACGAATCCAACTATTGTACTTGTCAGGCCACCCTTTCCACTTGACCAACCAACGATCTTTTTGTCGCTTAAGTACCTTTTCGATGCGAAACACGTCGGACACATGGACTTTTTGTAAATCCTCTTCATAAAACGTGCCTTGCACCGGGGTATCATCCCATTCGTGAATCTTATACGTGGGCACAGGGCCCGGGATCACACGATGCACGACAAACACTTCTTCGGTCCAACCAGGTAAATAGCCTTTTTCAAAGGTACGATGAATCTTATTGAGACGGACACGATCTCCAACTTTGAATGTAGGTTTTTTGTGACCTTTCAATCGTTTGGCATACAATCGTTTCCACACCGCTTCTTCGTTGTTCCACGTCACATCTTGAGGGGCCATACCAATACTTCGATGCCGTGTGGCATTATACCCTTGCACCAACTCGGGTAAGACATCGTCAAACTGTAAGGTGTTGGCCGCGGTAAAATAACGGTACAACCGTTCTTTCAAGGTCCGGTTAAATCGTTCCACCACACTGGCTTTCGCATCCCCTTCCGTCGAAAAATGTTGAATCCCTTGCTCGTCAAGCCATCGTTGAAGGGTCCGATTGTAAAATTCTTTCCCTCGATCCGTTTGCAATCGATTAGGGTGACGTCGTCCTTCTTTCAAAATCTTCTCAAAGGCATGGACCAAGGCCACCCCGGTTTTGTCTTTCAATGGTTGTACCCACGCGTACTTGGACAATACATCCAACACCGTCAACAAGTATCGTATACCCCGATTATACTTGGCCAACGATTGCACTTCCACTAAATCTGCTACCCATTGATCATCTAATCCTCCTACGATCACGGGTACGGTAGGAAAACGACGACGACGCGGTTTATGTAAGGTATAGGCCAAATCCCGTTCCAAAACCCGTTGGGCTTTTTTCAAAGGGAGACGATGGGCTTTAGCAAACCGTTGCACCCCTCCTAAACTGCCGGGGGCTCGAGGATCGTGGTAACGATTCAACCATGGTTGGGAGACCTTTTTCTTTCGAGGGGCCATACTTTCTGGCATTCATCCCATAAGGTCGGTATGGTGGGGACCGTGTTGGGATGCGCCTTTTGAATGATTCGATACCATCGCCATGCGTAAGGATGAGCTTTTAACCATAAGACAAACACCACCCATCGATACAGGTTGCGGTCCACATGGGTTTCTTCAAAGAGGTGGAGAGGATGTGTGTCCTCGGGACATGGGGGTATGGCGATTTTGGTACCGGGTTGATGATCATATAAGACTTGACAAAGGGTTTGATGACATTGCCATTGCACCAGGGACAAGACAGAATCCCACGCATAACACACAGACTCCATGGACTAAATAAAAAATTTTTTATTCGTTCTCTCATTAAAAGAGACCTAGACGGCCACAGGTGATGGTCTCTAGACCTTTCTGCCAGTTCTCAACACTGTCACTGTACTTGGGGGGTGGTGGAGCTGGGGCTACCATCATTTCTTGACGGTTCTTGAGATCTTGAATTTCTCGTAACAATTGTTTCTCATAATCTGTCAGGGGCCGATCCTCTTTCCTTCTGACTGGAGGTGGTGGGCCTGGGATGTCATAGCCCCTCTTGGGATATCCTTGAGCATCACGACTGGGCAACAGCGGCTGAGCGAGTGCATCGGCTTTTTTGGGGGGATGGTCATGAAACCAACTCCAGTACTTGGGACCCAAGGGTTCATCGGCCCACCGGAAGAAGCCACACTTTTTCTTGGAACAATTCAGAAACAAGCGATCGGGGTTCTGGGTCGAATGACTTTGTTGAAGCGTGGCGGGTTCACGGCAAAAGCATTGCAAACAACGCCACATGTCCAACACTTCTGAATGAGGTTGACTATACACGGCTTTCATATACTCCAGAACTTGATCTTGTCCACAAAACAGCAAACACGGTTGCATGGGACATTTCACATACTTCCATCCCTTTTGAGATTGACGCGCCTCCAAACGCACCTCATGGCAAGGACATACCATATAGTCCACTGAACTGGGAGCAATGAGGTCTTGGCTCGTCAATGTGAATTGAGGTGATGGTGGTGGTGTAGATTGTTCCACCATGTCATTCAATTCTTTCATCATGTCTTCTACTGCAGCTCGGGTGTCTTCCACGACCTCGCGCACCACAGGATCACAGTCCACATTCTCTTTCTCCTTCTTTTTCTTCCCCGCCGGGTGTACGCTTTGGGACGATTTTCTCTTCCGATCGGTGGACATCGTGCTCAAGGTTGTTTTTCACCCCTACCGCCCATGCCTTTTTATACCCATGACCCTTGCATCTCATTGGTCAGCTTATCCTACCCATATAAGGACGTCTCATCTTCCCATTGGTCAGCTTTTACCTATCCAAATAAGGACCTCTTGTCTTCCCATTGGTCAGCTTTTCCCTAACCATAGTGAGTCCTCTCGTGTTCCCATTGGTCCCTTGTCCCTATTTAAGACCACCCCTTGGTCCCTGAATCGTCATTCTCAAAGCATGCCCCCCAACATCAACATGATCGGAGAACAAGATCTCGATGCCTTGGAACTGCAAGTGGGCTATGGCCATGTGGTCTATACCGGGGGAGCCAGAGGTACCGACGAACTCGTCGAAGAACTGGGCAAACAGTTTGGGATGCAAGTCGAAGTCCTAGTCCCCCCGAACCATCCTCGAGCTACCTTCATCACCCCTTCCACTGTGGAAGTCCTCATGCTGGCCAACCCCCATCTTCACCAGGCAGCGGAGAAACTAGGAAAACAAATGCCCAGTCATTTTTACACCCTGCAATTGTTGCAACGCAATTATCAAATTGCCAAAAAAGCCCATACCATCTATGCCTTTGGCATTTTGGAACAGGATCATAAACGCGTGAAAGGAGGCACCGGTTGGACTGTGCAATTGGCCATGGATCAAGGCAAACCCGTCTACCTCTTTGACATACCCAGTCAATCATGGTACCGGTCCGACCATTACTACCAAGTCAACCAGAATGCCGCCACCCTGGTCACTGGCAGTCAATTTGTCCCTTGGGGACCCAAAAAGCCCACCCTTCATCAAAGCAGTGCTATCGTGGGATCCCGGGATGTGGACGAGAAAACCCGAGCCGAAATTAAAGCCTTGTTCAACCGCACGTTCTGTCTACCCGAGAACATTGATCAATTACGCCTGGAGCTTGAAGACTTTCATTTGTAACTTTTTTTAGTTTTTATTTTTGGAATTGTACATAGCTTTCTTTTCAATTCTTTTAGTTTTTATTTTTTCAAATTGTATATAGCTTTCTTTTTCAATTTTTATTTTTTCAAACTGTAGATAGTTTTTTCAATTTGTAAATAGGTGCGCCCCACCCGCGTGGCAAAGAACACAGACAACCATTTGTAAAAAAAACATCAACTCTTTTTAATTAAAAAATAAAAAAGATCACAACACTGAATTTGCACTATGGTCATAAATGTCTCTTGACTCACAGTAGCCTTGACTCACAATAAACTCAACAGGAATAAAAAATGTTCAATCTTCTTCTAACACGCGATTCACTGTCTCCACCGCCTCCCTCTCCATCTCCTCCAACCATCGCCTCTCGTCCTCTCGCTGTTTCTCCACTTCTTTAAAAAAATAAGCAATCTCCTGCCAGCGTTCCCCCGCATGCACTCGTCGCAGGTGGTTCATCAAATAATGATCTAGTTCTTTAAAGTCCTCCAAACTAATGATCCAAAACGTGGAATCCATTGTGTACACCAACCGTCGACAAATAAAGGGAATGACCCTCGTAATGAGTGCCTTGTGCGTTATCTTGGTGATCACTGGGTGTGGGAATCCACGGGGGTGCCCATTCTCCGTTTCCACCAAACACAGGACAAACATACGGATGAACGCCGCCACGCGATGTTTGTTGAGGGGGCGCCACGCTTCTTCCCGCCTTTCCATCACCCGCCTCGTATGGCGGTCCAACGGTGTTAACTCCTGTCCCGCTCTCCTCCTCAACGCGTCTGCTCCGCCCACATTAACAAAACTGGCTAGCGAACCCAAGGGCCTTCTCGTTTCGGACATTTTTCTCCTCAACAACAAACATAAGTCACCAAGGACCGGCTCAAAGCTAAGAGTGACGCCCTGGGGCCCCGCTCGACCTATATACCCTGATCCACGCAATGCATCATGGGCTATCTAAGGAGGGGGGAGGGGGGTCCCCCCACCCCTTCCCCTCCCAAAGCATCATGGGGTCTTCCCTCTCATTGGGCCATTCCCTCCCACGTGACCCCCTTGTTTCTCTATAAAAAACCACTGTCCCATTCCATCTTTCACATTCATGGATGATCCAGTCCTCAGTCCAGAAGCCCAACAAGTGGTTGATCGTCTACGAGCCTTGTTATCTCAACTCGAAAAAGATTTGGAGGAGATCCGTTTCAAAGCTTCTTATTTTGAACTGCTTCGCCTTCACAGTCAAAAACATCTCAGTCGTAACGAATTGTGTTTATTAACTTTGAAAAACTTCTACCAGTGGTGAATGGGCGACAAAGCCGACAAGATCAGTCCTGAAGCCGTGCAAATCCTACACCGTTTAGGAGAGATCCGAAAACAAATCCACGACCTGGTCCAACCCTTACGCTACCAACTCACTTACCAAGAATTGTCACGACTCCGTCACGAACGTATCATCACCCCCACCGAATTTCAGCTCTTGACCAATCCACTCTTTGATCCTTTCGCCTGATGGCTCAATCCAAACCATGTGTGATCTGTTTGACACCTGTCACCAATTATGCTACGTTGAGGTGCTGTGGTCAACCTTGTCATGCCGGCTGCGCCATCGCCTGTGACAAGCCATTCCCAAAACAACGTCAGATCCTCGAATGTCCTGCCTGCACACACCTCGTTCCTCTTTCCGTCCTTGAAGTCACTCATCCTCAAACATGGAAAGAAGACCCCGAGTTTGTTCAGCACGTCAAGACCACTTGGAAAAACAATCCTTTATGGTATGGCATTTGTTATGAAAACGAGAACGCCATGGAAGGATTCTGGGGAGAACTCCGAGATCCGTATGATAACCACAAAACCCTCTACTTTCTGGGTCACACCAAAAGCCAAGCCATTTCACGCATGAAAACCTGTATCAGCTTCTCGTAAAAGGACCCCCTGTGGTGTTCCGATTGGACTTTGGACTCATTTTTTCTCACATGTTGTCACAAATTGAAATGGAAAACCAATAAAATATGTTTCATGGTAATTCCTGTGTTGTTTACTCTGATCTGAGCCCGCGATGCTTTTTTGGCAACTGGTCAGCGGTTTCCCACCCTAGCCAGAGGTCTATTCTGATACGTCATGTAAGCGTCACGAAATGTCCTTTCTTTTATTCATCTGAGCCCGCGATGCATTTTGGAACCACGGGTCAGCGGTTTCCCATCACAAAACACGTGACCTTGCCATTTCCAGTCACTTCCGGTTTTTGATGACGTCACTTCCGACCATGCGCATGCGTATTCTTTTTTTTGTACCACAAGCTAAGGAGGATCTTTCTCTTGTCATATATAAACAAACCTGTTTTCTAGTACTAAGTGTCCGCCATCTTGGATTTACCTCTACGGTTGCTATGCAAGGGGCTCTTTTCGCGTCTTGACCTTTGAACACCTTGTTGCTAGGGGTGGCGCGTGATACCCAGAAGCCTTTGCCAACCCTGGGTTTTTTTCCACCAATCATAAGCCACCATTTATGTCAGGTGATCGCTCTCCACCAATCAAATTACTCGCATCAAAACGAGGCTAAATTCCCCCTACCAGCGTACATTACTACTCATAGAGTACTACAAGCAAGTAGAGTACTACAAGCACATAGAGTACTACAAGCAAGTAGAGTACATCAAGCAAGTAGAGTATATTAAGCACGTAGAGTACATCAAGCAAGTAGAGTAATTCAAGCAAGTAGAGTATATCAAGCACGTAGAGTACATCAAGTAAGTAGAGTACTACAAGCACATAGAGTACTACAAGCAAGTAAAGTACATCAAGCAAGTAGAGTATATTAAGCACGTAGAGTACATCAAGCAAGTAGAGTAAATCAAGCAAGTAGAGTATATCAAGCAGGAAAAGTACATCAAGCAAGTAGAGTATATCAAGCACGTAGAGTACATCAAGCAAATAGAGCACTACAAGCACATAGAGTACTACAAGCAAGTAGAGTAAATCAAGCAAGTAGAGTAATATCAAGCACGTAGAGTACATCAAGCAAGTAGAGTACTACAAGCACATAGAGTACTACAAGCAAGTAGAGTAAATCAAGCAAGTAGAGTAATATCAAGCAAGTAGAGTACATCAAGCAAGTAGAGTACTACAAGCACATAGAGTACTACAAGCAAGTAAAGTACATCAAGCAAGTAGAGTATATAAAGCACGTAGAGTACATCAAGCAAGTAGAGTAAATCAAGCAAGTAGAGTATATCAAGCACGTAGAGTACATTAAGCAAGTAGAGTACTACAAGCACATAGAGTACTACAAGCAAGTAAAGTACATCAAGCATGTAGAGTATATTAAGCACGTAGAGTACATCAAGCAAGTAGAGTAAATCAAGCAAGTAGAGTATATCAAGGAAGTAGAGTACTTCAAGCAAGTAGAGTACTACAAGCACACAGAGTACTACAAGCAAGTAAAGTACATCAAGCAAGTAGAGTATTGCAAGCACATAGAGTACATCAAGCAAGTAGAGTAAATCAAGCACGTAGAGTACTACAAGCAAGTAGAGTATATCAAGCACGTAGAGTACTACAAGCAAGTAAAGTACATCAAGCATGTAGAGTATTAAGAGCACATCGAGTACATCAAGCAATAGAGTAAATCAAGCAAGTAAAGTACGCCAAGCAAGTAGAGCATTACAAGCAAGTAAAGTACATCAAGCAAGTAGAGTATATCAAGCAAATAAAGTACATCAAGCAAGTAGAGTATATCAAGCACATAGAGAACATCAAGCGAGTAGAATACATCAAGCTAGTAGAGTACATCAAGGTAGCTAAGCAAGTAGAATAGCGAAGGGGAACGAACATAATTCAAGTTTATTCATCGATTATGTCTGGCACGGTAAGTTCAATTCTAGAATGAGGCTTGTTCTGTAAATATTGCGATGTCTCTTTTTGCCCATTTTTGTTTCAAAATAGTGGCTTTTATTTTAACCAGAACGAAGGTACGCGAATCTGCAATCCGCCTTTCTACATAATGACCGCCACGAAAGAAACGAAGATCTTGAGCTATGTGTAGCACATGCAAATCGGCAGTGAGATTTCAGAACGGTCGATGAGGTTGTTCTGAGACTGTCGTTGTATTTTATCCACCCCTTTCCCGTCAATGACGGAGGCATAATTAGTCCCTTAGAAAACAGATGAAGGTGGATGTTTTCGACTGACAAGGTACTGAAGGTCATTCAAGGGCACAGATGGATGGAACATCAATATAACGTGCAGGAATGTGACTTTGTGCATGCATTCAAGTTTCCACATCGCATATATAAGAATTGTTTAATAACTAATTTTTCATGCCGACAATGTTTGTAAGTGTTTCATTCTGATGCTCGTGGTGAAAATTTAGTCACAAAGTCACACAGGTGTGCGAAAGTCATTTGAAATATATTTTATATTTTTTAAATAGCAGTAACTATAACATTTGAACAAAGTGGACTGAGCTGTTCTTAGTTTCTTGTAAATCTGTGAAATTAGAATTTGTTTTATTCATGCCGCCTATGGTTGAGTATAGTTAGACCATTGTCCAAAAATGTTTATTTTGATGTCTTCTTTATATTCTATATTTTTTAGCCATTGCTTGGCAATGTTACATTTGTGCAAGGTTCGCGTCGCTTTCTTTATGCTGTGACACCAAAGGAGACCTCCTTTGCTAAGGTTGGGGATGTACCGGACTATTTGAATGAAGTAAGTAGCTTAAATAGCTTATTATAAAATTCCCCACACTCTGAAAGCGCAGGGGGTTCTTTAATCCCTAGCCAGGGGGTGCTCTGGATTTCAATTGACGGGAAGTGTGAATGGGGACGTAAATTAACATGCAAAAAAAAAAAAAAAACCTTGGGCTTGAAACCAATCCCCAAAACATCCCCTGGACCAAAATGAAACCCCAAAAAATTCTATACTGAATTTTAGATCCTTACATGCAAGTACCCAGAAGCGATTAAATTACAATAACAAAGAACAACAGTACTTTTTGAATGGTCGTGTTTGTGTGTTTATTTCAGTCATACTATTCAATAAACTTTCCCAAATTTAATAGTCATTCAAGAAGATTACAAACTACCAAAAAAAATATAATTGCCAGAATTTTCTTGCTCAAAAAAATCCTGAAATCGTGAATTTCAAACCCAAAAAATGCTTTGGACCTCCCTTTCACTTGAAATGTGGAGTCCCCCCCCCTCCCCCTGGGCTTTAACCATTTTCCTGCCTATTTAGGTGAAGCTGCCAGCTGACATCTTTAAGAAGAAAGAAAATTCAATCTTCTGATCTAGCAGAGCTCTGTAAATGATTTCATGTATTAGTTCCTTAGTTATTTGTTATTTTGTGTAAATAGGTACAAGGCACTTTTTGATAACAGTTAATTTACGCTGTGGAGGCTTACCCCATAGAGGTATCATTAATTATTTAATTCTGCTAATTGATAATGCAAAATACCAGGAGTAGATCCAGGGGGGGATTAGGTGGCTAGTCACCCGCCTCTTTGGTTCCTTTAAGTACGTTCGCGCTCATTGTTTGTGCGCATCCTTACTGCGCACGTAATTCACGTCGTAATGCCATGCCTTAACCTGACACGTGATTTTTTGCGCAGCGCATGCGTACTACATTTTTCGCCAGTGAAGGACCTCGTGCTTTAGTGTGTGCCGTTGCTCGAGCTTCATGTTGTTGTAGTTTCGCTAAAGTAGAAACGAATTTGAAGATTAAAGTTGTGTTTATTACCTTGACATGGTGGCAGCGGTAAAAACGACAGCTAAACGATGTTGAAGCTTGATCCACCGGAAAAGCTCGACTTTTCAAAGCCGCAAGAGTGGCCAAACTGGAAGCAGCGTTTCGATCGCTTCAGATGTGCGACGAAGCTGAACAAAGAAACCGAGGAGCTTCAAATCAATGCTCTGATCTACACAATGGGCAAGGAGGCTGAACATATATTTAATGCATTTACGTTCGAAGAAGGCGATGAGAAGAAGTACGGCGTGGTGTTAAACAAATTCGAGGAACATTTCGTGCCGAAGCGAAATACTATTCATGAGCGAGCATGTTTTCATCGGCGAGTACAGAAGGATGGAGAAACTGTCGAAGCCTTTATTCGAAACCTCTATGAATTAGCAGAACATTGCGAATTTGGTCTACAGAGGGACGAACAAATTCGCGACAGGATAGTGATTGGAATTTTGGACAAATCACTCTCGCAAAAGCTGCAGATGAAATCCGATTTGAACCTTGACACGGCTATACAAATGGCGCGTCAAACAGAGCAGGTGAAAGTTCAAGTCGCAGGCCAAGTAGACGACAAACACCTTGGAGAAGTAAATCGAAAGAATCGGAGGCCGAATGCAAATAGAAGACAAGGTCCTACTCAGCGTGGCAAGAATTTTCGACGACCTGGCGTTCCTTCGCTTCAGCCATGTTCTAGATGCAACCGTGCTCATAGGCCTGACGAGACATGCCCGGCGATGGGAGCCAAATGTTCTAAATGCAAGAAAAAGGGACACTTCGCTGTAGTTTGCCGTACGGTGGTGGGAGAAGTAACACGTGCTCCCGACCAAACCAGCCAACATTTCTTTCTTGGAGCTATTCAATCGGGTGACAATGCCGAAGAACCGTGGAGTGTCATGTTACACATCAACAAGAAGCCTGTGCAGTTCAAAATTGACACTGGAGCTGATATCTCCGTGATGTCAGAATCAACATATCAAACTCTTCCACAGTGCCCTCAGCTTCAAACTTCGAATGCGGTCTTATCTAGCCCAGGAGGAAAGCTTAACTGTAAAGGCCTGTTCACTGCCAACATCACTTTAAAAGAAAACACCTACTGTGAAGATATGTACATAATTGAAGGTCCATGTGTGAACAACCTTCTTAGTCGACAAGCAGCATGTCGCATGGGTTTAGTCCAACGTGTCAATGAAACAGCCGCAGATGTCTACGGAGACATTGGCCTCATGGACTGTGATGTAGCAAAAATTGAACTCTCAGTTGATGCACAGCCCTATTGTATTAATGCGGCAAGGAAAATTCCCTTTCCACTTCTTCCCAAAGTAAAAGAGGAACTTACACGTATGCTTGAAGCTGGAATTATTGAAGAAGTCACAGAACCAACCGATTGGTGTGCTCCTATGGTTCCAGTTGTGAAACCCAATGGAAAAATCAGAATCTGTGTTGACCTGAGGAAACTAAATGAAGCTGTGAAGCGAGAGAGATACATTGTCCCTACCTTGGAAGATGTAGCACCAAAACTAGCTGGTGCAAAAGTATTCTCTAAATTGGATGCATCAAGTGGTTATTGGCAGATACCCTTGCACCCTGACAGCACAAAACTCACAACGTTCATCACTCCAATGGGTCGCTTCTGTTTCCGCCGCCTGCCATTCGGGATAACCTCAGCACCCGAAATTTTTCAGCACAGAATGACAAGTCTACTTAAAGACCAAGAAGGCACAGCAGCTATCCAAGACGATATCATAGTCTATGGGAGATGTGTAGCAGAACATGATAAGAGACTGTAGGAAGTATTCGAGATCATTGCCAAGTCGGGATTGAAGCTCAATGAAAAGAAATGTGAAATCCGCAAGTCCAAAATCTGCTACTTTGGAAGTGTTATCAGCGAGCAAGGAGTCAGCCCAGATCCAGAGAAAGTACGAGCAATTCAGGAACTTCCGCCACCACAGAACGTATCCCAATTGCGACAAGTACTGGGCATGATCAATTACCTTGGCAGGTTCCTTCCAAACTTATCAACAGTGATAAGTCCTATGAGTGAGTTACTGAAATTAGATACTGCATGGACTTGGTCCCATAGGCAGCAACAAGCCTTTGAGAAAGTAAAGGCCATGGTGACCACTACACCAGTATTAGCCTTCTATGATGTCAACAAACCAACTGTAGTCAGTGCAGATGCCAGCAGCTATGGCCTGGGTGGTGTCCTTCTTCAGAAACATGGCGATCAACTACGCCCTGTAGCATTTGCCTCACGCACCATGACAGATGCAGAAAAGAGATATGCACAGATTGAGAAGGAGTGCTTGGCATCAGTATGGGCCTGTGAAAAGTTCTCGCGTTATCTTTGTGGTCTGGAGTCGTTCAGGCTGTTGACAGATCACAAGCCACTAGTACCCCTGTTCAACCGCCAAGACCTGGATAAAGTACCTTTACGATGCCAACGTCTTCTCATGCGAATGATGAGATTCAAACCTAAAGCAGAACATGTGCCAGGAAAGGAACTTGTAGTTGCTGATACCCTGTCCAGAAATCCGCTTGTAAATGTCACAGAGGCATCAGACTCGGAAGAGGATGTCAAAGCTTATGTCGATGCAGCCATGATGTCACAACCAGCGTCACTGGAGAAACTTGAGCAGATCAAGCAAGCTACACTGTCTGACCCACAACTCAGTCTTGTACTGAATTACACAATTAATGGGTGGCCAAAGTATGCAAAGGATGTCCCAGAACAGATTCGTCAGTACTACACAGTTCGTGGTGACTTGTCTGTAGTAAATGGCAAAATCATCTATGGCAACCGAATTGTTGTACCTTCAGCTCTACGATCAGAAGTCTTGGACCGTATCCATGATGGTCATCAGGGTGTGACTAAGTCCCGTGAAAGAGCCAACATGGCTGTATGGTGGCCAGGCATTAGCCGTGACATTCAAAACAAAGTGTCCACATGCGAATTCTGCCAAAAGAATCTACCCAACCAGAGGAAAGAGCCGTTAGTCACTACACCTCTCCCTGAAAGAGCATGGAAGAAGATTTGTGCAGATCTCTGTGAACATGAAGGAAAACAGTTTCTAGTCGTTATTGACTATTACTCAAGATTTCCCGAAATTGCCTATATGTCCAGTACCACAAGTGATCACATGATCAACAAACTGAAAGACTTTTTTGCGCGATGGGGAATACCTGAGGAAATTGTGAGTGACAATGGGCCACAATTTTCTTCTGAACTGTTCCACAAATTCAGCCAAGAGTATGACTTCAAACATACCACATCAAGCCCACATCACCCGCAAGCAAATGGTGAAGCCGAAAGTGGCGTCCGTATCGCCAAGAAGATCCTCAAGCAGAGTGATCCATTTGTTGCTTTGATGAGCTATAGAGCTACACCCCACACAGCCACTGGTGTAAGCCCTAGTCAGCTAATGATGGGAAGAGAAATCCGGACTCTCCTTCCTACATTGGAGTCTAACCTGAAGCCAATCTCAGTAAGTTACGAAGCCGTTGCTGAAAGAGACGAGAAAAGCAAGACAGCTTACCGACAGTCCTTTGACAAGCGACATGGTGTGCGAACGCTGCCAGAACTGCAACCTGGAGATGCTGTCCACATGAAACTAGATCAGCAGAAGGGATGGAAAACCCCAGGGGTAGTCATCGCCAAAAGTTCTACGCCTAGATCCTATGTTATTGAAACACCCCAAAGTATTGTGCGTCGAAACAGGAGGCACCTGCGCCCGACGACAAGCCCTATTGAAATTGAGAAGTTCGCCGAACTCGAACCAGATATAGAACCAGAACGGGATCCTAGTCCTAAGTCTGCAACCGCTGATGTGCAAGAGTTACCTCCAACTGTGACTGTGCAAAGCGCCACTAGTTACACAGCCACACCCTGATCTGAAGAGTTCTCATGGAACACTTACTAAGTCGTCTGGAGCAAAAGTCAAAACCTCGAGCGGTCGAGTTGTGAGAAAACCAATCCGCTTTCGAGAGGACTCTTGATTTGACATTTGATTTATTGATCAACATTTGATTCATTAGAGACATTGACAGTTTCACACAAGTGTTGTAATTGTTCAGTTTATTTCTATAAGTTAATACATCAGTTTCATTATTTTTCTAAAAAAAAAAAAAAAAAAAAAAAGCTCATAGAGGGAGATGTCACGAGAAATTAGCATATAGCCAATGCGCATGCGCGTGTGTAGTTTTACGGACCTCGTGCTTTAGTGTGTGCCGTTGCTCGAGCTTCATGTTGTTGTAGTTTCGCTAAAGTAGAAACGAATTTGAAGATTAAAGTTGTGTTTATTACCTTGACAGAGGCTTACCCCATAGAGGTGTCATTAATTATTTAATTCTGCTAATTGATAATGCAAAATACCAGGGGTAGATCCAGGGGGGGATTAGGTGGCTAGTCACCCACCTCTTTGGGTCATTTAAGTACGTTTGCGCTCATTGTTTGTACGCATCCTTACTGCGCACGTAATTCACGTCGTAATGCCATGCCACGTCATGCATCGAGCGCGCGCGCCGAGCAAGAAATATGGACAGAAACAGTGGTGGTGGGTATTTTTGTATCTGTAAACATGTTTAACTCTCTTAAATGCACAGTGACCCATTCTTTTTTCGATAAATCACATCCTTTACTGGTTCTCTGCATTTTGTCCAAAAACAAAAAAATTCTGAACGTGAGAAGTGTTAATTTTATTGCTATTTCTACTCAAATATGATCGAATTTTTTTACGAATGCAGGTATATGTGACTTTCAATTATCCTTCGATGAGGCTAATTTTACCTAAAGAAACAATATTACAAGCAAAAATGTACTAAATAGGCCTATTTGCGATGAAATGAATAAAATATATAAGCATTGTCTAGAGTCCTCCATGTAACTTATTTTTAATTAATCCTTGTAGCAAGAAAGCCGATTTCACCTTCCATAACCAAAACTTCTAAAAACACAGCATTTCCAACACGCTTTATTTCCGAAACGAGCACGGTGACCCCCCAATTTTTTGCTTTTCTGACATGAGTTGGTCATTATCTAAGGACACGAAAAGTTTGGAAAAAATCTGAATGTGGGAAGATTTGGGTGCAAACTTCCTTAATCTTGAAATTATGAAAAGGAACAAAACTATCACTGACTGGAGAGGTGAGTTTGTCTCCGATAGTTATGGTATCGTTCTTTCAGGTCAGCCCCCTCCCCCCCTCCCCCTTCAAAAATCCTAGTTCTGTCACTGAATATGGTGAAACACTGTAGTCCAGTCACCAATCAACATATGATAATTGCGCCATATTAGCAGCGTCGTCATTACATTAAGAGAATGTTTGAATGAGCTCTTGCATGGGCTAAAATAAAGTGGCTGTAATAACAGGGTGTTGGTATGAACTGGTTGGCCATAAAGACTGGAGTTCCTCTTGTAAATGGACCTGGGGCAGAGGTGTACAGGGGCATCTTTTGTAAAATACATTTGGATTATTTAAGAGGAAAACTTGTAAAACATCAGAAGTTTTTAAAAACTATATCTCAGTTATTTTTAATTACTGATCCTGAATTACATGGTCCATGACAGTTATTGTATAGTTTTTTTCTCTCTCTCTCCTCGCAGGCTGTTCCATTCTTCTTGGGTGCAATAGCATTGGAGTATGTTTTGGCTGTTCTCACTAATTTGCCAAGAGCCAGGTTGAATGATGCATTCAGTTCAATTTCTGCAGGAGTGTTTTCTCAGTTGTCCAAGTAAGACATTTAAAATAGTTCTGAATCATTATTATTTATTGTGCCATCTACAGGTGTATGCAGAATTTCTTATGAACTTGGCTAAACTAGGTCAATCATTTAAAAAAGATAATTGTAGTTTAGAGCCCCTATTTATTTGATATTGCTTGAGGATGATTCTAAACTAGATCCTCTATATTTGGGAGCATAGCCGATCAGGAGAATTGTGTATTATTTTTCACAAACAGCACTTTCACCTGGGAAGCAACAATGCTTCTTACTTGCTTCAAAAACGAAAAACGTTTTTTTGTTTCTGAGAAGCAAGATCTGCTTATCTTGCTTCTGGACATGTCTCTCATGTTTCCCTGCTAGCAGAGGCCCCTTTTCCTTTGTATTCGCTGAGCTGACGGACGGGACGAAAAGGGACCTCTGCCATGGGTCGAAATGAACTGTGTTGAGCATGCGCCACGGTTACTTAGCGACCGAAACGTCACGTGATGCTTTTAGCACGTGATCAGCTGACGACTCCCACCTTTCTCAACTAGCGCGCCAAAAAACAGCTGCACAGTCTTGTTGTCGTGAATGGCGAGTTCACCAAAACCCTAAAAAAGGTAGACAGTTCGTCTAGAGATAGTTGTTGTCTAATCTACGGTATTAATTTCAAGTTATCTGGACAAGGAAGCTTTTTTAACATGACCACAACTCCAGGAATCAAAGAGAATATGATCGCTTCACTAAATTAGCAGTTGCATTGCGAAAGGACAATTTATAGGTTCGAAAAAACAAAACTCACTTGATCTAGAATAGTTAAAATTTCTTACTTTTAAATAAATTACACCAGTTGTCAATTAAGAATTAGCCAAAAATACATTCTCAGTCAAAATTTTGAAAATTTCCGCAAGAGATTTCTCATGTTGTCTCGCGCGTGAAATCAAATCACAACAGAGCATTTGTGTCTGTTTAGGTCAGATTACTACTTTTCGAATTTTTTTGAATGAAGGTACACAGAAGAAGAGACAGTAGGCTTTTCTTAATAATACATTTATTAAAACACGCCTTTACTTGTTTCTGAAGACCAAACGCGTTCAATTCTTTCTTCGAGAGAAGCTACGCGCAAGCGATTTCGCTCGATGTGCAAGTTATTTTGAAGAGCATTTGGTGATGCGAACTGTGCACATTTTTCAAAACTATTACGAAAACTGTAAGGAATATGAAGAATCCCTCAATTAAAAAGCAATTTCGATACAAATTTACAATCAAATGTGTAATTTACTCTACCGTAGACTCGTAGAAGTGCTGGCGCATCTCACAGAAAGTCCGCAGCTCGAAAAATCTTTGGAGGTGGAAGGTTGTCCTTCGCCTTGACAGACGTTTTCTTCGCTCTAAATTCCATTCCTTGACTTGTCGAGTGTTTCTTAGAGCTTCTTCTTTCGATTGTTTATCTTTCCGTCGTCCATTTTAACAAAAACAAGAGAAAGTAAACGTTGTAACTCTTCACGAGTTTAGTTCTCTTTCCACGGCAAGTTACTATGCAGGCTCACTAAATGACAGCGGAATAACTGTAAAGGAATGCGCGAGATACGGTGGGCTCAAGTCCCGGTCAGCAAACAATACAGGGAGCATGCGTTTCGGAAACCGCCGTCCACTACCATGGACGGCGGTTGGATCAAAGGGAGTTTCGACCCATGGCAGAGGTCCCTTTTCGTCCCGCCCGTCAGCTCAGCGAATACAAAGGAAAAGGGGCCTCTGCTAGCAGGGAACTCTCATGTAAGCTTTTCAGGGAAACCACCTTAGGTGTGGAGGGGGAACGGGAGCCTGGGAGAAAAGAGGGCGGAGTTGTATGGGAGGCAGGAGTAGAACGGGAATCCTAAGATGTCGGGAAGTGGAAGAAATAGGGATATAATGCAACATGGCGCAATATTTTGCAATCGAAAAAGCACAAAGAGGCGGGAGCTAAGTAAACAAACATAGGGTGGGAACTGGGATTAAAGGCTATGGGAAGCAGAAAGTTTAAATCCTCCTGTCCCCCCCCCCCCCCAGGTATGTCCTTTGTTATTAGTGGCAACTCTACTGATCATCTTTATGTGCTTCCTCAATTTTAATCGTAGCCCGCATTGCAGCCGGCCATCATCTAAACCCTTTGTATATATAATTATATGGTCTATACAGGTGGTGTAGAGTGTCTGTGACGCAGGCTGTGTTAATTGGCAAGTCAGGAAATTTTGTGTAAGTCTGGGGATATCCCATATTTTTTCTACCTGACGTCTTAACGGCAAGTCAGCTAACACCTTAGAACTAAGTGCTCAAATCTAATTATGCATTGAATGTGTACGTACCATAATGATTAAGTGTTAACCGTGTAATTTTTAAACAAAGATTTTGTATAATTTTGCAGGATAATTGTGCTGAGTGTAGAGCTTGCTCTTTATGTGTTTGTTTATGAAAAATTCCACCTGGTAACTTTGCTGTGGGACTCTCCTGGGACCTGGTACCTTTGTTTTATTGGAGTGGATTTTCTTTATTACTGGTTCCACAGGGCTGCTCATGGTAAGATCAGGTGTGATGTTCACGAAGAATTCTCCTTGCTTTTTAAAAATTTTTTATTATGTTCCTCTCATCACTATTTTACAAAGATTTGGTAGTTTACTACATGTATTTAATTACAATTTACTATATACATGTATAATTGATTACAGTAATTTTACAATAGTGAGAGTTCACAGGTTACTAATTAATTATTTACAATAATTTGTCAATTATCATTACACATGAGCAAAAATGGGTAAACAGACTCCCAAATGGGAAACAAAAAGGGCAAAAAAAAAGAAGGGAGATTTCAACAAGGAGCAGATCAAAGGAAAAAATAGCACTATAGAGAGGCTTAAGAATGAAGTGAGATTAAAGTTTTGGAAGTGGAGAAGTTTTCAACTTTAAACTGTAAAGTTAATTTATGAAAAAACTCCGAAAATAAATATTTAATTTTGGTAAAGCTTTGCAGGCGTGTAAAATTAATGTTTGACTTGCAGCAGGAGGAGACGTATGCTTTTTGTATATATTCCTTAATGTGCAGTAGTTCAGAAAATTTACGTGTAAAGCAAGGCTGTCATTTAGACTTTAAACCCACAATACTTGTAATGGTTGCTATTGAGTGCTTACATCTTAAGGCCAAGTAAGATAGTCAGGTAACTTTTTTGTGCAACTTGTTAGCAGTGATGTTGAGTTGCAAGTTGAGAGAGTGTTCAGCACATATTTACATCCTCAGCATAAAGAAAATAATTTTGGCAGCATGCTGCCAAAAAATACATGTCACTGGTACTGCAACATAAATATTTTCTCTGCGAGTAGGTGGTAACATGAGCTGCAATCAATCTCATTAACTTGCATTATTTTTAATGATTAGGAATAACAAGGATATAAAACTGATTTAAAACATAAGGAATAAAATAAGAAACAATATTTTCGGGATTTATTTTTCTTTGATTAGAAATCAACATAATGTGGGCAGCCCATCAGGCACACCACAGCTCAGAAGATTACAACCTTACAACAGCTTTACGACAATCTGTAGTGCAGAATTATACATCTGCAGTAAGTAACTGTTATTTATTACAAGTACTTTAAGAACTGTTCATTAGATACTGCATGCTAGATGTTAGTTGATCTTAATCGTAAATTATGTGGTTACACACAATTTCAGAGAATTGTTATTAATTAGCTGACTGTATTCAATTCAGTTTCCCAATTAGTAACTTGTGATGAGTATGAGATTTGTGACCCTCTGACAACATGAACAGTCAGATTCTTGATCAGTTAATCCTGTCCAGTGAGCTTGAATGGACAGGTGTCTTTTGCAGGTCACATTCTTCAGGTCACAAGAACAGGTCCCTGTGTTGCTGACATCTAAACACATTGGACAACTTGTTATTCTTTGTGTGTTGCTCAATCTTGACTTGAATGGTTATAGCTAGATAAAGAAACCTGTCAAAAGAAAAAAAAATTCCCATAAAAATAGGAGAGGTATATTTTGCAAGGTCACATTCTACGGGTCACAAGAACAGGTCGCTGTGTTGCTGACATATAAACACATTGGACAGTGTATATGTCACCTGGCATACTGGGTGATGTTTTAGCCTGATTTAGGGCTAGGGGACACTGTTTAGCTTGTTTATTTATCAGTAACACAGTGACCTGTACAGTTGACCTTTGGAATGTGACCTGTAAAAGGAAACTGCTGGTGAGCATGAGGCAGTCTTACCAGTTGTATAAGTCACACAAGTCCTGCATACTGCAAGTTAGGGTTATTAATGTCAGAAGTGTTTGCTGTGGTTGTAAAGATAAAGATGCTTAATTAGTCCAGGCATGCAATAAGTAAATTGTATCAATTGACAGTGGTTTTCTGATCCTATAAATAAACAACAATTGATGACACTTTTAATTTTAACTCTGTAAAGACTCTCTCCAACCCATGGTTATATGTTGTGGTTTAAATTTGTTTAAAAATTTTGGTTTTAGAATTTTCTGGTTTTGCAAAGCAGTTTTGTTTTGGTTTTTCTTTGTCTCAGATTTATTACCAATAAAAATACCCAATATAAATCAAATTGATTTTAAAATTTTCAAACTGAAGTCAGCTTTAAACCACAGCAAATAAGTGGGAAATACGCTCTATAGCTGGCAAGCCAAAAACAGCATTCTAGAAAAAAAGATAACAACAACAACAACAAAACAAAAACAAACAAACAAACAAAAACAAGTTTAACCCTTTAAACCCTAATATCAGCATGCATATTCTCCACACTGTTCTCCATACATTTCCTATGGAACTGATAAGGAGAACTTGTTTAACAATCAAGACCTTTTTCACTTGTTGACCATTTCCTTTCCCCCCACCACTGTTATGTATGATTGAGCCGTGAACATTACTACAAGTGTATAAGGAAAAAATTAAATTTTGGTCACTCTTAGCGGTTAAAGGGTTAAACTGCTTTAACTACCTTAATTTGCAGATCTTTTACCTCCCTCTGGCTCTGGCAGTTCCTCCATCCATTTTCTGCGTCCATGCTCAATTCAACATGCTTTACCAGTTCTGGATTCATACAGAGATTGTGCGTACTCTTGGACCTCTTGAGTACATCCTCAACACCCCAAGTCATCATCGTGTGCACCATGGTAATTATAGCCTAGGCATAGTCCATGAGCATGCTAAATCTTGTTAGAAAATGAAGATTTATTACGCTGTAATTTTCAAATGAAGATTCTCAAATCACTGCCCAAATAAGGTGGATTGGTTTTGAAAGTGGAGAGTTTTTGTGTTTGGACACCAAGTTTTAAATAAATGCCGGAAATGAGAAAAATAATGCAGTTTGTAGTTGATCACTTACTTTTATAGTCATGCGTACTTGTTTTCAAGAATTCGTGTTCTTTTTGGAGACTTGTGGGTTGGCTTGTAGAATTCCAGCTGTATAAAGACTTACTAGATTAAATTTGGTCATGCACATTTTTCCCTGGTTGTTTGCCATTTCTCACCTAGTCAAAGATTGTTCAATCCTTGTGAATAGTCAGGGACTTTCCAGTCTAACAGTTAGTACATGAAATTCTAAAACTTTAGGTTAATGTATGTTTAGTGAAGGGTAAGGTAATTTAAGCAAAAGTTAGAAAACTGTATTTTTGGGCCAGTTGGGCCTGGGGGGACCTGTGTATAGTCATGAGGGATGGAAATTAGCAGTGTGGTGTTCTTAAAATTACTCACCCATATGGTGAGTGCTGTCAAAATTTAGCTTTCAACCCTGCTATAATTCAATAATTATAATTCTGCCTTGAGTTATTAAATTACTTAAGGAAATCTGTATATTTTCTTGTTGTAGGAAGAAATCCATACTGTATTGATAAAAACTACGGTAAGTGAACTTGCAATTTTATAAAACATATTACTTTAGTGAGCTAGTAATAACATGCAGCTGCACCAAATTAATTCATTTAACAAAGAATATCAATTGAATTCAATGCATGCACATGTTGGTCACAGTTCTGGCTACATATTCAGTCTTCTATTTTTAATAACTGAAAGTTTTTTGTTTCATATACCAGGTGGAACCCTGATCATCTGGGACAGAGTATTTGGTAAGTGTTGATTATACCTTGGTGGTATTGTATGCTTCATTTTGCATGTCCCAGACACCAAAAAATGTCCAAAGAAGAACATTTTGTTTAGTTGTGTTTGAATTAGATGACTATTAAAATTTGGAAGAAGATTGAGAAGATCACCCCCTCCCCATCCCCACCCCCTTCCCCCTCCCCTCCACTTTGCTTACCACTCCTCCCCATTCTCGTTAGATTCTTTTTCCTCTGTTGCAATGACTAAATTATAACTTCTCTAATTGATACTTGACTACTTAAAATATCACAGTGTGAAACTCTCAAATTAAGATGAACGCCCCTATATATAGTAAGATTATAATTAGTCAATTCATATTTTTCTTTCGGGTATGTAGGAACATTTCAGGCTGAAACAGATGAAGAAATAGCATATGGACTGGTTCATCCACTAGCCAGCTGGGATCCCATGTGGACACAGGTATTGGATAATGGCGATTCAGGCAAAAATGTCTGCCACATTTCCTGATGTGTATTTTAGTGTCTCAATATACAGTGTATTGCCAGCAATTTGGATTAGTTGACACTCCCAACCTTGTTTATGGGAATAACTAAATATGATTTCACATCCTGCTGCAGCGGACACCCCTTAATTGGATACACCTCTCTAAGATACGGTATGCACAGTCTTAATCTAAGATATCTCTGTGGGTTAGATTACAGTGCTCTCTTCACAACACTTTTCTGTTGAAAACACCTCTAAAATCGAAGGTTTGTGCTTCTTTGAAATCTGTAATTTGCAACAAGTGTATATTACGTTTATATTTTAGTTTTGTATTGCAATCTCCTTTACAGCTTTGCCACTTTTCTCATATTTGGAAGGCATTTTGGGAAACACCAGGACTAAAGGACAAGGTAAAATGTAATATATTAATTACTACGAGCTTTCATTTCCCTACCCCGCCCCTGGAAGTCACATTTTTATCCCAGGGGGACTCCCTTATAAAGTGATAATGATAATATTATTATTTTTGCATCAGACAGAGAACCATAGTATGCATAGGTATATCTCAGAAAACTGCCTAAAGCCAGCTATCAATGTTGTATGGAAAATGCCACAGTTGTGCATGATTTAGTTATGAATGCACTTGAATTAGGCCTTGGAGGGGTTAAATCCTTGGAATTTTTGCTAGGATGTGCTGCCCAGTTTTTCAAATCCAGCTACTTTATTTCCAATGGCCATTTTCAGACCAATTTGATTGGCCATAATTTTTCAGACCAAAACTGCTCAAAACCATAACACTTGGGGTGGCACGTACCTATACACAACCTATACAAGGGAGAACTCCCCCCCCCCCCACGTTGGAAGGTTCGCTAAGCACTCAGACAAGAAGCTAGAGGCACTATTGATGATCCTTACACTTCTTTTACGCTTTACAAACTTACCACATGCAGCAGTAACTCAATAGTGCATGCTGATCAACATTTACCATTTGTTAACAAAAAACCAATAGTGATCTGCATCAAATTTCTCTCCACCATATCAATTTTATATAACATATTAAGGTCATGAAAATTGGGGAAATGATCACCAAAGATAAATAGTAGATTGCATGATGTCTTAACAAGTTCTCCTAGTTAGTACTCAGTGAAATGTATCAGACCAGCAAGGAGAATTTGAATAACAATGCCAGGGTTGAAAGGGTTAATTCACTGTGTACTTTCAACCAACCAGAGAGTTGGTAAGGTTATTTCTAAACCTTCCTGCAGTACAATGAAGTTTTTTTTTTGTAATTTGTCCTTCAGCTGTCTGTGCTATTTAAAGGTCCTGGGTGGACTCCTGGAAAGCCTCGCTTGGGTGATCCTGCTGACATACCAGAGGTATTAACAAACAATTAGAAGACTGGGAATGAATTGTCAATCAAAATTACAACCTTCATCGGATAAAGCACCACAGAAATGGTAAACCTGGCCCATTAGTTTGTAACTAATTAATTAATTGAATAAAAGCTGCATATTAAAAATGGCTTCTGAAAGGTATAAACAAATTACAGAGTTTTGTGTGGTTTAACTGGGGACACACATTTCAAAACAGAGATGTTAGCTGGTCCCCATTTATAGATTAGATTAGATTAGATTAGATTTATATATAGATTAGATTAGATTACATTAGATTAGTTTAGACTAGACTAGATGCCTTTATTTAAAAAAAATCATATAAGAAAAATACACCTGGGTAGGGTAGGGTTTTTTTTTTCTAAAAATTGGTCAATGGGGGCCCAGTGGCATGGGCCCTTTTGTGAAATTTTGGGGGGCCCTTTTACAAGAAAAGAGGCCCAAGGTATTTTAACTATTTTATAACATCTATTCACTCAGTGGAGTGCATGTCTACGTGAAACTTCTAGTGACATTTTGCCTTAAGGTTACCGTGTGCGATAAAAATGGGAAATTTACGATTTTATTTTTTTTCCATAAAAATAAACGTTTCCTTGGAATCTTCTAATTCCGAAAAAGAAATTTGAAAAAAGAGTAAATATTCGCCGAGAAAATGGGATGACCGTTTTCCACCGGAAGTGAAAGTTTATTTTTGATTGACAGCTAATTGATGCGAGTGCAGCCATTTCGCGGGAAAGATTGTTTATGGGAGAACCTCCATATTTATCGTTTCCCGAAGCGTTCTATGTCCGTTTATGTTATATTTTTGTCGTTAGAGCCCGGTTTTCTAAGTTATTACTTTGCTATGGAAACCCACAGGCCGCGGAAATGTCCGTGGGCTAACTCCAAAAAGCGAAAAAAGAGGAAAACTCAGAAGACAAGAAAAGCATGCATGGGGTGTTTATATAATGCAAAATTTCGTTCTTTAAAATGTCTATATATATAGGACTTAAATTTAGCCGTTAAATCGATTTGTAGAAATAAGTTATTCTTCTATATTACTGTTCCGATTTTCGCCGTTGATCAACGGCTAAATATTGGGTCTATATATAATAAAGGTTTCAATTTTGCCGTTAATTAACTGCTAAATATTGGGTTTATGTATAATAAAGGATCCGATTTTCGCCGTTAATTAACGGCTAAATATTAGTTCTATATATATTAAGGGGTCCAATTTTCGCCGTTGATCAACGGCTAAATATTGGGTCTATATATAATAAGGGATCCCATTTTCGCCGTTGATTAACGGCAAATATTGGGTTGGTATCTAATAAGGGGTCCAATTTTCGCCGTTAATTAACGGCTAAATATTGGGTTTATATATGAGAAGGGGTCCGATTTTCGCCGTTGATTGATGGCTAAATATTGGGTCTATATATAATAAGGGGTTCAATTTTCGCCGTTGATTAACGGCTAAATATTGGGTCTATATATAATAAGGGATCCGATTTTCGCCGTTGATTAACGGCTAAATATTGGGTCTATATATAATAAAGGTTTCAATTTTGCCGTTAATTAACTGCTAAATATTGGGTTTATGTATAATAAAGGATCCGATTTTCGCCGTTAATTAACTGCTAAATATTAGTTCTATATATATTAAGGGGTCCGATTTTCGCCGTTAATTAACGGCTAAATATTGGGTCATATATAATATGGCGTTCAATTTTCGCCGTTAATTAACTGCTAAATATTGTGTTTTTATAGAATTAGGGGTCCGATTTTCGCGGTTAATTAACGGCTAAATATTGGGTCTATATACGATAAGGAATCCGATTTTCGCCGTTGATTAACGGCTAAATATTGGGTTGGTATTTGATAAGGGGTCCCATTTTCGCCGTTAATTAACGGCTAAATATTGGGTTTACATATAATGAGGGGTCCGATTTTCGCCGTTGATTAACGGCTAAATATTGGGTCTATATATAATAAAGGTTCAATTTTCGCCGTTAATTAACGGCTAAATATTGGGTTTACATATAATAAGGGGTCCGATTTTCGCCGTTAATTAACGGCTAAATATTGGGTTTACATATAATAAGGGGTCCGATTTTCGCCGTTAATTAACGGCTAAATATTGTTTAAGTTTCACTTTGTATCTTCAAGGACTGTAACTAGCTCAAGATAAGAACTCGAGTTAAAAAACTTTGGCCTAGTTTCTAAGTATAATTCATTTTCGGTACATTGAAAGTATTAGTGGAAGTATCAGTGGCATAAAAGTATCGCACACTGTAGCGTTGAGACATTGTACGACTAGTTGTCGTATTTCCACGTTTCCTTTCTCCACAAATATTTTTCTCCTGTTTACCAATGGTAGAAGTTATTCTCGGGCAAATTTGTTCGCAACATTAAAATAATAGTTTGCCTTACGTTAACAATTAGATTCACATAAAAACTTAAGTATTTTCAGTGAAATCTATTCATTCGTGTCTATTTGGAAGGGTACATGTGTACACATTTATACCGTAACGGTGATTTACAATTGGCTGATTTAAGTTTAATTTTTTTAAGTTTTCTGTGCTTCCTTTGAATGATAGAATGAATGGATGATAGAACTCTTTGTTTATCTCTCATGTCTTTTCAGCCTACTTTTCTTATTGATATGTTTTTCTTTTTAATTGTACTATTTTGACATTCTTCACAAACGGCACACGGTAAATTGTGGCGTTGTACAGCCGCACCAATCCTTTCAATTAAAATTTACGCGCGAAATTTCAAGTTATCGATCGATATTACGCGAGGAACCTAGATCAATTGCTATTATTGACCGCAGATAAAATATTAAGTTCTCATGATTGGGCAATAAGTCGTTTTTACTGCCATAAGGCGGACTTAAACATAAGTATAAGCGAAAGCATAAGGAAAAGAAAAACAGTGTTGGATCCTGATTATGTTTACTCTTATACTTATTTTGGGCCATTTTTCGAGACAGTAGTCAGAAAACGTTTCGTTTCTTTTTTAGACTTTTTAGCCTTGTAAAACGTATTTGTATATTTTACTTTCAACCAACAACGTTTTTAAGTTGCCCTTTCGCAAGTTTATCAATGAGCCTCGTGTCAATATTAATTTTTCTACCATAGTAAACTTATTACTTACTACTCAAACAGATTAAACGGTTATCGTACGCGACACTTGTTTCGTTTTCCGTGCATGTTTACGATATTTAGGGTCGGGTTGTTCCAAGCAGGGTAAAGTTAACCAAGGATTAGCATCAGCTTTAAGTTCACTGAAATCAACATGATTGCAACCCAGATTCCTTTAAATTCGTTTTAGGGTACAATTTGACTGTGACTGCTCTCGAATTACACGTTTAAACAAACAGCGTAAACGCTATCAAACAAGACACAGCGGAACCTGGCTTAACATATATCCCTGGGTAGCATCAACCGGTGTTCGAGCAACTGGTCTCTAGATCGGGGCTAGATCAGGGTGTCAAGTCACAGGCGTGGGCGTGACGTCATCCAAATCAACAATAGTAGCAGCCTTGTTCTTTCCCCACCCCCTCTAAAATACCGACCCGATATTTAGCCATTACTTAACGGCGAAAATCTGATCCCTAATTATGTTTAGATCCGATATTTAGCCGTTGCTTCGCGGCGAAAATCGGATCCTTTATTATATATAAACCCAATATTTAGCAGTTAATCAACGGCGAAAATCGGATTCCGCATTATATATAGACCCAATATTTAGCCGTTAATTAACGGCGAAAATCAGACCCCTTATTATATGTAAACCCAATATTTAGCCGTTACCTAACGGCGAAAATTGGATCCCTTATTATATATAGACCCAATATTTAGCCGTTAATCGATGGCGAAAATGGATCCCTTATGATATATAGACCCAATATTGAGCCGTTAATCAACGGCGAAAATCGGATTTCATTTTATATATAGACCCAATATTTAGCCGTTAATCAACGGCGAAAATCGGATTTCATATTATATATAGACCCAATATTTAGCCGTTAATCAACGGCGAAAATGGATCCCTTATGATATATAGACCCAATATTTAGCCGTTAATTAACGGCGAAAATCAGACCCCTTATTATATTTAAATCCAATATTTAGCCGTTGATTAACGGCGAAAATTGGACCCCTTATTATATATAAACCCAATATTTAGCAGTTAATCAACGGCGAAAATCGGATTCCGCATTATATATAAACCCAATATTTAGCCGTTAATTAACGGCGAAAATCAGACCCCTTATTATATGTAAACCCAATATTTAGCCGTTACCTAACGGCGAAAATTGGATCCCTTATTATATATAGACCCAATATTTAGCCGTTAATCAATGGCGAAAATGGATCCCTTATGATATATAGACCCAATATTGAGCCGTTAATCAACGGCGAAAATCGGATTTCATTTTATATATAGACCCAATATTTAGCCGTTAATCAACGGCGAAAATCGGATTTCATATTATATATAGACCCAATATTTAGCCGTTAATCAACGGCGAAAATGGATCCCTTATGATATATAGACCCAATATTTAGCCGTTAATTAACGGCGAAAATCAGACCCCTTATTATATTTAAACCCAATATTTAGCCGTTGATTAACGGCGAAAATTGGACCCCTTATTATATATAAACCCAATATTTAGCAGTTAATCAACGGCGAAAATCGGATTCCGCATTATATATAGACCCAATATTTAGCCGTTAATTAACGGCGAAAATCAGACCCCTTATTATATGTAAACCCAATATTTAGCCGTTACCTAACGGCGAAAATTGGATCCCTTATTATATATAGACCCAATATTTAGCCGTTAATCGATGGCGAAAATGGATCCCTTATGATATATAGACCCAATATTGAGCCGTTAATCAACGGCGAAAATCGGATTTCATTTTATATATAGACCCAATATTTAGCCGTTAATCAACGGCGAAAATCGGATTTCATATTATATATAGACCCAATATTTAGCCGTTAATCAACGGCGAAAATGGATCCCTTATGATATATAGACCCAATATTTAGCCGTTAATTAACGGCGAAAATCAGACCCCTTATTATATTTAAACCCAATATTTAGCCGTTGATTAACGGCGAAAATTGGACCCCTTATTATATATAAACCCAATATTTAGCAGTTAATCAACGGCGAAAATCGGATTCCGCATTATATATAGACCCAATATTTAGCCGTTAATTAACGGCGAAAATCAGACCCCTTATTATATGTAAACCCAATATTTAGCCGTTGATTAACGGCGAAAATTGGACCCCTTATTATATATAGACCCAATATTTAGCCGTTAATCAATGGCGAAAATGGATCCCTTATGATATATAGACCCAATATTTAGCCGTTAATTAACGGCGAAAATCAGACCCCTTATTATATTTAAACCCAATATTTAGCCGTTGATCAACGCCATATTATATATGACCCAATATTTAGCCGTTAATTAACGGCGAAAATCAGACCCCTTATTATATTTAAACCCAATATTTAGCCGTTGATTAACGGCGAAAATTGGACCCCTTATTATATATAAACCCAATATTTAGCAGTTAATCAACGGCGAAAATCGGATTCCGCATTATATATAGACCCAATATTTAGCCGTTAATTAACGGCGAAAATCAGACCCCTTATTATATGTAAACCCAATATTTAGCCGTTGATTAACGGCGAAAATTGGACCCCTTATTATATATAGACCCAATATTTAGCCGTTAATCAATGGCGAAAATGGATCCCTTATGATATATAGACCCAATATTTAGCCGTTAATTAACGGCGAAAATCAGACCCCTTATTATATTTAAACCCAATATTTAGCCGTTGATCAACGCCATATTATATATGACCCAATATTTAGCCGTTAATTAACGGCGAAAATCAGACCCCTTATTATATTTAAACCCAATATTTAGCCGTTGATCAACGGCGAAAATTGGACCCTTCATTATATATCCTGAGACCCAATATTTAGCCGTTAATCAACGGCGAAAATCAGACCCCTTATTATATATAGACCCAATATTTAGCCGTTAATCAACGGCGAAAATCGGATCCTTTATTATATAGATCCAACATTTAGCCGTAACCTAACGGCGAAAATTGGATTAGTATTGATTACAAAGCAGGTTTGTGGCTAAAAAAGTTTTACATCTATAGAGAACATCAAATGCGAAATTAGCACTTATAAAAACTCCGGCATGACAGAGGAAACACGTTGTAGCCTGGCTGCATCAGACAAAGGTTCATATCATCGGGAATGGCCGTCAGAACCTTCCAATCACGAGGAAAGTATCGGAGCGTGCGGGCAAAATATCCTTAGAACGGAAGAAAGAGGGTTATTTAATGTTTGGGCTGATTTTAATCGCAATAGTGACAGTGAATCGCCAGACGATTGTGATGAAAACTACAGTTTAATACCAAATAATATTGTGCGAGCGCAAACTACGCTGAAACGTACAGCATCTGTTATTACTGCAATTCGATGGAATACATTGTAGTACCTCCGTTTGATCTCTCTGGGATAGTAGAGCAGCCCTGAACAAGCGACCTAACGTGAATACAGTTTACAACACACAATCATTCAAGTAACCTGATAACTGTTACAGTTTACCAGCTCCCACATAGCGTAAACAAAGAACCCACAATAAAGAGATAGCGAATTTAAATTCATCTCGTTTTACCCGTGTTCTCTTTTGATTTTCTTCAATGTTTTCATTTTAATGCAAAAAGAAGAATTTTTTTATTATTTTAGATTTGTTAATACAATGTACATGTAGCCCGTGGTATATAGCCAACGCTGGGAGACGACCTTTTGATCTCTTCGCAGGGAACCTCGCTTGCTGTCACAGCTAATAGTTTCACTCATTTGTACATTGGCCTATCAGATCCCGATGAAACCGCTCTTTTGTTGTTACTTTATTATACTCTTTTGGAAAGATACAAATATCTCTAAACAATGTTGAAATCGTTTGGATACCAACAATTGCCTTGAAAAATTCCCTATTTGCCGGCGAGAAACGGACAAAACAATTGTGTGTCGAACACGCGCTATGCTGATTGCATATTCAAATAGCCAGTTTTATAAGCTTTAATTTGATATAGGGTTTGGGGTATCTGCGGCGAAACTGAGAAGCGCTACATGCGTAAGACTGAAGACACCTCTGAAGGTACACGGTAACCTTAACCTTTGAGTAAACAAACGAAGAAAAGACAGACAAATTAAGAGATAAAATCCCACAATTCGACTAAATATAATCCCACAGTATAATTAAAGGCTCAGTGATCAGCAGGTGATGTTTGGAAATTCTTTACCAGGAATTTTGTTCGCCCCATTTATGAGAAATTTTGGGCACCAATATTTTTCGACTTACAGAAATCCCGCAATGCCACATTCTAAAATAAACCCTGGTAGAAAGAGACAGTGTGGCCTAAAGTTTTTTGTCTTAAACGAAACAATACAATACAATACAGACGACCATGCCTGGAACACTGGCCCTCTGATCTCCCAGTTGAAAGTCCAATGAAAGTCCTTTGTGATTCATGACCACTACACTACTGCAACTCCCTACTCGTTTACAAAGTGGCAAATTAATGATTCCTTTTGGGTCTCTTAGTAAGTTTGGTCCCACAGCATAAAATAATATAAATAATCAAAAAAATGTCTTTTTTAAATCTTAGATTGAGTATCCCATTCAGAAATATGACAATTCCCTGTCATTCTGGGGAAGTCTGTATGTTCTAGTACATTTTGTGGTTGCCATTGTTGCTTATCAGTTGCTGATTGCGAGGAGAATGGTAAGCTTAGAAAATTGAAGTCCTTTACATGACTGCAGTGTAAGTGAAAATTATGTAACTATACTATGCAGACCATCAACATTATGGATAAAAGATCAATCACTGTAAATAAATTCTGAAATTATAGAACTGAACAGAAGCTTTTCAATCAAGTGTCCCAAGTAAGGGAACAGAGTGGCCAATTCGGCTTTTCTAAAAATGTGCAGTTACAGAAAATATCCGTACCCATCTCACCCATGTCCAGTTGGGGTTGGGGTTGGGGGGGGGGGGGGTCTCAAAAGCCATGATTTTAAAGAGATGTGTGACACTGATCTGGGATTTCTGGTGGGGTGGGATGGGGGACTCAAACTGAAACAACCATGGTGGTGGTGGGGGGGGGGGGGGGGGTCTGGCTACAGTAAAACCTAGAGGTGGAGATATAAGAGGTCAATAATTAACTTCTGTTTTGCAATTTGCCAGAACCTGTATTAAGGGGGCTACTCTGTATTAAGTGAACCTGCCCACTAGCAAGGTTCCCGAGGGTGTCCCCTTAATACAGGTTTCACTGTATTTTCTGTAACAGCACAATGTAGTATTGATCCAAACCTTCAAACATTTTGTCTTCTTTATCTAGTTTATATATGTTATTTCCTGTCGATAAAAACCTTGTATCCATGAGACTGTATATATTCTGACTTGTCTTTTTCTTCAGGTAATGAGCCAGTTTCATATTATTGGAGTTATTTCATATTTCCTTTTCACCATTTCAAGTGTTGGGGCTCTCTTTGATAACAAGTAAGTGTACAAAGAACAAAGTTTAGTTGTGAAACTAGAACTGAAACATTGATACATTAAAACCGTAGCAGCAAAAACCATAGCAGAGAGTAAATTAATAAATTAATAAAATAAATTATTTATAATTGCTGACTTTTTTAACGGTAGTAGTCCATTCCAAGCATCTCTTGGTATCTATATAGATTTTTTTTTTGTGAAAAAAATCCATTGGTTTTTGTATAATATTTTTTAAACCTTTTTCAATGTAGTATTGTATTCTAACTTGCATTTTAAACATTTTTTAAAGTGAATTTTAAACTGTTTGGTTAAGATGTCTTTTAAGGACGGTGCCTCCTTTTGTTACTGCGTATACGTACTGCGCATCTCGGGATATTTGGGTTTCTTAACAAATTTGCCCCCTAATACAACAACATTTTTGCGCGGTTTATGACTATGTAAAAAAAGCAGATCTTAGCGAGGGCTATCAGAATCCAAAAAGAAAATAGAGGGTAACCACGCATTTTTCAGAGATAATTGAGCTTCAGGTTGAAAGAAATTGTCATACATTCTTTGTGTTTAAACGCTTTTTTAGGTTTATGGTTGCTTAGTTATCTCTGAAAAATGCGTGGCTACCCACATTTTTCTTTTTGGATTCCAGCTGGTCTTGCTAAGTTCTGCTTTTTCCCCACAGTCATAACCTTTGCAAAAATACATCTGTATTAAGAGGCACCGTCCTTTAAATATATTGTCACTAAAAAGCACCACCAGCGGAGTGTCAATAAAGTATTGTATTGAATTAAAAACTTGTGCCTCTCTTGTGGACCAATTACATTTGTTTTCCCATGCTTGATGAGATTTGTAATTTAAATTAAATGCCTTACACAAGAGGAAGAATTTAAATCAAACTTAGTGACTGTGTATTGCTACCCAGAACAGGTCTGTTTTGATCACAGGCAGTGTGCCAGTTAAGTGTTTTACGCAGGGAGTCATGAAAACCATCCAAGGGGTCACCAACTTGGCGGGCAGTGGCCTTGTTAGGGTGGTAATTCGTGTCTCAAATGGGACGCCAAATTTCTGCTTTGTCTTTATCGCACGCTGAAAGAAGGCCATAGTTCCTAAAAACAAAAACAAAACCGTACAAAATGACATAGTAGTGAGCACGTGTCCACTTTGTGAAACAAGTCTGCTAATTATGCGCCGATCAATTCGAAACTTCAACATCCCCCCCCCCGGGCATACCCCGGGCATTTGACTGTGAATCGTGCCCAGTGAGGGGGGAATTTGAACGTTGCATTGAAAGGGTGGGGAATTTGAACCGGATTTATCTCTTGTTCTGACGTAATACGCCCGTGAGTTTTTTCGGTCTTAACAGGGTTTGACGGATTTACAAGATAGAATTTCGCTTTGGTTAGTGAATAACTCTTTCAAATGCGTCTTTAAAAGAAGTTTGAAGGTATCATTACGGCATATCTCTCTCTGAAAAGCGTGTAAAGCGTTTGATTGAAGACGAAATTGGCTTGGTGGAGAGGTATTTCAGTACTAATTGGTTGGGCATTTGAACGGCCTTTTTGCCCCGAGGGGAGGGAATTTGAACAAGCCAATCTTCAAAAGTTCAAATGCCCGGGGGGTTGCCCGGGGGGGGAATGTTGAACTTTCGAATTGATCGGCGCATTACGAAGAAACGTTGAAAAGACTTGAAGACTCAACTGAACACCGTACGAACAAACTGACGTATGGAGAAAAATAAAAAAGGTGAACCGTTAGGTATGGATTAACGTTGAAAAGATAAGACTAACACAGTACGAACGAACTAGAGTACGGAGAACAGTACAGAAGACAAGACTGACACAGTACGAACAAACTGTTGAATGGAGAAACGTCAAAGAGAGAAGACTCATATCAGACGAACGACTCTTATCTTACGGAGAAACGTAAAGAAGACATGACTAAAACAGCGTACGGAGACTGAACATTGAAATTACAAGATTAACTCTGCACGAACGAACTAGCGTACGAGGAAACGTTGAAAAAGACAAACTAACATTGTACAAACGAAGTAGCGTAGGGAGAAACGTTGAAAAGACTAATACCATACGAACGAACTAGCAGTGATACGTAACTACGAGACTAACACTGGATGAACGAACTAACGGAGGGAAACACGTATAAAAGGAGACAAGATGAGCACCGCAATAAAGAATCAACGTACGAAGAAACATTTAAAAGACAAACCTAACACCGTAAGAACGGTGTTAGGTGCGAACCGTACGTAGCGTACGGAGAAAGATTGAAAAGACGAGACTAACAACGTACGAACGAACGAGCGTACGGTGAAAGGTTGTGAAAAGAAAAGGCTAACGCAGTGCAAATGAACTGACGTAAGGAAAAAACGTTAAAAAGACAAAAGTAACACCGTAACAAGGAACAGGCGTACGGAGAAAGGTTAAAAAAACGAGATTATATCTTTACGGGTGAACTAGCGCACGGAACAAGGTTAAAGAAAACAAGAGAAAGGCATTAAAGGACTGAATTACAGAGAAACTTTAAAAAGACATGACTAGCACCATGCGGGCGAACTAAATTACGAAGAAGCTTTCAAGAAAAGTGAAAAAAGCCTAAGATCGTAAAGTTGACGATAGAGTATACCAGGCTGCGTCTTTTCTCACGCGTGCCACTCAAGCAGGAAAGAAGTAAAAGAAGTGAATCAAATGCCATATATTTTATATATGTGGTATATTTTTCGTTAATTAAAATTTTCTTGTTCATTAAGTTTTATGATTGTTCGATATAAGCTTCACATGTCATAGCATATAATAAATTTTTGCCGTTTCAGTTTTTAAATTACAAGATAGTCTTTTACTTTACACTTTGTTTTCACGTTTGCACCAAGGAGTAGAGCTCTATTTTCCTTTTGTCCACGTTTTATCAAATGTTTCATCTTTTTTTGTCTTTGCAGGTGGTATGCCCCGTACTTGGAGCTGTTTCGCTGTCTTCTGTTTCTCATCATTGATCTTATTCTTTCGTCTCAAAATCTGGACACCGGAGGTAAGCTTAGCGAATTACTTGATTCAATTTCACAGGGGTCAAACGCAAAAACCAATGTCACTTCCGGTTTTACAGAGCCTTGAAGTTTGAATCAGTTCAGACTTTTACGAGCGCGAAGTTCGTATGAAAACGATACATAAAATATCCGATGAACAAAATTTCGCGCCGATAAAACTTGTGGCTGCCAGTTACTTCATTCTGAACACATGCTCGAAGTAAAAAGCTTAAGTTTTCAGAAATGGCGCTAAGTTTTACGGTTATAGTGAAACTTTCGACATCTGTCTGTATTTTCTTTTGTAAAATTGTGGCGGGAACAATCGGCGGGAACTGTGCACGCGTCGTGCGTTTGACCGCTGTGAATGGTTCAATAGGGTCTTCACAAACTGCGAGCCAGCGATCCATGCAAGTCATGAGAGGCAAATGTTAGTTTCCAGTCCTTTTGTATTGAAAAATTCCTTTATTATTCCTTTTTGTCCATCTAAAATGACATTTCGGCCCAGGTTTAAACGCAAGAACAGAGACTTAGCCTCCGAATATCTTGATTTAATACCACTTGTACTTTTTGATATTATTTTAGTTCATTGCAGTTCATATTAACCTAATTCAGTGACCAACTGCATGTATTGAAAAATTGAAAAATTAATTAAAATTGAAAATTAATCCGCAAGTTCATATGCAATTAGTGAATTTCTAACAAAACAATTGTTGACTTTAATGACATGCAAGCAGTCTTTCTATGAAAGCAACAGTAATCAGCATCAAATTTCTCCTCACAGTATCAATACACTTGTTCATACCCATGAAAAGGTTGTGAGCATTAAGGAAGTGATCACGAAAGAGAAATTGTCTTGCACTTTAAAGGGGCTATGTCACGAGGAGTTTGCTATTTCAGATCAATTCTGTACTAAAATCATTACTAAGTGCCTTTACTCATACACAAAAAGCTATGAGGAAGATATCAAATAAATTTTGTCAGGGAGAGCTAACCATAATAAATTTTTTGGTGATTTTTGAAGACATGGCATCAAAACTTGAAAAAATTGGCCCAATATTTTCAAGTTGCAATCCATTTCCATCCTTGCCATCGGTAGCAACAGACGACAGGAATCAGTTTCAGTGGCGTAAGATAGTCTTAAATAACAATTCTAGACCATTATTTTTGGAATTCAATTGATTTGAAGACACTTTTTAGCTTTTAAAAGATATTAAAATAGCGTGACATAACCCCTTTAAAGAAATTCTCTAAACTGGTCATAGGTTGCGGGAAATGTTTAGAGACCGGAAGGAGAATTTGTATATTGGCATCAGGGATTTAAAAAATCTGTCATCCAGCTCTCAATGTAATCGAAATGTAATACCCTGCGTAGATGACGGTTTCTTTGGCAGACAAAACCGCAAGAGATTCCACAAGGAAACCGACAACTGTGTAGACTGAAGCATAATGATTCCGGAAATAATGATGGGTCAAGGGAAGACGTTAGGTTTCCAATTTAGGATTTAAGGGAATAAATTAAACTACTTAACAAGAAACTCGACAGAGGTGAAAGATTTTGCCCACCATTTGTACTTATATAAATAAATAAATAAATAAATAAATAAATAAATAAATAAATAAATAAATAAATAAATAAATAAATAAATAATCATAGAGAATCCGCTGACCAAAAATACGGAAGTGTCCCTACAGCGTCCCCTACAGTCGTAGTTTACATTAAAAAATAAACAACAACAACAAAAACAAAACAGGTTAGAAACTTTCAACTTGTGACGTCAAAGTTATTTTATACGACCCGCACGGCTCGCATGAATGGCTCATATGCCTCGCATGTTGACTCGCATGGCTCGCATGCCTCGCTGGCTCGCATGTTGTACACACTCGGTTCAATAGCCCTTTCATATGCAAAGATAACTTTGCCCTTTTGTATCACAGTACAGTTGTATGTGTTCCTTACAAGTTTGGGCAACTTTGTGGTTCTGCCATGTTTGATTACACTGCAATGCAATCAGTAAAAGTTCTGTGAATGGACTATTGTTGTTCAGGGTTGGGTGTTTTCTACAATAAGCACTTCCATCCACTTCCCAGCCAATCTCAACACTTATTAGGAAACTCAAGCAGAGACATTCACAAGACACGGGCAGCAACTGGAAGTTAAATGTTTCTCTTTTCAGACAGCTTTTGATGCCACCAGGTCCATAATGGCTAGTCACCTGACACCAAAACAAGAGTTAAACTCTCTTTTTATTTGTTATTTCAGTGCTTCCTGTGAACTTCATTGGCATGATCAGAGGGATCTTTATTGGATCTGCTTTTCTTTGGATAACTACCTCGCTGGTTTCCGGGGAGAAATCTAAGACTGAGTGAACACAACGTTAACAAGATTTTACTGTGATCACCAATGTTACCTGGGGAGCATTAGTCGGTTCTGCAACATCATTATATGATTACTCTGTTTGAAAATGACCCGATCCTAAAGTATTCAATTAAGTGAACATTTTAATGTATAGATTAAATTCTTTAATTATCCCACTTTGCAGAACACGGTTTGAGAAACTTTGATGGTAAACTAGCTTTGCTCAAACAACACAGAATCTATGTAAAACATAGTTTTAGTTATGGTGAGGCTCTTCTGTGGAATAATGTGCTTCAAGAAGTGAGGGGCTTATCGGTATCTTATGGATCAGATTCTCACATTGCAATGATGCAAAAAAGTATTCTCCGAGCTTAAAATTCACCATCTTTCTTTATTTATCACCTATAGGGCACTTCGACATTGCTGATCCTAGCAGTATGCAGGATGCGTGTCACCACGAACTCAGTAAATATGACCTATGCTCGCCACGAGTCTCCCAGTAGCTCAGTGGTTAGAGCGTCCGACTGGTGTACGGAAGGTCATGGGTTCGATTCCCATCGGAGACTCAGATTTTTCTTTGTCCCACGCTCGCGACATGCTGAATATTCCATCTTTTCTTAGTATTCGTGCAGTTTTTGGGATAAGTGTACCCGTGGGCTTACCCATCATGATGCGAAAACTTTGTATAGCCAAGTACTGATGATTTTAACATTTTTAAATAGTCTCTTTCTGTTAATTATGTCAACATTATCCATTCATTCCATGCGTGCCCCATTCAGGTGACATTGAGATCCTTGCCTCTATACAAACTGTATATCTTTAACTGTAGGTACTTTTACCCCAGGCCTCTAGCCTATTTTTGGTTAGTAAAAATGTCTTTGTGAATAGATTGCCCCTCCTCCTTACATACACTAAGCTTTAATTAATGCAAAAAGGAAATTTTAATGTCCGCATGACTTCAGTTAACAAAAATTAACATGTTCACTTCCCAGTGCAATAATTATTATTGAAATTAGGTAAAAAAAAGTGTGTAATTATTTTTCTAAGAAAAATGTCATCAAAAAGCAGGAATCTAAAGTTTCTGTAAGATATGTGACTCGATCTCTGTTTTCTTGTGCAAGCGCCTCTGGGAAATAAACGATTCCACAGATGATGCCGACAATGGACGCGGCAGTCTCTGAGGCCAAAGTCACAACCACATACACTCAAACAAAGGGTTTTCAAGGTCAGCTGTCCTCTTGCATGGGATGCCTGTGGTAACAAAGGCGCAAACCCACCGCCCTCTCGATCTGGGCGATCTCTCAAGAGACGTTGAAGGTTAAGCGATACTCTGACCAATTCTGATACTTTAAGTCTTCTCATGGCTTGATATTTGAGGGTCTGAAAATAAAACGGTAAAAGACTTTAACACTTTCGCTGCGAAAGTCCACTTTTGTCGACATTTGGAGGAGTAGACATTGAACCACAGCAGCTAACACAGCAAGGACAGATCCATTCATACGTGTGTCCATTTTCAATATGGACCAAATTCTGGCAGCGCTATTCCAGAAAAATGTGTCCAATTTTGGGTGCAAAATTAGTGGTAAAATAGGCCAGGTCACCTATCGGTGACCAATGTTTCATTTACAGGTTTTTTGAAGGTCTGACGCCAAAACTTTTCCAGTGGATAGGTAGGGGATAAAAGGTAGAAGATAAAGAGAAAAGAACGAGAGAGAAAACGGGAAGGAAAAGAAGCAAGAAAAAAATTGGGAATGAATCTGCCAAAAAAAAGAGGGTCCAAATTTTGGCTTATGCGCATGCATCAAAAAGTTGTACAATTTACAACAGAATGTGGTTCAAAATCTAGGGCCAGAACGTCATGGTAGCCCACATATAGGGCAAGAACGTCATGCTAGCCAACATATAAGGCACTAATGTGAAGGTAAGTGAGTAGTTAAGGGAAGTGAGTACAAATGAAGGAAAGTGAGTACAAGTGAAGGAGAGTGTGTGTTAGTGGAGGTAGGTGCGTTAATCAGTTGGTGTATATATTCATATAGGATTGTAATGTTATTAGTGCCTTATATGTGGGCTAGCATGACGTTCTTGCCAAATCTAGCTTAATTGTAAAGAAATGTTTCTGTACCAAAGTTTAGTGGAATTTGGCAACATAGCACTCAAAAAACCGCTTTCACGGTAAAAAATGCGGTTTTTTTAAGAAAAGTTAGCAGTGAAAGGGTTAAGTAAACAAAGTAATATTGTGATGCGATTGACATGATTTAACTCTTAAGCTAGTTTAAGGTTTCCGTAGGGACCGAAATTTTCACTGTCAGCGAGTTTGATTGCCAGGCTAGGTGAGACAGCAGCGAAATAAATAATTTCCAAAATGGTGTATTCTGATTTATGTTTGTGAAGGCGTAGGAAATTAAGGTAGTGGCGATTTAAAAAAACACTTTTCGAAAAATAGAACGTCTATAACGGCAGCAAATCGTGATGACTTTGGCGACCGCTCTTCACAATGTGGTTTTCCGCGTTGACAAGTTATCTTCTACTGATGTAGCTTAAACTGTGGGTATTAACCACTTTGTTTTTCTTTGCTGCTTTTATTTTAATTAGAATTAACTGACTTTGAGGATAACCACATAGATAGCAAGCCAGAAGTAAGCTTTGCTTCAAACAAGGACAAAATAGAAAATGGCAAGATCCCACCATCAACAAACACCGTTCTTCAAAGGATATAAGGTCTCTTTTCTTCCACGTGAAATATGTCCTATCCCATTGTTTAAAATTCCAAAGAACATGTTACTTACAATAATTAGGCTGAGGCTTGGTTCCCAAATTCAAGCTTGACGTCGTCACCAATAAGTATAAATGGAGCCCAGTGCTTCACGGCGAAGTTTGAATTCCGTAGGGTTTTCATAGCCTGGTGAAGAGCCACACTGGCGCTTTGTCCATCTGCCAGGTGTTGATAAAAACTCTCAATAAACTCCAAGGTTGCCTCGTCAGAAATTGCCCAGAGTGACGCCAGAACAGAACGAGCACCGGCAGCCAAAAAAGCCCGCGCAATACCAACCACACCCTCCGACATCAACTCTCCGCGACCACTATGACAGCAACTGAGCACAACAAGCCTTGCTCGCAGACGAATGTTTAGCACATCTGACATTTTCAGGATGTAGTCCTCGTCTTTAGGGCTCTTAATCTTTGATACTGATGCCTGATCTTGGTTACTTTCCCACCCCGGATTTGGAGCCAAGGCTATTTCTCCTGTCTCCTTTCGGCCATGGGCCGCAATGTGAACCAAGGCAACCTTCGAAATTCGTTCCAGCACCCTCTTTTTGGTTGCTTCGATTCCCGTAAGTGGTGGAATGTTAAGAATTTCTCCTATCATTTCTACTTCCTTTCTTGCGCATGGAAGCTGCTTGTACCTGGGCTTTTTGACTTCCCCCAGAAACGGATCCCCGACAAGCAGCGCCCCAGTCATTGTGTGGTAGTTCTCAGGGGAATCTATGATCAGCTTTAAAGTGGTTAGCGAGGGTACAGTGCGGATTCTTATAGATTCGCTGAAAGCAGAAAATGGGGCCAAGCACAGTGGACCATCTGGGACAATGATCAGTTCGTCACCTTGACACAAGTCTGCAATAGGGCCAATAACTGCATCATGCAATGGCTGCAATGACTCGATGGTGCATTGCGAAGTCTGTGCTGGTTCCTCATCACCTCCTCTATTGGACGAGGAGTCATCAGTGGGCTCATCTAGTGAACGGTTCTCGCATCTAACACCAACACCAGCTCCTATTTCCTTTAAAGTAGTTTCCAACAAGACGGTTATGGAATCTTTCGGCCTCCTTCTCCCCTTTATTTCCTTTTGTCGAACCTCAAACTTTTTTTCCTTGTTGACAGCCCAAAAGGTGATTATGTTTCCTTGAAGTCCTAAAAACACTGTTTGTGTAGGAAACTCGTTGGAGATGTAAGAAGTTGTTTCTTTAGGTTCAAGTGCCACTGAAGGAGGTTCTACTAAGCCATACTGTATTTTCAAGACATCCACCAAAGCCTGTGTTCGACCACGCTCGGCAGCACACAGAGCCTCATCAGTTAGGCCGAGAAATAACAGGGACTTCCATAAACCACTGTAAGCGCTACTATAAAGGTCTCGAAAACTTATTTTCAAGGCATCCTCAGACTGAAGACTAGCCCTCAAGATATCAAAAGCGTCAACGCTGGATTGGCAACATTTCTTGGCTTCTTGGAATTGTCCTAGGCTGAGATAAACGTTGCCGAGGTTTTCATAGGCCCTTCCCTCTCCATTCCTATCGCCGACTTCTTTGGCTATTGATAGGTCTTTATTGTAGTACTCTATGGCTTCTTGGAATTTCCTTAGATTGAGATAAGCGTTGCTGAGGTTACCATAGGCCTTTCCCTCTCCAGCCCTATCGCCGACTTCTTTGGCTATTGATAGGTCTTTATTGTAGTACTCTATGGATTCTTGGAATTTCCCTAGACGGAGATAAGCGTTGCCGAGCTTACCATAGGCCCTTCCCTCTCCAGCCCTATCGCCGACTTCTTTGGCTATTGATAGGTCTTTATTGTAGTACTCTATGGCTTCTTGGAATTTCCCTAGACTGAGATAAGCGTTGCCGAGGTTACCATAGGCCCTTCCCTCTTCAGCCCTATCGCCGACTTCTTTGGCTATTGATAGGTGTTTATTGTAGTACTCTATGGCTTCTTGGAATTTCCCTAGACTGAGATAAGCGTTGCCGAGGTTACCATAGGCCCTTCCCTCTTCAGCCCTATCGCCGACTTCTTTGGCTATTGATAGGTCTTTATTGGAGTACTCTATGGCTTCTTGGAATTTCCCTAGATTGCCATAAGCGATGCCGAGGTTACCATAGGCCCTTCCCTCTCCAGCCCTATCACCGACTTCTTTGGCTGTTGATAGGTTTTTATTGTGGTACTCTATGGCTTCTTGGAATTTCCCTAGACTGAGATAAGCGTTGCCGAGGTTACCATAGGCCCTTCCCTCTCCAGCCCTATCGCCGACTTCTTTGGCTATTGATAGGTGTTTATTGGAGTACTCTATGGCTTCTTGGAATTTCCCTAGACGGAGATAAGCGTTGCCGAGGTTACCACATGTCCCTCCCTCTCCAGCCCTATCGCCGACTTCTTTGGCTATTGATAGGCGTTTATTGGAATACTCTATGGCTTCTTGGAATTTCCCTAGACGGAGATAAGCGTTGCCGAGGTTACCATAGGCCCTTCCCTCTCCAGCCCTATCGCCGACTTCTTTGGCTATTGATAGGTGTTTATTGGAGTACTCTATGGCTTCTTGGAATTTCCCTAGATTGCCATAAGCGATGCCGAGGTAACCATAGGCCGTTCCCTCTCCAGCCCTATCGCCGACTTCTTTGGCTATTGATAGGTCTTTATTGTAGTACTCTATGGCTTCTTGGAATTTCCTTAGATTGAGATAAGCGTTGCCGAGGTTACCATAGGCCCTTCCCTCTCCAGCCCTATCGCCGACTTCTTTGGCTATTGATAGGTGTTTATTGTAGTACTCTATGGCTTCTTGGAATTTCCCTAGACTGAGATAAGCGTTGCCGAGGTTACCATAGGCCCTTCCCTCTCCAGCCCTATCGCCGACTTCTTTGGCTATTGATAGGTCTTTATTGTAGTACTCTATGGCTTCTTGGAATTTCCCTAGACTGAGATAAGCGTTGCCGAGGTTACCACATGCCCCTCCCTCTCCAGCCCTATCGCCGACTTCTTTGGCTATTGATAGGTGTTTATTGTAGTACTCTATGGCTTCTTGGAATTTCCCTAGACTGAGATAAGCGTTGCCGAGGTTACCATAGGCCCTTCCCTCTCCAGCCCTATCGCCGACTTCTTTGGCTATTGATAGGTCTTTATTGTAGTACTCTATGGCTTCTTGGAATTTCCCTAGACTGAGATAAGCGTTGCCGAGGTTACCATAGGCCCTTCCCTCTCCAGCCCTATCACCGACTTCTTTGGCTGTTGATAGGTTTTTATTGTGGTACTCTATGGCTTCTTGGAATTTCCCTAGATCGCGATAAGCGTTGCCGAGGTTACCATAGGCCCTTCCCTCTCCAGCCCTATCGCCGACTTCTTTGGCTATTGATAGGTGTTTATTGTAGTACTCTATGGATTCTTGGAATTTCCCTAGACTGAGATAAGCGTTGCCGAGGTTACTATAGGCCGCTCCCTCTCCAGCTCTATCGCCGGCTTCTTTGGCTATTGATATACGTTTTTGGAAATGCTCTATGAATTGCCACTTGCTTTCTTCCATTTTTATGTAGCCCTGTAAAACATATGTTATAGTTGTCTCAAGATGACTTTTTTATTCCTAAGTTGTATTGGTAGGGGCTTTATTGAAAAATTGAAGTTGTAGAGTGGGGCGTGTTGGAGAGGGTCAGGAGCCCATTACCTGGAGCGTGCAACTTCCATACTACGTCTGTGAAACGGCGTTTTCACAAGTTAATTTATTTTTAGATAAGCTTTTCCCGCGAATTGGTTTGAAATAGCAAATCAAAAAGCGATTGCGTAATTAATAATAGACTGTTAATACGAAAATACGACAACTCTTCCACGCTGGAAATAAACATGACCGGAAACCAGTGACCAGTGAGGAATCTTTATCGGAGTGTTCTGACAGTATTTCAAGCGACAATTTCAGTATTTACAAGGGACGATAGTAGCTTAGATTCAATGCAGTTATTTTCGCGGGAAATGCTTATCTTAAAATAAACCTACTTGTAAAAACGCCGTTGCACGAATTTATGGCAGTTGGACGCTCCGGGTAATGGGCTCCTGAGAGGGTTTAATAAAGCTTTCACTTTAACATAAGTCTTGGTTATTTAAGTCTAAGCGCAAGACATAAAAGGCATTTTCGAAAACGTGAAGGTAAAAAGTATGGAAAGAAAGAGATTAGTTGTTAGATGCCTGTTGTGTTCTGATGATCTCTTAATAGAGGTACAGTCTGAGTCTCCACTCTCTCAACAAAATGCGTCAACCGTTTATTATGCTACTTTGAGAAGGGGGGGCAGGGTTGAGTATGTTTACAATATCAACTGGTTTGTGCGTGCTGCCATGATTTTGATACGATGTTTCTGTTTGTAAATGGGACTATTCGCTATGAAAAACAAAAAAACCTGTGGTTTTTCAAAGGGAGGCCCTCAAGCTGGAGTCATACAGTTGTGGGCATTTAGATTTACGGATTTTTTCTGTTGGGTATCATCGATAAATTTTGCATAGTCTGTTTTGAAAATGGCAAATTGAAAAAAACATCGCAAAAATGAAAACTCGCAGCAAAAATATCATAGGAAACCGTAAATGTTAGGATTAAACCTTTGAGTTCTCCTTCAGCCCTTGCATTTTCAATATTTTTTCAGAACAGTAATAAATGGTGTGACTACTTGTCGAAAGTTAAAGGTTAAGGGTTTCTCGTGTAAAGCACTTACTGTGCATTTAATTCAAGACTAAGTTTATTTTAACCGCCAAATGTTTTGATTCCACAAAATTACTCTGGTGTAGATTCTAGCGTTGTAATGTTCCCTCTTTATATGAGCTAGATTTCAAATGCATGAATTGGCATATTCTGTTTGTGCACAATGACAGATGTTTCAATTACAGTCAAAGCTCTCGTAAGCGACCACCTCGCGAATTCAAAAAAGTGGTCGCAACCAGATCTGGTCGCTTACAAGAATGAGCTCTCGTAACCGACCAAATGATGAAACAACAGAGGGTGGTCGCTTACGAGAGTATAAGTGACAATTCAAACGGGGTTTCACAATGCGCTGGTCGTAACTGGAGCTGGTCGCTTACGAGAGTGGTCGCAAGGAGAGTTTCGACTGTACACGGTCATCGCGCAATTTATTTCCCTGTTTTATCCAGAAAAGGCTACAGAAGCCTCGGGAAATCCAAGGCCCGAAATATGTGCCTTATCTTTCAGTTGCCGACATTCGGATAAGCCTTCTCTTTGAGGGAAATACCGTATTCTGTCCTGGAACAATTAATTCGCTGCTTTGAGCCCTCAAATTTCTAGTCCATTTGAATGGAGTCTACCAGAGCTTTCCTATTTGTTTTCGCCTTTTAAATGGTGTATTTTGGTCGGCGTAATGGGCAAAATTCTCTTGAAAATTGTTGCGTGCAACAATCGGTCGGGCCACCATCTTTCAAAGGGTCCCCTAAAACCCCCAAATAAGCTTGTAGAGGCATTGCACTAACCTAGCCCTGTCTCCAAGATAACCACGGTCAAAACATAAGCCCTCTGCCGTCCCCACCCCAAAGGATATTTTTAAGCAGCCAATCAATCATCGTGACCATGAACAACCTGCTCGACCAAAAAATTGTAGAACTGAAAGACAGTGCCTTAACCCCGTCTTAATAAAATAGGACGCAATTACTTTAAGTTTGGAATGCTTTTTTCTTGAGCAACTCGCGCCGCAATTCCGGTTTTCGCTCGGCAAAACTAGACTTCGAGCAGTCGTTTTTCCGCTCAGCCTGCCGCGTGAAAGCGTGACGAGCACGCGATAAGCCGCTAGTGTAGTCCAGCTCAGTACACGGCTGGCAGCTCATCACGCGCGCGCGGGAATCCCCTGCAAAAGTAAACAATTTGTTTCACATTCGCAATGATTTAGTCAAACTGAAACAATTCAATTGGTTAAAAAAGATAATCCGAAACAACTGAGTAAAAGCACACTTCAAGTCTGGTTAATCTCGATTTAGAATTAAGAAAAAGCTAGGCGAAATAAATAGGATTCAAATTTATTTAGAACCCAGTTAAAAACAACTTCAATGCGCGATTCTCAAACCGATTGCAATACAGGTTGATCTTAGTTGTCTTACCGTTTCAGTTTCTGACTGATCCCTCTCTCTCTTTCCTCCCGCATCACGCAAATTGTTTTGTTCTTTGACAGATCTGCTTCTTAATTCCAATAACTTCTTGTTATTCATGTCAATCTTCGATAAGTCAAGATTGTAACATTTCAGTAACAAACGTTATAAATAAACCAGTACAATGAATATGAAAATACAGGGCTTAATTTCTCACATTTTTGGTTTGTTTCGTTTTCTTCTTCCTGTTTTATTTTTTGTTTGTAGTTTGTTTAAATAAAAGGTCATGTAACCTTTCCGTGTTGAAAATTGACAACTGCTTGCGTTTTTGCATCTAATGTTCCGAAGGAAGAAATAAAGAAGGTAAGGTCCAAACATTACCCATCTTGCTTTAAGATATTGAAAAAGTTAATTAATTAAAAGAGATTTTACAAAAAGGGGGTAAACAATCGGGAACTAAAGTGAGGGGAATAGTAACACTGGTTATAGTCTACAAGATTAATACCGTTAAGTTAATCAGAAACACTGCAACAGTTTCACGTCTTCAAGTTTGATAAACTCAACAAATATTCTTCTAGTAACCTTTCTAGTGAAGGATACAGCTAATCCCTTATCACACCAAGTGATTGCTTCCTCAAACTGATTGAGCTGAACACAGGCACTCGCCCCTAATGATGATAAATGTATTTATTGTAAGGCAAGCCTAGCAGCGGATATCACAAGGAGGCGTGTATTGAATATTAACGATAGGGACACTTCGTGATTCTTCAAAGAAGTCAACAGAGAGAGGAGAACCACCGAGCATACGAAGTGTGAGGTCATATAGTCGTGGCCTAACGTCGTGGGGATAGGACGGTACGTGAGGCCTACGTGAAGTCTCAACATGCGTCTCAACAATCTGATGACGTCACATGTTCGTGGGCAAACATTCCAAGGGTGCTTTCCTTTGGGATGACCCGGATCAGGATCACTTGGATCATGGTGCATCAAAGGTACCGATGAATCCACTCTGGACAAGGATCCTTCGGTTCTTTTGATGCACAATGATCCGAGTGAACTTGGATCACTGGTCCTGATCTGGATCATCCCAAAGGAACACACCCAAGATGCAGGTGGTTGGGAAGCGTTTATTGGAATGCAACTGATGGGTACACTTGGTGAAGCTTAAATTGAAATGTCTGCCTAGTTCTTCGGAGGGTAGGCAACTGCTGACCAGGTAACGTAACATGTCAGTGAGTCAGTGAGCTATCATTTGAAGACGTGAGAGGTGGGATGGCATCTATTTGAATTTTTTTATGGTGGTATTCGCGATGCACATAATGCAATGAAATTTTTGAGATAAGAATGATGGCTAATTTCAATTTACACAAATTAATCAATAGAAAAAGGAAAATTTCCAAGAAGAAGAGAAAAATTGTCTAAATATAAACGAGAGTATTGTACCTTATATTGACTAATCGATTCTATTCCAAGACTATAAAAGTTGCAGACCTAAACTGTGCTCAGAAAGTGAAACGACAACCTTTGAATGGACCTACCACTTCCTTTGAAGTAAACGGTTTCAGAAGAAGTAATTTTGATGCGAAGGAAAGCGATCAAGATCAGTGAGAAGCTAAAATAGCTCAATCACTTTAGAAAAGAAGTGGAACCTGTAGGCAACTTTTGGCGACAAATGTTCAAAGCCAGCTGACGTAAGGGATTTTGCCATCTTATAACGACCTTACGCGTTCATGATCAACTCTGAAAGTAATTTGACCATTCGCAAGGTTCCTTTTAGTTCACCCAATTTGGAGATAATATAATTATTTAATGGACAAATGCCTCCCAATGGAAGCAGATAAATATCCCTGATGCAACATCCTTTAATGATATGGGAAGTTTTAACTTCCCATTAAAATCAGGAACACTATATGTACCGCATTATAAACAGCTCATGCGTCAGTCAGCACAACCGAAATTTGATGTATGAATAATCATTGAACTTTTGCATTTATATTCCAATGGCCTTGTCATATTGAAAGGAAGGTTGATCCAGGTATAAATTTGTCGATTTTAGACCTGTTTTTATAGCTTCTAAATACGTGAAAATTTTAATATCTATTTAGGTGGACCCAGGTAATTAAGGTTCATAATTAAGGTTCAAATGTTGATACAGACATCGGAATTAATTTAAGGGGTATTTAAGTTCGTCGCAACAGCTGTACAAATACCATAAGATGTGTGATGTCCAGTGCTAAAAAAAAATCAATGAAAAGAAAAAGCGCCTGATCTTTGCCCCAGAATTAAAGGTTTATAAACTAAGAATCAGCTATTCCGTCAAACTTTTCATATAGTAAGATAAACCTTTATGAAATGTCTTCAAAAACGCAATATTGATTGATTTGCAAATAAAAGGTAGGAGGGGTGTTGAGCTCTAGACAATTATGCATTGATTTAAAACCACAAATTTCAGAATTACCAACAAAAGGAATGTACAACAATCGGGAAAGAGAATTAACCGCAAGTGTTAGCTCCGAGTGAATGAAATCTGACTTGCATGATTCTTTTTTTTTTTTTTTTTTTCACCTAACAACAAGAAAAGATTCGTCTCGGCTGCTTTTCTAGAAGCAAATGAACATTCCTGTTTGTACCGACAAGCAATAACACATAGGGGTCCTACAAAGCTCGTAAGGTTACAGTCTTCGTTGAGGTGCTTGATACCCTAAAGTCTGGTTTTTGCTTGAGACATGGCACTTTATGGCTTATAAACTGATTAGCTTACATTCATAGGGGAATTTTTAATCAGGAAATGAATAAATGAATATAGGCAAACGTAACAAGAACAAATCCATTCGTTACTCTTTCGCAATGTCCCACTTTTAGTACAATTTACTACGACATAAGGGTAGGCGAGGAAAAGAAAAATGTTTGTTTTTCTACTGCCTACGTCCTTGATCGAGCCCGTTTCCTTGGTAAGGATAATCACTATGTTGAAATTACTTGCACAATTTAACAACACAGACTCGCATCATTAACGTGCGAATGGAATGAAAGTTTGGAGGTAAGAATAATAGCGAGAACTGAGAAAATTGGTTAAAAGAACAGGCAAAATATCTAAAATACAAACAAGACTATATCGTACATAACATTGACTAATCGATTCTATCCCACAACTATAAAAAGGGCAGACCTAAATTTTACTTTGAAAATGAAATGTCAACCGTTAAGTGGACTTACCACTTTCTTTGAAAATAACGGTTTTAGAACAAGCAGTTTTGATCTAGAGGACAGCAATCACGCAGTCAGGATGAGTAGCTGAAATAGCTTGATCACTTTAGAAAGGCAGTCGAAGCTGTAGGCAGCCTTTGACGACAACGTGTGTTGGAAATCTGATGTCACACAAGATTTTTACAAGCTTATAATGACTTATTATTAGCACGCTCAACTCTAAATGAAATTCGATCTTTCATAAATTTCCTTTAAGCTCACTCAATCTGGAGACAATATAAATATTTAATGTGCCAATGCTTCCTAATGGAAGAAAATAAATATACCTGAAGTAAGAGCCTAATAATAATAATGATGATGATGATGATGATGATGTCATGATGATGATGATGATGATGATGATGATGATAATAAGAAAACAAAGCAAAAATTAATTCCCAACAGGTGAAAGAGAGTTATGTCGAGAATGACCAGGGCTGCTAATTTCAACTGAATGAGCATTTAATTTCTTGAAAGCCTTGTTTAAAGAACAAAAAACCTTCACGTGCTGAGCGTAAAACCTGTTTGGAGTGTTTGAAATATTTAATTTGACTTTATTTAATCCATTAAACTTAATTGTTTGGCGTGAAAAGAATGATAAGTGCACATAAAGCACCAGTGTCAGTACTTAGTCTCACTAGCCTTATTGGATAATGGTTGTTATAATTTCAGTACCTAAAACAACTTGAGTCCGTTTAAAATTCCTGTTTTTTGGCTCCGAAGATTTCTGTAGATTTAATGTTTACAGTTATATTCCAATGACTCTGTCATATTGAACGGAAGGTCGATCCCGGTAAAAATCTGTCAAACTTAGTCCTGTTTTAGGAGCATTTAAACACGTGAAACGTTTTGAGAATATCTATTTATTTGGTGGAGTCAAGGAGTTAGTTAGGTTCAAGTGTTGATTCAGACGACGAATTTAATGATGGCACTTAAGCTCGTTGAACCAGCTGTACAAACACCATTAGTTGCATAATGCGTCCAGTGCCAAGAAAGGCAATGTCCTGGTTTAATTCCCCCAAGAAAAGCTTTAACTGAGAATCCATCATTTTCACAAACTTAACATGTAAGCACTCTGACGTCTGTTTAATGCTTTCATACACGCAAAACTGATTGAATTGCATATGAACGGAGGGAAAATTATATTCTGCATTGACTTAAGGTGGCTCCATAGAGTTGTATGACCGCGCGCGCTAATGACGCGAGTTTGGTAGCCTGCGCACGCGAGCTGACAAGAAACAAGAAGTGAAAATGGAGTGAAAATTTAACAAAAGAAGTGAAAATTTAACAGCACTACCCAAACTTTAGCCCTCAAGCAGCTGTCTTCAAACGGTTGAAAGAACACATCTTTTCTTGACTATGTCTTAAGCCCAACTACTGCTTTAAAAGCATTCGAAGTTGACACTGTCCGCATTAAATTCTCAATGAAGAAATCTGCTTGATCTGAATTTCACGCATGCTCAAAATGGTAGCGATCTTGGCGAATTCCTATTCTATGACGTAGTGCTGTCAGGAAAAAAATAGAAACTTTTCCCTAGATTTTCTCGAAATCTCTTTGGTGAAATTCCCTAAAATTTTGCAGAGAGGCTAGACTTATTTTGCTCTACTTAGGGCTTAGATAATTATCAAGGAAATTGGTCGGACCAATTTTTCTGTAGAAATAAAAAACACAAAATTGCTAAATTTTCGGCCTTAAAAGTTTCTCCTGGCCAATTTATAGAAACTGTGGTAATCTAGGAAGATTTCACCAAAGAAAATTGAAGAAAATCCCTCGAGTTTGGGCACATTTATTTCAACTCTATTGGACATTATTTTAACAGTTATAGTTGTAGAACACAGTTTTGCTCTTGTTTGTTACATTTTGATACTTTTAAGTGAGCTAGAAGACAGAGAAACGAGAACATAAGCTTTTATCAGACAACACTCGCTCACGCCACGGCATCGATAATAAGTGTACGGGCCACCTTAACACCATACATGTCAGAATTACCAAGGAAAAGATTGTAGGATGAAAATTAACCGTAAGTGTCTTGTTATCTACTCTTTTCGTGGACTGTTCTCCGTAGTATTGAATTTGTAAATTTTAATGAGTTACTTCTTAGAATAGGCCTTGCACAAGGCTCCTTCGAGCGTTTAGAAGGCTCCTGTGGAATTCCTGTGTAGAACGCTGCGTGGGCGCACGGGTAAAGAGGGCGTACTTATTTCTGATTGGGCAAACACGCGAGACATCACAATAGGCATATTCAACGTAGAAAAACAGTGTTTGTGTATGGACAAAACACTGCAAAGCCTTCGTTAACGTTATCTGTGTGTTTTTATTTGAGGTTTACGATTATGGGGATACTGAGATTCTTAAGACGCTTGAACTGTTTTGGTTCTGGTAAAAGAAGACGAAAGTCAATGTAAGACAAGACGTTTTTTTTAAAAGAAACTTTTTGCTAGTTCTTTGTCAGTAGCTTTTTTATTTCGGTTTCTTTCTTTTTTCAACAAGGAACAAATGGAAAGGGATCTCAGCTGCATGCAGGCAACGATCCGAGCAATGGAGGAAAAAGTTGAAACCACAAGGTATGAATTTTTGTTGAACACATTTTTCTTTTTTCTTTTGATCGCCAATTATTCTCCACAACAATTTTCCTTTGCTATCTTGAATTGTAACTGCAAATTGCCATTTTTGCAGAATTCCAGGGAGGCAGAAGCTGCTTTTCATCGTTTTGTCGTTGCATTAAAAAAACATTGGACTGAGTAGCTAAAAACTTAAACCATTCTCCAGACTAATGCTTTTTATGTAACGTATTTTTGTTTCAAGTTAGGATTCTCTACTCCTGTAGGCTGAAAGGTTCCAGCGATTGATTGTCGAGAGCAACAGACAGTGTGTTACTTTTTATTTTCGTTAGTCATGCATTAGCCAATAGGAGCATACTAGTTTCTTTACCAGTAGCGAGGCAGGGTTTTTAATCGCACGCCTGGAATCGGTTGCATGTCAGTTTTCTTCTTGTTTTGAATGTTTTATTTCGCTGCACAAGTTAAGTGTGTTATATCAACTGGCCAAAAGTAATTACTAAATAGATGGCTGCACATCACTTTGTATATGAAAATGTTAATTATAAATAATTTCTGTTTTTTTGTTGTTGGGTGGATCAATGAGGAATGTAAGAAGTAGCAATTAGCAGAAGAACGAGAGCAGATGGTAAAAGAAACCAGAAACCGCCTGATGGATCAAGTAGAACAGACTGGGATAGAGCTGGAGGAAGCATTAAAAGATCGGCAAGTGACAATGGTCAACATAATGTAAGTTTTAAAAACGTGCATTACGTATGTTGCAATGGCATTTACTAAAACCACTGAAAATGGAACAGCCCGTAAACGTTAGGCCTAAAATCTGACTACTTATATATCGCTAAGTGATAACTGGTCGTAACTGCTTTCGCTAAATCGCGGACATTTTGCCCAAGCCTATAACTTTTGTTACTCAGAACATTAGACTTCAACGGACCGGATTAATGAGTGACATCTCAGATAAAGCGTCGGTTTCATTGTGTGGTCGAATTTGAGCCCCACCTAGTGGGTATATAGGTGTATGATAGTCTTGAATTTCAGAAGTATCGTGGAAATTTTGTAAGTGTTGGAAGGTGAAAAAGTGCGGAACTGAATTTCTACCAGGCTGCACTGCTTTCATTGTTACTACAGTAGATTTCCATTGACTAAAAATATTTGTAGCTAGACAATAGATATATTTGTAGGTTTCCAAAAAAAATCGTCTAACTTGTACAGTGTACATATTACGTTTTGTTGAACTGGGCCCAACCCCCCAGCCTCCCCCCGCTCCCTCCTAAAATCATTATCTGTTGGTGAAAATATCTTTCACATGACCCTTGCTGAGGAAGAGTGGTGGGCGGTCCCTTTTCAGATTTTCAAAAATTTCTTTAATTTCAGCGATAAGCAGAACCCTCTTGAAATAAAAATTTCATAATTTTACATGGAATAAAAATTGAGGTTGTCGGCTGCTAAGAGGCAATGAAATGATCACGATGAACTGATTTGTTTGAACACACATCCCTCTTTTTCGCAATTTATTATCTTGATACTTTCGTTCAGGCAACAAACAAAAAAACAAAAGACCGCCGAAAACCATCGAGAATCCGTACCACAAAGCAGTTTTTTTGTTTTAAGTTTCAAATCTCCCGGCATTAAAATCCTGCGCATTGCATTCCAGGTTTTTCTTCTAGTGCAACGTACTGTCCACAGCCTGAGGTAGACTCACACACTTCTCTAAAACGCAGATGAAGTTGCCCGAAGTTTAATCAAGGACACCGTGAATAAACACATTTTACCGGTGAAATGCCCGTAAAGGGGAGGGCGCTAGGCGTTACAAGGTCATTCAAGGACAAGAGGAAATTAGCAATTTTTGACTAAGCGGGTAGGGGTGAAGTCTCATAATTTAGTCAAAAACAATAACAAATAAATGAAGTTAAAAATAAACAAAATTGGTACTGAAAGAAATATATTTTAAATTTCTGTTCCAAGATACCATTCCTTGTCTTCGAATCCAAAATATTTCCAAACAAAACTATTCTGCCTCCCCTCCCTCCCAGACGAAATTTGAATCATTTGGACAGCGGTTGCTCGAAGAAGAAAAACGGTAGGTACGTTATGTATGGGGAACTATTATGTCCCCAATATAGTATTTAACTAACTTTACTGGAGTTCTATTACTTATATTTTACTTGCTTAGCTACCTTGATGTACTTTACCTGCTTGATGTACTCTACTTGCTTGATGTACTCTACTTGCTTGTTGCACTTTACTCGCTTAATGTACTCTACTTGCTTGATGTACTCTACTTGCTTGATGTACTTTACTTGCTTGATGTACTCTACTTGCTTGATGTACTCTACTTGCTTGATGTACTTTACTTGCTTGATGTACTCTACTTGCTTGATGTACTCTACTTGCTTGATGTACTTCACTTGCTTGATGTACTTTACTTGCTTGTAGTACTCTATGTGCTTGATGTACTTTACTTGCTTGATGTACTCTACTTGCTTGATGTACTCTACTTGCTTGAGGTACTCTACTTGCTTGATGTACTCTACTTGCTTGATGTACTCTACTTGCTTGTTGCACTTTACTCGCTTAATGTACTCTACTTGCTTGATATACTCTATTTGCTTGATGTACTTTACTTGCTTGTAGTACTCTATGTGCTTGATGTACTTTACCTGCTTGATGTACTCTACTTGCTTGATGTACTCTACTTGCTTGATGTACTCTACTTGCTTGTTACACTTTACTCGCTTGATGTACTCTATGTGCTTGATGTACTTCACTTGCTTGATGTACTCTATGTGCTTGATGTACTTTACTTGCTTGATGTACTTTACTTGCTTGATGTACTCTATGTGCTTGATGTACTTCACTTGCTTGATGTACTTGCTTGATGTACTCTATGTGCTTGATGTACTTTACTTGCTTGACGTACTTTACTTGCTTGATGTACTCTATGTGCTTGATGTACTTTACCTACTTGATGTACTCTACTTGCTTGTAGTACTCTATGTGCTTGATGTACTTTACCTACTTGATGTACTCTACTTGCTTGTAGTACTCTATGTGCTTGTAGTACTCTACTTGCTTGTAGTACTCTAGTACTCTATGTGCTTGATGTACTTTACTTGCTTGTAGTACTCTACATGCTTGATATACTTTACTTGCTTGATATACTCTTCTTGCTTGATGCACTCTACTTGCTTGTAGTACTCTATGTGCTTGATGTACTTTACTTGCTTGATGTACTTGTAACACTCTACATGCTTGATGTATTCTAGGTGCTTGATGTACTCTACTTGCTTGATATACTCTACTTGCTTGTAGTACTCTTCTTGCTTGATGTACTTTTGCTTGTTGAACTCTACTTGGTTGATGTACCTCTCTCCTCCGCAGAGGCTCCTGTTAGTAAACTTCCCAGCCTCCGCGCGCTGCAGTTATATTTTCCCAAGGCGCGACTGTAGGAGGCCTCTGCGGAGGAGAGAGTTGATGTACTTTACTTGCTAGATGAACTCTACTTGCTTGACGTACTTTACGTGCTTGATGTACTTTACTTACTTGGAGTACTTAACTTACTTAAGGTACTTACTTGGCTGGAGTACTTGACTTGCTTGGAGTACTTTACTTACTTGGAGTAGTTTTCTTGCTTGTAGTACTTTGCTTGCTTAGAGTACTTAACTTACTTGGAGTACTTTACTTGCCTGGAGTACTTGACTTGCTTGGAGTACTTACTTGGAGTACTTTTCTTGCTTGGAGTACTTTGTTTGCTTGGAGTACTTTGTTTGCTTGGAGTACTTTACTTACTTGGAGTACTTTACTTACTTGGAGTACTTTACTTACTTGGAGTACTTTGTTTGCTTAGAGTACTTTACTTGCTTGGAGTACTTGGAGTACTTTGCTTACTTGTAGTACTTTGCTTGCTTAGTGTACTTTAGTTACTTGGAATACTTTGTTTGCTTAGAGTACTTTAATTGCTTGGAGTACTTTACTTGCTTAGAGTACTTTACTTGCTTGGAGTACTTTACTTGCTTGGAGTACTTTGTTTGCTTGGAGTACTCTACTTGCTTGGAGTACTTGACTTGCTTGGAGTACTTTACTTACTTGGAGTTTTTCGTTTACTTACTTGTAGTACTTTGCTTGCTTGTAGCACTTTACTTACTTGGAGTATGAGTACTACACTATACACGGCTATAGCGCAACATAAACTATTATACTACACTATACACCACTATACTACACTATATACAGCCATATAAACAACAGCCTCCATTTGGCGCGAAGATAAGCTTGGTCTGAGACGCAAACAATTTTCCACAACTATTCCGTAAATAATCTTCGTAGGATATCTCTCACCGGTCTTCTTAGCCACTTCCATAACGAATTTGCTTAACCTGCAATTTAGACTCAACGCTTCCATTTCTTCGATACCTGTTGAGAGCGTCGCGACCTTACGCCCCTTCTTCACTCATGGTCGGACGCCAACTGCACAACAACTCACTATGCATGTAAACGTGTTCGTTCGGTGGAGGGCAATAATGTAACACTGCATAACTTATCACTGTTGATTTGAGAAAACATGTCACTGCATAATTTCTTATTGTTTCATTTGAGAAGACATGTCCAAAAAACTCGAGCTTCGTGCTTCATCACGGGTTCCAAACACCTCGAAACCATAAAAGCACTCGGTCTACGGGAACCCGTGATGAAGCGCTCGCCCTGTTTTTTGACATACTACATGAAACACTCTCTCTCTCTCTCTCGTGTTTGATATAATAGTGCCGTAGCATGGGAAGCCCCCCTCCCACCCCCCCCCCCCCAAAAAAAATGGGTTAACACAAAAGAGTAGAACAGTAACAATGTTAGCATACTGTTGGATTAGGTCAGCCTAATTAACAGTGCGGTTAGCCTAATTTTGTTTTCCAGTGCTATTTGTATAACGTTTTCCAGCAAAAGTTTTGCACATTTTCTCTTCCAACTCTTACAAAGCTTTTGGCAGCAAAATCTAGAAGTGGATTGGATTTTTGCGTTTGACCCTTGTGAACTGAGCCAATAATTATGACCGTCACGTCTGGTTAGCGGCCACGCTCTTCCTGCTTCTTAATTTTTGCAAACATCCAATGTTCATTTCGATTTGATTAAGCATTAAATTCTATGGCTTTAAATGGGTGAGAAACCCATTAAATCTGGTGAGAAACGATCACGAGTCATGCCCAAAAAAGAATGAAAACCGTCAAGAATAGGCTGGTTTAGAAGTAACATCTCAGGCATTTTGGCTTACAGGCAGCAGGAACTTCGAATTAAATAAACCCGTTCAATAAGAACAGTACAACGTTAAAGCAACATTTCTGATCAATGATTTTAGTCAGTTTAAAATTGATGGTAACTTTTTCAGAAAGCTAGAAATGCTATTTTAGAGACCCCATCATTGAAAATCTCCCGGACTAGCATGCCCCCCGACCCTCCAAGAACCTCGCGCCCAAGGCGCGAGTGATGTGCCCCCCCTCCCCAATACATTTAACCCTGCTACGGCACTGTATATTACAAACTACTCTATATACCATGCCATAGAAAATACAGCCAATCAGAATTCAGGAAAGCCGTTGAATATTCGATGGTTAAACTTAACCTTCCCATCGTGCGCTGGGATTTTATTCTCGACGAAATTTAGTAAGCGCATTTTCTAAGGCATGGTATAAAATAGTAACACAACACTTTCTCGTGGTATACTTAACAATTATTCCTTGAGCACGCGTTGGATACGAGATGGTAGTTAGCCAACCAGGCGCGTAGCGTGCGCGCCACGTTTATAACGGGGCCATTCAAACCAGAAGTTGAACATATCTTTTTCCACCAAGAACGATCAGAATGCGAAAAATTTGTCAATCCCAGCAGTATCATAGCTTGCAAACGCAGACGTTTTTCCTGCTGTCGCTAAGCAGTTTACCTCTGTCACGATGTTGCCTGAGAAGATTGCCTCAATGTTTACTAAAGCAAAGCGTTGAAATGGAGGAATTTTGCTCTCGGATTTTGAAGAACAATCGTAACTTGTTGTTCTGTTTATGTAACACAATGGAGGATCATTCGCTTGTTTTCGGGGTTCGAACAAAATTAAAGTTTTGTCTGCTCTAGGCAAAAAATCGTTGTTGCAGATTGGTGTAAAACCGCACTTGATTCTGCGTGCACAGTTTCAAGTCTGTAGAAATTTTCGCTTCTCGGAGAGAATGAAAACAACTGAACAAGAAATTTTCATTTTGGGGGAAGTAGATCATGTATTAAACCAAGTGTTCTCATGCTATCTCAGACTCAGGAGCTGCCAAAGCTATCGAGTTGAAAAACTTGCACGTAAACTATGTGTGCTGAGCGTGTTAACTGTATATGATGAAAGTGTTCGGTGTTTTTACAAGAAGGAAAGGACGTTTAGAACTTTCATAAGATTTTAGCGTATTAATGACCATTACGGAGTGAGTGTTTGTAACTGTAAAACTAAACTGCGCTTATACATTTTCTTACCCTGTCAATTACGTATGACAATATTAAACGCTGCCAACAGACTACAGTGAAATACTTAAGCAAAGTTTGGAACGCACGATGTATTTTTGTTACGCGTTTATTCCGGTTGAACATATACTGAAATTGCATGTTTTTGATACTACATCTGATACTACAGAAAAAAATCCGCTGTAAATGATCTTTTTTAGCCTTGGAATGTTCTTGAAAATTCAGCCATTTGTAACTCCGCCTTTTTGAGATATCGACAATTTAGTGTTTGCTTTAAAAATGTAAGCTTTGGATACTGCTTCTGGTCCAATCTCAAAAGCAGGCAAACTCGCTCGAGTACCTCCTCTCCTTCCATGACCCTCACAAGACAACTTTTCAGTCTATCAAGGCCCGCACTTCCTAACCCGTGGTTGCCCCTAGTTAAGATAAGATAAGATAAGATAAGATAAGATAAGATAAGATAAGATAAGATAAGATAAGATAAGATAAGATAAGATAAGATAAGATAAGATAAGATGTTATGTGGGTTAAGGTATACTGTGAGGTAGAACAACAAATTAGACTGGAATACCTTTTTATCGCCAAGTAAGGAATTCAAAGGAGATATTTAATACACAACTAAAATAAACATCAAACTTCATGCCCTCTATTAAAAAGTATAGGTGTTAAAAATCCTCAACTTCCCCAAAAAATGTTAATTGTTTTCGAAAAAAATGTTCTCCTGAGATATTCCGAGAAGCATATAAGATATAGTATTATAAGAAGTTGCAAACAATTGAGGCAGATAATAAACTTGTTCAAGCCAAACTTCTTAAAGCCAAGGCTAATACAATTGCTAAATAAAATGCTTCGGAGTCGCAGTCCTCATGACCATGTACAGATACTCAAAGCAAGTAAAAAACTCCGAGCACGCAAGGTACATCAAGCAAGTGAAGTACATCAAGCAAGTGAAGTACATCAAGCACATAGAGTACTACAAGCAAGTAAAGTACATCAAGCACATAGAGTACATCAAGCAAGTGAAGTACATCAAGCAAATAGTATATCAAGCAAGTGAAGTACATCAAGCAAGTGAAGTACATCAAGCACATAGAGTACTACAAGCAAGTGAAGTACATCAAGCAAGTGAAGTACATCAAGCACATAGAGTATCAAACATGTAGAGTATTACAAGCAAGAAAAGTACATCAAGCACATAGAGTACATCAAGCACGTAGAGTACATCAAGCAAGTGAAGTACATCAAGCAAATAGTATATCAAGCAAGTGAAGTACATCAAGCAAGTGAAGTACATCAAGCACATAGAGTACTACAAGCAAGTGAAGTACATCAAGCAAGTGAAGTACATCAAGCACATAGAGTATCAAACATGTAGAGTATTACAAGCAAGAAAAGTACATCAAGCACCTAGAGTACATCAAGCACGTAGAGTGTTACAAGCAAGAAAAGTACATCAAGCAAGTAAAGTACACCAAGCACATAGAGTACTACAAGCAAGTAGAGTGCATCAAGCAAGAAGAGTATATCAAACACGTAAAGTATATCAAGCATGTAGAGTATTACAAGCAAGTAAAGTACACCAAGCACATAGAGTACTACAAGCAAGTAGAGTGCATCAAGCAAGAAGAGCATATCAAGCAAGTAAAGTATATCAAGCAAGAAGAGTATATCAAGCAAGTAAAGTACATCAAGCACATAGAGAACTACAAGCAAGTAGAGTGCATCAAGCAAGAAGAGTATATCAAGCAAGTATACTATATCAAGCATGTAGAGTATTACAAGCAAGAAAAGTACTCCACGCATGTAAAGTACTAGAAGCACATAGAGTACTACAAGCAAGTAAAGTACATCAAGCATGTAGAGTGTTACAAGCACATAGAGCACATCAAGCATGTAGCGTATTACAAGCAAGAAAAGTTCATCAAGCATGTAGAGTACTACAAGCACACAGAGTACTACAAGCAAGTAAAGTACATCAAACATGTAGAGTATTACAAGCACATAGAGCACATCGAGCAAGTAGAGTATATCAAGGAAATAAAGTACATCAAGCAAGCAGAGTATATTAAGCACGTAGAGAACATCAAGCGAGTAGAGTATATCAAGGAAATAAAGTACATCAAGCAAGCAGAGTATATTAAGCACATAGAGCACATCGAGCAAGTAGAGTATATCAAGGAAATAAAGTACATCAAGCAAGCAGAGTATATTAAGCACATAGAGCACATCGAGCAAGTAGAGTATATCAAGGAAATAAAGTACATCAAGCAAGCAGAGTATATTAAGCACATAGAGCACATCGAGCAAGTAGAGTATATCAAGGAAATAAAGTACATCAAGCAAGCAGAGTATATTAAGCACGTAGAGAACATCAAGCGAGTAGAGTGAGAGTAATAGTAATACTAATAGAACTCAAGTAAAGTTAGTTGATTACTATATTGGGGACATAATAGTTCCCCATACATAACGTACCTACCATATGAATCCTCGAGGCCTCGATCACCTCGAGTGAAATACTTAAAGAACTCTGTTAATTAATGCACTAGTCATTTGTTTCCCCCGCCCCCCCACCCCCGCGACATGCGGGGATTTTGTCGGGCAATAGCGGGGGAATTACTGCAGCTTTGCGATGATTTTATGCCCAGACCCCCAGGGACTTTACCTCAAATTTGCCTCACCTAAAATACCCCCGGGGAACCCCGGGGAAATTTCCAAAAACAAAGCGCTCACGAGGAGACTGTGTGCAAAGGATTCTGGGTGCATTCCTCACAAGCAGCGATCCAACATGGCTACCAAAGAGGATAGCGTGACGAGGTAAGTGTCAACAATCCTTTTATATCCTTATGTAAATGAATGCATCCATTGATAAGCCTGATGGCATTTGAAAGAAAACACTTTGACCTTTATCCCGAGACTATATTTACGCTTTGTTGTTGCGCGAATTCCGTTTAATATGTGATTTCACTTTCATCTGACACTCTAGATGGAAAGCTTTTTTTTCAAATGCTGGAATAAAGGACAGAGCTGAGGAGTATGCTAAGCTTTTCGTTGATAATCGGTAAGTACACAATACAACAAATACGCTTTTTGGAAGAATTAATCGTTATATCTTCTCAGCCTGGCTTTTTTGCAAGGCTTCAGCCGTTAAAGATTTCATTCAAGGCTGGCGGCGCTTCGCACAGAAGCCATTTCTTGGCGTAGCTAATAAAAAGCTATTTTTTATAATTTTTTATAATTCAAACGTTTACCTTGAAACTCTCTCGGTATTCCTAAGAAAAACAAAAGTGAAAAGCCACGGCTTCGCTCACTCGTTGATACAAACCAACGAGTGCCTATTAAATATGAAAGAATAAATTCTGATATTCCAATACAGTATAAACACCAGGTTGAGATTTTGCAAAAAAGCACATTTATTTATTTAGAACAAAACCAGCCTGGAAATATAAGGTGTTCTTTTAGAATGGAAAAGTAGAAAAATACAGGTAATCAAGCATAATTTGTTTCTATCTAGTATTAATTTAAGTCTGATTTTCTTTATTGCTGGCTAAAATTTAATATATAATGTATGAACATTAAATATGTCAGTATATGTACTTATTCTTTTTTATTGAACCTCAACTTACAAATAATGCTAAAGTTTTCTTTCAATTTTTTTGTTGTTACCTCTTTCTACCTCAAAATGATTAATTATTTCTAGCCAAGGATAATAATAATTATTTTTGAAGGGGGAAGGGGGGATTTTGGACCTTCTTGAGGTCAAGGCTTTTTTAACAGTTGATCTGATGTTTCTTTTTAAATTTCTTCTTAAGCATTGCAGAGGATGTGCTTGATGATATTGACAAAGAGAGCATCCGTGAAATTGGAATAACTGCTGTGGGGGACATTCTACTCATTTTAAAACATATTAAGGTACAGTACATACTTATTAAAGAACTGTATTAGATGCTTGTCATTATTAGATGTTGTATCATATCATTTTTTTATCCTGATTATGTTTCATGGGCCATTCTGCAGTTATGTTATTATATTATATTATATTAGAAAATTACCCAGAACTCCCATGATGATGTACACTTGTTTCTTGTTTGGTGTGACAGGTTCTGTGTTCTAGTGCATTAACTCTGTCTCCATAAAGAATCACATTGCCATATTAATCCGTTGGTGGTTGTTCCCCAGTGTAATTAAATATTTTTTTGTGTTCTATTTACTTTCATTGTGTAACTTCAAAATAAACCATACCCCTACCATAAAGGGAATTTGATAAAGGATCCCCCATCCCTCTGTAATTTCCAAGTGACAAATGTAGTGTTTGTATGAAAATGTGGATGTTTACCCCCTGGAAAATCAAGATATTGACCCTCCCCACCCTCTGCAATTTTCAATTCTCTCTGTGGTGGGGGTATGGAATATTTTTGTTTTGAATTTTACATTTACATTTTACAAAAGGGTTTCTTTTTCGTTGTTTGTATTGCTTTTCTCAATTATTTCTCTAGCAACCAGGATGTATAAATATTTACTTAACCTGGATGCAAATTTTGGAGGGCTCAAAGTCTGAAAAAGGAGTAAAAGTGAAAGTTATTTTTAAAGATAAGACTTCCATTGAATGCTCATCTTTATCTTAACCATTATTTTATCAGCTTGCTAGAAATTCGTCATCCAGTTCAGCTGATTCCAGGTCATCTGAGGTTGTGAATACTTCTTCAAGTACAATTGCAAGATCTCACCAATCTACAATTCTTGTGAACAATGGTAGTTTAACGATTAGCCCTGAGGTGCAGGCAAGTTGCTCTTCAAAACAATTTTTTGTTTTGTGTTTTTTTTCTTAAATTTAACATGAAGGTCTTACCCTATTTTAAATGGTATATAGTTTGACAGGTCCAAAATTGTTTCACTTAGTATTACCTGTGAAGATCAATCTATGAGGACCATGATAATAATATTATTATAGTAGAAACCCTCACAGCCTTTCACGAATCCTGCGACATGTTGGCGCCTGTCAGCTGGTACATTGCAAAAACATAAAAATAAATAAGTATCCTTATCGATTCAAAGGAAGTAATTGGTAATGGCTTCCTACTAAAACAACTATAGACTACAGTACCAGTTCTTGCTTTCTATAAGTCAAATACCAGAACTCGTTTTCTGGTCTCCTTTCTAGGTTATGCCTGAGCAGAAGACATTTGTAACAGTTAAGATTGACGAGAAGGAAATTCAAGAGAAGAGTAAGATATATGACACCTCAAAGATTGACCCTCATCATAAGATGTTCAGTTACTATACAGAACTCAACAGAGCAGCCTTGAAACTAGCTTTAGATGACCCTAGTATTGTAAATGACAAACAAAATCTATGCAATTTGGCACGCCAGATGTTACATAATAGTGGGTACAATTACAAGAAAAAGACAACCAGATCGAAGCAATTTGGAGAGAGTGCTGGAGCACAGAAGAGAGAGTATATAAGTGACTCGCTTAAAGTAAAAAGACTACAAGAGATTCAAGAAGACTTAACTGATACTGACACACAAATGGGACTTCTGACCAGGCAGCGCGAAAAACATGTCAATGTGAAACAGTTTGGCCAGGCTGCGACCTTAACAGAACAGATTTCGCAATTGAGGGGAAAAAAAAGAAAACTACAGGAAGAACTCACCATGCTCCAGACCAAGAAAAGAAAATGTGAAAAGCAAAATGCAAAGACAAAATCCTTGAACGCAAGTCATGCAAAAATCACAAGATTCCTTCCCCAAGTTTCCAATAAGAAGCCAGAGCATGTTGATGGCCAACAACCTACTGTAGTAGGTCCTTTAGTTGCCAAGATAACACCAAACAGTTCTTGTAGACTACCAGACCCCTCTGATGCGCTCAGACATGGCATGGGCTCCGTTGAAGCAGCAAAGAAAACCTGTACACCATCAGCCAGCAGTTCTTGTATACAACTGGATCCCCCTGATGCCCTCCAACAAGGCATGGGCTCCGTACTGGACCCCCCTGATGGCCTCGAACAAGGCATGGGCTCCGTTGAAGCAGCAAAGAAAACCTGTACACCATCAGCCAGCAGTTCTTGTATACAACTGGACCCCCCTGATGCCCTCCAACAAGGCATGGGCTCCGTACTGGACCTCCCTGATGGCCTCGAACAAGGCATGGGCTCTGTTGAAGCAGCAAAGAAAACCTGTACACCATCAGCTAAACAACCAGACCCCCCTGATGGCCTTCAACATGCCATGGAATCAGATGAGGCACCCTTTACACCACCGGAGGTTTCTCAGATTCTTGGAGATAATAACCAAACTTGCGATGGCTCTCATTTTTTAGGATAGACGCTGCTGGCAAATACTCAACATTCGTGGCTTTAACAAGGTCAACATTGGGGAATGTGGCCTCTTGTCGAGTTGAAAACTCATTGTATATATCAAAACTTAACATGTTTACTCTCGTTGAATTTGTCAGTTTTAGAACAAGATTTTGCCAGCAGCATCATTCTGTCAGTTGCAAAGAATGTTACGTTCTGATTGAAATTGCAAACTATATTCTGGACAAAGGAATTGTCAAAGTTTCAGACCTGTACCACAAATTCTTTCCTAGTAACAAATACAAATCGGACAAAGCTGTTAGGAGACTGCTTCAGCTACCAGTTGCAATATTTGCACTTGAAAGGTCATTGGGTTCTCAACTTCATGTAACTGAGTACTGCCCGTCCGTTGATTACAAGCGACTGATGCACTGGATTAACAAGCTGGTTGCCCCTGAACAGGTTCCAGGTTTAGATAAAAACACTCTCACAGCACTCTGTAAACTAGCATCCAGTGACAAGGACCGAACACTTCTCAAGTTTGCTGCATGCGAGGCAGCTGGACTTACATCACAACAGGCTCGGAAGGTTTATGGAATTGGATCATACAAGGATCTGAGTAGAAAGGTACATCTGGCTCTTCAAGAAGCAGCAGAGATTAGACAATCCGTTATTGAGCTTGCAGAGATTGAAGACAAAGCCTTGATGCGGTCCCTTAGGTTAGAAGATGTCATTAATGAAGAAGGGGAGGACAATGTCGACTTCGACGTTGAAGCGTGTGAAATAATGTCAACTGATGATGTATGTGATGATAGCAATGTGGAAGATGTTGAGCCTCCAGATCTTACTAATCCCAGTGAAAATGCTGACACATCCAGTAGAAAGCATGATCCCCATGCCAGTGGCGAATCTACTGTTGGAGTAGCTACCACACCCAGTGGCACGAGTAATTCAATTAATCCGGATGCTATTAACAAAACAGCAATAGCGGACCCAGCACCACAGCTAGCTACCACACCCAGCAGCCCGAATAATTCATACGATCCGGATGCTATTAGCAAAACAGCAATATTAGCAAATCCAGCACCATCCAATGATGTTCTGTTGAGCTGGTTGAGGGACCATGACTTAAATTGGTTTGCCTTTTTTGAGGAGGTCAGTCAATACTTGCGGAACTATACTTCTGAAGTGCTCAATCAGGTGATTCTTGACTTCACAGACCACTTGCCTTCAAGTGATCTTACATTCGATGAAGAAATGCGTGTTAGGTGTCACGTCAAGCTTTTTTGGAGGTGCAAAGGAGGCGTTCCCTAGATGGCCCAGAAATTGAAGTGGATTCTGACAATGATGAAGATCAACACTGGGAAGAAGTGGAAATTGCAGATGTGCTTGGGGAGGAAACGCTAAGGAAAATACGATCTGAAAGGTTGCGCATTAAGCGGCGAGCAGAGAGAAAAATGGCTGAAGAAATAGCCAAAACATGCATTCTTAAACGTAGAATCCCTCCATCAGCAAGTCGGTTACAGAAAAAGTTTCCCACGATTGGAAAGGACATGGAGGAATTTGTAGAAAGCAAAAAAGTTGGAGCAGATGCATGGAGGAGAACTGGACTTTTGACTTTCGATGGGGAAAGGAGACGTGGAAAGAAAGTAACTTATAAGTCTATACAAGCCCATCTTGAAGAGAAATATGGTACGAAAATTGGTTACGGAAGCATAGTACAGCTTTGCTATGCCCGGAACAAGAGGCATCTCTCCTCTAAACGATACCAGAATGTGGCGAAGATAACATGCAGGCGGGCTCGAAAGGGGTTCTCTGTTCGAATAAATCCGGATGCACACTGGAGTTGTGCTTTGTATAGAGGGCTTGATTATATTCAACTGAAGGAAGGCAGCAACAAAGTTCTTTTAAACCGTGATGACCAGTCTGGTTTTAGACGTGATACAACGTATGATCATAAGCACTCTAAAACCATAACTCTCACTAACAGGCCAGCCCTGACAACACGAACGGACTTTGTTAATAATTACCCTTCAGTGATCCAAACCACTTCATACCTGTTTATGGAAACTGACACCAGCAAGCAGGCATGTGTGGGCGTCGTTAAGCCCCACTTCACTTATCCAAAGAATGCAGCTCAGCATGCGGCTGATTTGGAATTCCTGCAGAATTCACCAGATCTCCAACCATGGATGGCAAACAGGCCAATAGATTGCATTCGCGTTGATGGAGCAAGTGACGAAGGGCCAAGCCATGTAGAAGTCCAGTTTTACTGGACAGAACGACATGTTAAACACGCTAAGGTTGCTACTCTTGTGACGTCCCGTCACAGCGGAGGGTCATACTTAAACCGAGTGGAATTAATGAACGGTGGGCTTTCTCAAGCACACGCCAACCTTTTTATTCCGTCGACTCTTAGTGGAAGCAATTATGGCCCTGGTGGACTAGACAAGGAAAAGCTCAAGCAAAATTTGGAAATTGCCACTGAGGTGTACATTGACCGGGTCCAAGGGTCTAGCTGCTGTGGAAGCCCAGTGCAACTCTTCAAGGGGGCAGAGTCTGATATGTCACGCCGCCAAAAGCTACTCACCTTTCTCAAAGGCACCAAGAAGGACAAACAGCTACTTGAAACCAGCGATCCAGACCTTCACAGGTATTTTCAAGAAATCTGGGATGTACGCAACCGGCACATGAGCAAGACTGTACCATGCAATTACATCTTTCATTTAACTCTCTGTGGGGAACCTGAATTTATTCATCCGCGATGCAAGAATGGTGAAACCAGCTGTGAAATGAAATGGTATGAAGGTGGACCCTCAGTTACCTGGTTGCCAATTCCTGTCCCTGACCCGAAAAGGCCTGGAAGCTTTATGAAGCCCGAAGACCTGCTGTGTACTGATAACAGTGAACAAAGAATGATGTCACCACCTAGCGTAAAGTTAAAGGCTGCAGCTAAAACTAACAGTGAGTAATGTGATAATATACTTAGTAGCCAATAATTTCAATGGCCATTCAGTCAATCAGTCTCCTTCTATTAATTACCCCCAAGGTACTCCAGTAGAAGAGCTGGCTGAGAAACTTCTGTTGCCTGCCCAAGAGGTGGAGTGGCATCTGGATCACTACCATGGTATAAATGAAAGACGGAAACAAGCGGCACATACTAGAAAGAACAAGCAGAAGAACAACTTGGGTATGTCATCATTCTTTTAATCTGGTTCAGATGTATTAAAATTTTCACTTCTAATGCTTTGGGTACTTTTTTCCTTATCTTGCAGATGATGCTAGTATTGGTTCTTGTATTGTGTGCAGCAACAAGGCAGACCTTGCTTGTTCAGCTGCATGTAGCGACACATACTGTCTAGACTGCCTTGGGTTGAAACACCCTCCACCCATGGAATGGGTTTGTCCCGAGTGTCAGGGTATGTACCACACATTTCCATGAAAATCAGTATCAGACAGCAAACAAGGAATACAATATTAAAATATCTTTAATATCAACAGTTATTAAGACACCACACTATTAATTTGCAGATGAAGAGGTCTTATACTGTTTATGTAACCAAGGCGAGTATGGCCTGATGGTTGGCTGCGATGGAGCAGAATGTAGCGTAGAGTGGTTTCATCTTCAGTGCGTGGGTCTTAAGGGGAAACCCAAAACAAAGAAGTGGTTTTGCCCAATGTGCAAGTGATGCTTTAATGTTGTTTTTCATTTGACATTCATGTGTGACCATAAAGGCAAACACTGTGCAAGTGATGCTTTAATGTTTTGTTGTTTTATAATAAATACACAAAAAGAGGATTTGATACATTCATGTGTGACCATAAAGGCCGGCATACACTAGGGGACAGGTACCAGGGACTGGCCTCAGGGACCAGTGAGGGGACGAAACCCTGAAGCAAAGTTTGTGGTGTGTATACACTTACGAGACGCAATTCCCTGCGACTAGTCCCACATAATTATCCCAATTTAAAACGGCCCTGGATAAAACTTAACTCATGTTCTGCGACTTAAATTTCTACATAATGACATAAGCAGTTTTATGGGACTAGTCCCAAGGACGTGGCCCCTAGTGTATTAAAATACTTTTTCGTCATGTGTACGTTCTACCAATGCACTTTCTTTGTCCCTTTTTGCTTTAGAATCTCAAATGCCTTTTACACCCCCGTAAAGTAGCAATGTTGTTGCCAACTGAAATTTGTACTTCCTTCTGAAAAGGCGAACTAGCTTATAGCTATCTTGAATTTATCTTTTTAATAATTTTGCAATCACAATTTCCTAAATCTTAGCCTCTTACTAAAAGTGCTTAAAACAAAATGTAGTACATATACCCCATATTGTGACAGCCACCCATGTGGCCAGGTTTCTCTCGACAAGAATGAGTTCAAGAGGAGGTACCAAACAACTGTGTTTGTTGCTGTCATGGCTGACGATTTTCAAGTCTTCTCTCAGCTTATTGGTTATTCTCCCACACTTTTTGTCTGATCAAAAAAGCTATACTCCAAACAACCTCAGTGGTAAGTATTTTAAGCTGGTTGAAACATTCCTATTAGTTGTTGTTTCTCAAAATGTATTTAGCGCAGAAATAGACAATCCCTTCTTTTACAAGGTCTTTCAGCTAGCCCCGGGGGGTGGTGGTTTTGCAAAGAAATTCTGCCCTGGGGGGTGGTGGAATTCCCCATAATTAGCATCGCTTGTTTGCAAATTCCCCCGCTATGTCGCGGGGGTGGGGGGGCGGGGGAAACAAATGACTAGTGCATAACAATTTAACTTCAAGGTCAGTTTATTGTTACTTCGAATAACGGATAACTCTCAACTTGGAAAAAAGCAGACTGTTTGAAAATATTTATCAGGACAAACTACGTGCTCGCTATTAGAGCTGGGTGACATCTATTTTGTTTGTGACGAGCCGCACAGGTAAGAGCCAGTATTAAAATGAAGTCCACAAGTCGGCTGGACGAGTGGTCTCTGAAGTATCTTGAGCATGGAATGGATGGGGAAACAAAACTACCACTCAACGAACACTCATTGCTACCAACAACAACGATTTTGCCGTGGAGCTGTCACTAAATCCGTGCGTAATCCATTGTAAGGACCGAACTGATTCATAAGCTTACGCAGACTTACGGATTCAGATTCGCGGTGTCCTTATTCTTGACAATTTTTCACTTTATCACTATTTCAGTCGTGATAATGATGTCAGCGATATCGAAACATTGCCTTGCTTTAATTTTTGTATAGCAAAATGCTTGAGCAAATGAGCAGTAGTTTGTCTTAAAACTGAAGAATTATGAGCTGGAACCGTATTATAATACTTCGGGTTCAGGTCGTAATTTGTAGATTTCTTGTTGCTGTTCAATATGAATTTCTTCTGAGCTTGAATAATAAAGAATTACAGATGTGTTTGTCTTGGAAGGCGTTTCTCTGTGGGTCATAAACGAAGTCAGCAATACTAACAAACACTTGAGAATTATTGACGAGAAGAAGCAACACAACATGCGAACCGCTGAGGAAACAAAAGTTTAGCTCTTGTTTTTTGTTCAAGTAAAAAAGCCCGTTATTTTATCAGTCTTTTCTGGTGTAAAATTAACCTGGATCAGAATAGTGGTCATTGGGAATAACGCAGAATCTAAATAAGGCTTTTAAAGCTTTGAAAATGGAGAATTGCTTTGTTCTCTAGCCGTCGAGTGCAAGAACAATTTCATGCAATCAGCTGTTTTCCGCTCTGCAAGTCAACTTTTTCTTCAGTTTATGCATGAATATAATGTCAACAAGGATGGGGAAAATATTTAACATGTGCAGGATACTCGCTCTCTTTCGTGAAGAATACTCGCTTCCGCAGTAATGCAGCGAGGTGTAAATACAGTTCGAAGCACTTTTAACATAAGCTTAATTATTTCTTTTCTCGCGCCTCCGTAGAAAGCTGTCTTGAATCATGTCAAAACCACGAGTGGACTGCGTTTAATCCGAGTTTAACTGCCTTACTTAAGTTCAGGTAATCTTCTTTTCTATCGGATCTCTTAACGTGCCTTGAACAACGCTATATTTCAGCCTTGGAAAGCCGTAAAAAAATGATTTTGCAATTTAGTGTTGCGCCACGGCGAGATAAATGAAGAACAATCTAAATGTGTAAATCAATAAAGCTTCAACAGACTATCTTTAACCATTATTCAACAGTAACGCATAAATTTCAGAATCTCCAACAGCCAAACTTCTCGCTGATACTGCCAAAGCATGACTGGAAGTAAGCTTATCACCTGCAGATTTCTTCGTGCTAGGAACGCCATTTTTAAACTTGGAAACATTCCCTTTCATTTTTCTGCGCGAGTTCGTAGTTCTTTCTGATTGGACAATATAAATCGGAGCTTGCTTCGGGCCCCTTCCGGCTTCTTCGGGCATAGATACGAAAATTGACAAAAAGAAGTACTTGTTCCCCCGACTGTAGCAGGTTGCCGAATTTTCCGCCCTTTTTAGCAAATGACGTCACGAAAGTGACGTCATGGCTAATGTCAAAGGCTAGAAGAACGGCGATATACCTGAGGTATCAAAATTTTGTTAATTAAAAAGGGTATGGATTTTGAGCTGCTCTGGCCTGGATAGGGCCTTAACCATGTTGGTCAGATATAGAAGTGCTCAGACCGTTTTGAAATGAGGCTTGTATTTTTGCCGCGTTCTTTGGCCTTGCACAAGGGGAAAGATTCGAAGGCCCCCAAATAAGGAAAGGTGACATAAAAATATCACACCAATTAAATTTGAATTGTTCTTTTACTTTGTCGGGAAAGTCTCTGGAGTCCTGAGAGTTTTTCTTGGGATTCCCTGGCATGTGAAGCTCCGGCTTCCAAGTTTTTAGACCGAAACTACCAAAAAGCCAAGGCTTCAAACTTCGTTGGTACCGTGACAACTCTAAATTACTTCCCCGGGAGGGGTGCTCTCTTATATGGCCTATACCACTAGGACGTGCCGACGGACAGGATATGGTTTTTGGTTGGCCTTTTGCCCTGAACAGGGCGTGTAATGTTGGTCTAGTCTGTCCAAAACAGGGTCTGAACCTGCTCTAAACAGAACGTATATGGTTGCACGATTGTGTAACCATCATCTTAAATATGGTTTATAAAGTGTTTAGCAATCGTGGATAAGAGATGTTTGCTCGTCTTTGCTCGTCTTTGTCGTAAACAGGGTCCTGAAATAGAGGGTGTTGTCCTACACAGGGTATGTATTTTACTTACGATACTATGTATTTTAGGGCTTTTTTGTCCTTAACAGGGTCAGGAATTCAAACCCTCAGCGGCACCCCTACACAAAAAATGGGTCAAGTGCCACTCCATCCCCCCTCCCCCCCCCCCCCCCCACCCAAACCGGGAATGACTTCTGCTAAAACTTCCTGAAAACTCTTGGCTTCTTCCAAAAATATCTTCTGGTTTTCCATCTTTGACAACTTTCAATTTTCTTTCTTTCTTCCTCTTTCTAAAGACGAAAACGTGTTTGGTGATGGTTCTTGGTGTCAATTCCTAAAATATGATACTCCACTCCACTGACTCTTTTGCTCCTTTCTCATTAAAAATATGTTATTTGTTTCTCGATGAATGCTTACGCTGGTATGTATCCGCCCTTGGACAAGTTACGTGTTAATTTTTCTGTGTTAATTTTCAAAAAAGTTTTAACGAATGACGTGAATCCGGGATATGTCGTGAGTGCGTGCTTTTCTCAACTGCCTTGTGGAACACCCAGTTATACAGATCTAACAAAAGACATACAGCAAATGGTTCGCTCGTGAGTTTCGATGTTTTATTTTAACAAGTAACGTAATTCTAGGCGGAACGAGGGACTTCTTGTAGTCTGTGCTAAGGAGAGTAGGGTAGAAAGGGATGTAGGAATGACTAGCACCAAAAACAGACAGCAAACGACACTTAGAGTGATTTCACACTTACAAATAATACAAACCATGCATGGATTACATACTACATGGCGTCACTGGATAACAAACTGCAGGAAGGCAAATCGAATAGGACATTTGCACGATAGCGTCATTTGACTACAGCTACCAGAATTCATTTCGTTTCACCTTTCTTTTTAAAATTTTTGAAAGCCCAGTGAGGTTTAGATAACAATGACCCTAATTTGCAACAGAAAAGAACAACCGGCCTCGTGTCGTGATTCTTAGACTTTGAATTCTTTGCATTTCGAGGTTGACGCGCCCACGTATTTCGTCTATGCTGCTCCCTTGGCCTCTGAAATCCACTAGAAATCTTATTGATCTGCTGCCTTGAAGATCCAGCAGCTGCTTCCATTGTAGCGGCATGCAGATCAGACGCTTCTATCAATCGAGCGATTCGCAAAAGTCCCTCGAGCGTCAGGTCGGTTTCGTGCAACAGTCGACGGCGAAGACTGTTCGAAGCACATTTGTCGACCACTTGGTCTCGAATCATTTCATCAACCTTGTCGTACTCACTGGATTTCGCAAGGCTCCGTAACCGTTATTTTGAAAACATCGCTTTCCCGAGCCTTAAATCGCCAAAATAAACACAGAAACACAAATCAAAACACCATGGCATTAATTCTATGAGTTTTTATTTCATTTCCCTCAGTTTTAAGACTCCTGAATTTCGGCTTTAGTTTTGCCTATTTGATAAACCGACACATGTACAGCCATTATAAATGCACAGCCCACCGCACAAACAGAGGATGGTAGGCCTGTGATTTAAGCTGAAGCGATTGGATATTCAACGTTTCTTGTCGTTTGTGCATGGCAGTACTGATCTTACGCTTTTAGAATAGCGTGGCTAAGTAGTGTAAAACAAACGGAAAACTCAGTTAAAAGGTTTAGACGAAACGAACAGGGAGCGTAGAAAAAGTGGTCGAATCGACTCGATTCGAGTCGATTCGACTCCAATCGTCCGTTGTGTAGTTGGTTCGACTAACTGGATAGTCGATTTGCGAGACACTTAGAAAAAAAATCACACAAGAAGGCGAACAGGGGGGGTAGGAAAAGTGGTCGAATCGACTCACTTTAAGAACGAGGAAGGTTCATGTTATCTTCTTGTTGTTCCGTGTGCAAACCCTTCAGATCGACAACACAAGCGAGGGAGAAGGTTCACTGCAATTTTCCTGTTTAGTGTCGCATCACGCTTTAAGAACGAGGAAGGTTCATGTTATCTTCTTGTTGTTCCGTGTGCAAATCCTTCAGATCGACAACACAAGCGAGGGAGAAGGTTCATTGCAATTTTCCTGTTTAGTGTCGCATCACGCTTTAAGAGCGAGGAAGGTTCATGTTATCTTCTTGTTGTTCCGTGTGCAAATCCTTCAGATCGACAACACAAGCGAGGAAGAAGGTTCATTACAATGTTCCAGTTTAGTGTTGCATCGGTGACGCTTTAAGAACAAGAAAGGTCCATGTTATGCGTTCCTTGTTATGTCTTATTGTGTCACGCGCACATACTTACGATCTGATTTCTGTTGAGTCGAATCGACTTTTGGGAATACGAATCGACTCGAATGGACTCGATTCGAGTCGATTCGTCAAAATTTTTCACCTCCCTGCGCATTTATTCGCGACCTGACTTCCGGTAAGTCGAGTTCCGCTAAACGGACTTCCGGTGAGTCGGAAGTCTTTGATCCTCGAGCTGACTCGAATCGTCTTTGCTTTAAGACGATTCGACTCAGTTTGGGTGTATTGGACATGAGTGTCAAATTCGCCTCCACAGTACACGGCAATCAACACTAAACTAACGGCTCTGCTTTGTGACATTTCTTCTTAAACTGCGAGGAAAATTCCTTCATTCTACAACGAAAAATATCTTGCCAATTAAAGGGCACCTATTAGCAAAAATTAGCACAGTTCATTATTCAAAATCTTTCTGTATTGCTGTATCAGTGTTTATCCCCTTGACGGACGACAAGTTAACAGCACGCCAACCTGGGGAATGTCATCTTGCAATTCCGTCTTCAGACAGGTCTTGTTGCTCTGTCTTCTCCTTTATTTCTTTTTTCAAGGATCGTCCTGTTGAACGATAGTATTTTTACATGCGTTTCAAATACACGTCCTTGATTAATTTAAAGAACACCCAAAAATGCTGAAAGTAATATCAGAGTTTGAGTAGGGTTTTTGATCTGAAGTGCTTTACCGAAATCGCTTCGAATTTCAAGAGTCGTTTGCTGTCTATTTTTGGTGTTAATCATTCCTACATCCGTTCCCACCCGACTCTTCTTAGCATAGACTATGAGAAATTCCTCGTTCCGCCTCAAATTAGGTTAATTGTGAAAATGAAACATCGAAACACACCTCTAAACCATTTATCTCCTAGACGGACGGCAAGTTAACAACACGTCAATCTGCAGAATGTCAGCTACAAAGTGAATCTAGACAGGTCTTGTTCCTCTTCTCCTTTATTTCTTAAAGGATCGTCCTGTTGAGCAATAATATTTTTGTGTTAAAAGAAGAAATGTTCAAATATTTATTTTTTTACATACGTTTCAATTACACTTCCTTAATAAATTCATAGAACACCCAGTTATGCCAAAAGTAATCTGATATATCAGAGTTTGCGATTTATTTTGTTTATTTAGTGTTGTTCGTTCCTACATCCCTTTATCGACCTTACGTGACAGCGGACTTGCGCGAGCATACACGCATTCTCCTCGCACAACTACCCCTGAGGAGGGACTGCTTACAGTCCCCGAAATATAACTTCCTATGATACAAGCTTACCTACTTGTGATTTTCATATTAGAAACAGCGTCCTAGTAAGTGTTCGACATGAGGTCAATGGTTGGTTGACTTTAAATGTCCTCTTTCAATACAAGATCTAAGAAAAACTCTTGGCAAGACAATCAACAGTGTCATTGACCAAATAATTTTTGTTAACAAATTTTAAATTCTAAAGGCCAAGTAATACGTGCAACATTTTCGTGCAACTTGTCGCGCAACAATGTTGTGTTGCCCGTATTACTGAACAATAGTGTAAGCTCTTTTATTAAAATGCCAGTGCCCAATTAAACGCATGTGCAGTGCCTGCATCGCGCACACATGCATTCTTTCTCACTCTGACGCACACAGGCAATAACTAAAACAACGGACTACATACACCAAGACAAACAAAAATGACAACAACTACAACTGCTTAATAGTCATAATTGTAAATAAAGAAAAGAATTTCAGGCTTTTCAAATATAGAAATGAACAGAGTACAGTCTTCAGCCCATGGAATCCCCAAGCTGTAGGATAAAGCTCTGTGATCGCCTCCATCATCACACCTTATCCATGCCTTCCTCTTCCTTCTTACATCCTCAATCTTCAAAACCTCTTTCCTTCTTTACGTTGACGACTACGAGGCCATAACACATCACCCGGTTCTTACTCACAAATCCGTCACTCTCTCTGTCCGGTAGTCTATTTTCCTTTAAAACGGGTTGTAAGAGACCTTGACTACTGACCTAGTGTAGTGGCCCTTTGCGACCCTTAGCATGAGGGATTGTTATATACGTACAGTTTTCGAGGGTCTTTGTTCGTCATGTGATTGTTATGACTTCTTAAGACCGTTAGTTGTTTATCTTTTTTATTTCTTTTTTATATATAATTCATCCAGGACTCTATTTAAACAAGCAGTTTATGCAAGGTTAGATGTTCCTGTATAAATGTTGATTTAAATAAATAAATAAATAAATAAATGATGAAGTTGATAATGGTGAAGTTGTTGTTGTTGTTGTTGATGATGATAATGAGGATGAGGATGAGGATGATGATGTTATCAATGATGATGTTGATGATGATGATGATGATATTGTGTAATCAGAATAGAGAGGAAAATACCGGGTTGTAAGAAACGATGTCTGCTGGTGTAAAGCACCGGCGCGCATTTTGTCATAATAAAGAGGCCGATAACGACGTGTAAGAGACGTTCACTGCAGGTGTAGTGTAGTGGCAGACTTTAACGGTAGGGGACTGTACAATTGGTTGGCTAAACGCGAGGTGCGGTGGTGCGCGTTTCTTTACAAAAAGAGGACGATAACGAATTGCAAAAGTCGTTGACTGTAGGCGTAGTTCAGTGGGGTGGTTTTTACCATGACAAATGTAGGCGGAGAGCATTTGCACGCATTTGGTCGTAATAAAGAGGAAGATAACGGATTGTAAAAGACGACCGTGAGGAGCAGTGAAACAGTGCGCATTTAAACAATCCTAATTAGTAAAGAGCCCGTAACAAATTTCAAACGACGTTGGATACAAACGTAACTGATCGGATGGCCAGAATTTAAATATGTAATTAAAGAGACGCCAAGACGCCGACAACAAATTTGAACGTTGAATGCAGGCACTGTGCAGCGGTCCGTGTGTAATCAAATAAAGCGGCTAATAGCGGAATGTTAAAGACGTTGACGGCGGGCATGGCACAGCAAAGTTCATTTGGTCACAATAAAGAGGCTAATAACGGCTTGTGACTGCAGGTACAGTGCATTGGTGGGCAATTAGTCATATTCAGTATTAAACGAGACCGATAACCCATTGTAAGAGACAGCGACTACAATCTGAAAGCATTGTCGCGAATTTAGTCAGAACATATAGGTCGATGACGGATTGAAAATGACACTGGGAAGACGTTGTCTGTAAGCGTATTTAAGTAGTGCACATTCAGTCGTAATAAAGAAGAAGATAAATGATCGTAAAAGACTTTAACCGTAAACGTTGTGCAGTAGCACTCATTTATTGATAATAAAGAGGAAGATAAGAATTTGTTAAGGTTGATTACCGCAGGTGCAGTGCATTGGCGCGCATTTAAACATAATAAAAAGCCGATAACGCATTGCACGACACTATGACCGCTTACGTTTTGCAGCGGCGCGCATTTATTGGTGATACAAGCATTTATTGGGAATGAGAGGAAGATAAGAATTCGTAAAACATGTTTACGGCAAGCGTAGTGCATTGGGACGCATTTAAACATAACAAAGAAGCCGGTAACGGATTGTGCGAGACTTTGAACGCACACGATTTGCAGTTACTCGCATTTATTGATAATAAAGAGAAAGATAAGAGTAATTTTGCAGGCGTGGCTATAGTGCATAAGAGCGCATTTAAACATGCCAATAACGGATTGTACTGTTGTAAGAGATTTTGATTGCAGGTGTTTTATAGTAGCACACGTTTAATCATCTAATACAATAAGGAGGCAAATAACGGATTGTAAAATACTAAGAAAAGGTCGAGTGCAAGCGAAGCGCAGTGGCGTGAATAAGATAACTTAGGTCAAGGGACAGGTCAAGTTGTTGTTGGTTGTTGTCGTTGTTGTTGCTGTTTTTGTTGTTTTTGACGTGTACCAAAGCTTCAGACTCGCTCATATGTTGAATTGACAAGTGAAGGGATGGCACCAGGATCATATTTTATTGACAGGACCAAACCATCCCGCTTTATTTACCATGCATGCTGCACCCGAAAGCGTACTGACTAGTGAACAGCTGCTTGTTGGACCTCTGACATTGTAGGTAGCTGTGTTGACCCCCTGAACTATTGTGTAGTTGTATTGAGTGTTTGCTTCTAAGTCGAGGAGTACATGTAGACATTTTTCTAAACACATCCAGCTTCCTCAGCGAAATCCTCAGCATGGTTTTCCTCAATTAGTTCTCCTAAATGTAATTTTTAAATTTATGCTAATTTATTTTTTTATATACAGTCATATATTTTAACTGATTGCAAAATATATATTTTTTGTCCTTATGATTCGCATATTCGTATGTATTTTGCGTTATAATAATAATAATAATAATAATAATAATAATAATAATATAAATGATAATAATAATGATGGTGATGATGATGATGATAACAGCTAATCAATTGAAAACCACTACCTAGTAAACCAGAGGGTCCATTCAGAGCGTATTTTTTTTTTAAATTCTCGCCTTACTAACCCAATAAAACGAAACAAAAGCGGGAAAAATTTCCGCACAGCCCCATACTTTATTATGCATGCAGAACAAATTAATTATGCATGCGCTCTATTGTCTTTGAATACAATGGGTCTTTGAATATATACATTAATAATCACTACTTACTTTTTCAATAAAAATGGATTTAGTTGCGTCTGCCTCTTTTTCTCTCTCTTCTCACTTCTTCCTTTCCGTCTCTCCTCTTTTCTTCTACCCTTCTCTTACCCAGTCCCTTACCCGGTTTTTCCTTTTTTTTCCTTTGGATTTACCCTCGGCTGGCCTCGAACTCTCACTCTTCACCTTACCTTTGGATTAGCTGTCCATCTACTATGCCACTACACCACGGTGATTTTTGACATTTTCCCGGCGATTTTATGTTTACGTTTACCTACCAATCAACATTATTAAAATTCAACGAAATTTACATTTGAATTACTTCTATTACAAAGACACCTCACCTTTTAGACTTACGGCACGAAAAAATGATTTATTTTTGTCCATCCATTGGTTCTCTGTCGAGCAAAAAGGCCACGCATTTCACTCTTCTGCTCGATCCAGTCTTTAGCGGCATTTGCCGTGAAACGAAGGCCTGCTTCCTTGTTCCGGTAGAGCGCAGGGATAAAGATACACTTTTTTCCCATCATACGCGCACACATATTGCCAGGAACACGCGTGATGAGCGACAAGTGGAAAGCTTATGATTGCCTACAAAACGAGGGCTATATTCATCTCACAGTGAACCAGTACAGCTTAAACTTCGTAGACTTAGGCGCCGAGGTTTGCCCCGTACATTACAGGAACGTCCAAAAGCTACCTACAGGAGTGGACGTAGCGTCAGCATTCTAACAAGGATCCTTTTGGCAACATTATCAAGCACATCGTCGACCTTTATGAGGTTCGCAAGGACGCATAAATGGTTCAGTTCCCGGAGTACCACTTTATGCACCGTTTGTAATTCGGCCACGCTACATTTCAACAGGGAAAGCAAGAATAAAATACGAAAAATTCCTGCTTCACAAGCATTGTCTCCATGTTAACAAGGAAAGCAAAAATAAATAAATAAGTAACTAAAATAAGAAAAACGACACAAGACACAAGAAGGGTAAGAAAACGTTTTATTTTTAAATTATTATGTGGCTTACGTTGACAAAATACGCGCTGTCCATAACCTCATTATCGCTAACCTTACGACTTAAATCGGCGCTATTGTTTCCTTGAAACAAAGAACTGTATGCATAATGAAGTATGGGGCTGTGCGGAAATCTTGCCCAAAATAAAAAAAATGCTCGATTTTCCGTATTTTTGACCCGAAATTCGTAAATTTTGTCTAAGCCCATAGGGACTCAGAAAAAAATGTAAACTTTGTAGAACAAAAGGAGTCATTAGAAATGCGCCTTAGAAATGCGCGCTGTTGTTTCCTTAAAACAAAGAACTGTATGCATAATTAAGTATGGGGCTGTGCGGAAATCTTGCCTAAAAGCGTACGATACCAACACCAGCAAATAGCTCTCGATGAACTTTGTCTCTTTCTGAGGGTGCTGTTTTCCACTGTCTTTGTCTTTTCCATAGAGAAGATGTAGAAGAAGTTGACGATGTCTTCCAGTATGACTTCTACTTCAATTACTCTACCTAAAAAAATCATATTTAGAAGGCGAGAGTAAGGGATTATTGCACAAAAAATTACAAACCTGATATCAAGATTTTTAAAATTCTCCTCAAATTCCATGAACACTAAGGCGCCATTTACATGAATTATTTCATCCCGGGATGAGTTTCAACCCGGGATGACTTGCATCTCATCCCGGGATGACTTTCATCTCGGTGTCTTCCCGGTGCTGAAGACCGGGATGAAATCATCGAGTTGCTTCGAGTTTAGTTAGACAAGGCCAAAATAGAATTGTCGTGCGTTAGGAGAAGTAAGAAAAAAAAAGAAGTACTTTAACTCTTATATTTGAAGAACTGAATAGAGCGGAACTCCGATATAAGACCATTTAACGAACCTTGAATTTTAACACCAAAGTTAGATGCATTTCTGTGTAGTTCAAAGTAAAAATGGCCCAAGGAAATTAATGAGTTGAACTATTTCTTCTCTAATAAGACAAAATAAATTTGGAGCTATAATTACCTCGGCTGTGAGTTGCAAACATGGTCGTAAAATTTTCCAGGCTTCATTGGCACTTGTTGTTTTGATAATTTTGAGGTTTCTTTTTGATTACAGACAACCCCGAGCGAGGAAAACATAAAGAAATGATAAAAAATATTTTGAAGAAGATAATTTCACCTTTCCGCACACTCGTACTTCGCAAATGTTACAAAAGCAAGTGTGGACAATTTTCTCTCACCTCATTTGCCGCAAAGCTGTTTCCATTTCATGATTCTTAATTCCCTTCTCGCGTCGTTTACAGAATTCTGGAAGCTCTTTGAAGGGTTTTACTAAGCCTTTTGACAGTTACTAAGCAATGACATCACCAATATTAGAGAGCATAAAATGAAATTAAAGGTACTTCGTTCGCTGAGAAGGGCGCAGTGTTTGAACGCTGAACACTGAACAAGATGCAAATGAGGTGCGAAAAAGGCGCCAAATTTTTAAACGCACGTGGACGCTGTTGCCTGATTGGTTCTCAATTCTTAGCTTTTCCCTATTGGTCAAGTAGTGACAGCTGCTGAATGTCATCCATTGTAAGCACAACTGCAGGAAATTTCACGAGTGCCTCAACTGTGGTCAAAAGAAAAACAAAACGATAATTTCAGGAAGTGGATAACAACTGGGAGACAAGATGAAAGACAATAGGAAAGTACAAGATACTCCATTTTTTTCCTTTCGTTGTCTGTGGAGCCTTGAGAACTAGTAAAATGTGTGAGGGAGTGTTTCTTTTTTGGGAGTGTCCGGGAGGGGAAGAAATTGCCAAGGTAATAAATTAAAGGATACGTCATACGTTCACCTTTTATAAAAGCTCTCTTGTTGCTAGAAGGGTGGAAGTACTCAAAAGGGATATACAAATATTTGTGAAGGATGAAAATTGCAATACACTAGAGGAATTGTCTCGAGAGAGAAACAAATCCACAAAAGAAATGCTACTCTCGTTTAAGTATACCTAAGCTTAATACGATCACTTTCATGGTTAAGTGCATCTAGAAATTCTATGAGAGTTTCCGTAGGTCCTGTCCAGATAGCAAAAACGTCATCAATAAACCGCTTATCGATCTACAACATTCTTTTTGTGATAGTACATAAACGTATTTGCGGCTGTGACAGCGAAACTGGGTGCCCACAGCGATACCGAATCTCTAATGAAAAATATCGGAGCTACATTCAGAACTCAGAAAGTAGTTAAAGGCAAGTCTAGTAAGCTGAAGCAACAGAGGAGCTTCAGGCGCCTCTGCTTCTCGAAAAAGCAAATCAGTCAAGGGCGACTAAGGCTTTCTTGGCGTGGACGTTAGTTCTGGGCCATTTTCGTAGTTTGAGAAGATCTTTAACGTCACTTGGCTTTTATTTCGTTCGTACTGGGTGATGTTAAAGAGAGATCCTAACTGCGATCCTGACTGCGATCCTAACTGTGATCCTAACTGGGATCCAAACTTTACCGTTAGTTTATCCCGGCTAAAAATGAAAGGAAATAGGAGACGTCTGCACGCAGGCTATCATGAAGCAAGCATTATTACGGTGGCCGGGAAGGGCCAGTTCTGACTCCTGAATTCCTATTTCTGAGTTCATATCATGGACATTTTTCGAGATTTTGATGTGTTTAAAGGTAATATTTCATTATTTTCTTATGCCCAATCGTTTCTTGGTGAGATTTTCAGCGGAGCGGGTTTTGCAAAACTCCAATTCGACTTCCGACTTCCTGGACTTCTGAGTTCCGACTTCCGAGTTCCGAGGTCCGACTTCTGAGTTCCGACTTCCGACTTCTGAGTTCCGACTTCCGACTTCCGACCGCTTCAGATTTCTAAAATAACAACTAGTGATCGGGAGCACACAACAAATAAGAAATGAGAATTGCAGCCACTGCGCTGATCAAGAGTAGGCCGTTATGGAGTCATTCAAAAGGGTGGTGCTGACACTCGAATCCCTCCCTTTACAATTTTGAGTAAAATTGACATAAATGGGGCAACCTCATTTACTGAGAAATTCATACATTGTTAGAATCAAAGCTAGAAGCTTGTGGGCGTGTATATGCAAAATTACTGACTGGAGCCTGGCATTCTTCTTGTTGAGATACTCCGTGTTTGTATCTATTCTTTGTTTTCCCTTCAGGTGTTATCACAGGCAATCCTTTGGGAGTAATTTACTTAGGAGCGCCTCACCCTAAATATTTTGTATACCTCGTACGGTATTATGGCTTATCTACAGGCCGGGGTCGGAGATGGCTACCGGCTTCCCAAAGAAGACATCCTGGGGTCAAACCAGGTGAAAATACGGTATTGCCCAAATGGACGTGACAAAATGTCGTGAAGAAAACTATTTTGGCTTCATTTTCTAAAACACATAGCTTATATCAGTTTGTTTCTACCATTGCAATTCATCCAATATTGTACTCTTCAGATCAACATAGCATGCCAATATGACTACGAGGCAATTTTAATTGAATAATTGAATACTTTCGCTGTATTAGTGATATAATACGTGACACGAACTCATTTTCCAATATCGTTTTTGGCGCCAGGAAATCGGGCCGGACAAAGGCTTCTGACAAACTTAAAAGTCATATCAAAGAAACTGAAGAGCTCTCAAAATACCCTTAAAAATTATCTGTACTTTCTTGTACTTTTTGCCATTCTACGGATCGCTATAATTATCCCTTAGCTTGATATCATTAACCAAACAGATTTATACGTGTTCATGTTGTGAACAAAGTGAATAGTTTGGGGCAATATTTACAAATCAACACCCTCAAAGCTTTTTGTGACCGCCACTTGCGTTCGCTTTGTATACAAGGACCGAGGCCTTATTAGCCAATCACATCACTTGTTGTGAAATTAAACTTTTCAATCATGGTGTTTGATTTCTTTTATCACATGAATTTGCGAACCCCCAAGCTGCAATTACACTCGCGCAAGAACAGCCCTTTATCCATTCTCACTGCAAAGCGATTTGCCAGGACAGTCTTAATTAGTTAACAAAGACCCAAGTTTGTTAATTTTGAGCTGATTTAGTGACGCCAAACAGCCGGAATCCTGTGAAACGTGCCGGAGGCTGATAGGAGGTGCAATGGGGCAGAACAAAAATGACAACAAATCATATCAACGTGTCAAATTTTCATAATACATATCAGTTCCCAGGGGACTTACGGGGCTGGCAAACCGTCGATCCGCGTGCAAGGAATTTCGAACTCTGGTTTTGCTCTGTAGCGTGGAGAAATGGTTAACATTCTTTTATAGTCCGCGTTGTTGTGAGGACGGACCAGTCGTGGATCATGGCGCAAAATGGTCGTGATTCAAGGCCGTTCTACTGTCGCGAATGGGTGTTTGAGAAAATTCACACTTGCCTTGAACGAAGACAACAGCAAGAAGATACAAAGACGAAAGGAGCTTTTGTTCTAGGAGGACCTGGTTCGGGTAAAACCACAATTTTACGTGAGCTTGTCTCTCCGAGAGCGAAAGAAGGCGTACAGGTTGAGCTGGCGAAAAAGGTAGTTGCTTCACACTTTTGTCAAGCCCAGAATGCGCTTTCTGTTTCGGTAGCTGATTTCATTTCAAGCTTTGCAAGGCAACTTGCTAAAGCAGAACCACTTAAAGCTTACGCTGCGAAATTCAACGAACCTGAAATTCAAAATCACCTAAAAACTGAACAGTGTATTAGAAACCCGGACCTTTCGTTCAAAGAAGGAATTCTACTCCCTTTAAATTCTCTACCTCCTCCACAAGACGTGTTTCTTGTTGTATTGGATGCCATAGATGAATCGTTCCTACATTCTTTCGATTCGGGCGTTGCATCTGGAAGCCGAACTGTTGCTGAATTGATGGCTTCCCATCATGATCTGCTACCGCCTTGGTTATTTCTTGTTGTCAGTGCAAGAAAACAATCCAAAACAGTAACAAGAATGTTCACAGGGTTTCGAAAGTTAACTTTAGACGACCTTCGTAAAGCTCATGTGGTCAAAGATATACAACAATACATTTTAAATCGTTTAGATGATGAACCTAGTTTAAGAAAACATTTAACTAGAGAAACGGCTGAGGCTTTTAACCAGCTTCACATCAAAAGCAATGGATGTCTTCTTTATCTGGAAAAGTTGTTGGATGGAGTTGTGGATGAATTTTTCACCCTGGACGAGACCCAAGACATTCCAGGAACACTGTCTGGTCTCTACTTGTGGCTTTGTAACAGATTGTTTACAGAGGAACAAGTTGAGAAGATTCGTTCAGTCCTGAATGTTATATTGGCTGCGCAAAGGCCTCTTACTGACTCAGAAATGTTTGAAGCAGTATGGACGAAAGATAATGAACTAACTACAGAAGAATTTCTAGACACTCTGGATCTCATGTCTCATCACATCCTAACAGAGGAGAATGGTGCAAAGAGCATCTCTCACTTATCATTTGCCGAGTGGTTGCTTGATGTAAAACATTGCACTCCAAAGTTTCTTTGTAATCCTGCAGATGGACATGCAATGTTAGCATTGCATTACACGCAACTCTCTCAAAGACAACAGCTTGCGAATCCTCATGAACTTGCGTTTCACTTGAGCCGAGCATCGTTTAAGGAATATTTTACGCAAGATCATCTTGCTTTGTGGCTTCTATGGAGTGGATTGCAAATCACGGACATGCAGCTCAACACAGATGCCTTGAACCAAGAAGTCGCTCAGCTTCTGCTCAATGCTGGGGCTAAAATAAATGAGCTTGAAGAGCAGGCTTCACAGCTTCCTTTTACACCTGAGACAGCTGAGTCCGTCAAAGCTTTATTAGAGAAGGGAACATCTGTGGATCGTGTTGACAGTTCTGGGCGGACATTGCTTTGCAATGCTGCATTCAATGGAAATGTCGAGGTAGTAAGGCTACTCATCAAGCATGGTGCAAATGTAAACTTCTCAGACACATCTGGGCAATCCCCCTTAATGCTTGCATCCAGGCAAGGTCATAATGAAATTGTCTATCTTCTAGTAAACTGTGGTGCAACAGTCAATCACTGTGCTGATGATGGATGCACAGCATTGCGGGCTGCTGCATCTGGAGGGCATTCTGATGTTGTTTCTGTTCTTTTGGACCATTCAGCACAAGTGGATCAGGCGGATGATGATCAGCGCACTGCTCTCCGCGGAGCAGCATGGGGTGGACACGGTGACGTTGTCTCGCAGCTTCTCCAACATGGAGCTGATCCAAACCTTACTGACAAGGAGGGCCGAACTGCACTGATCGCAGCATCTTACATGGGTCATAGAAAAGTAGTAGAAATACTTCTTGATCACAAGGCTGAAATTAATCATGCTGACAATGACGGTAGAACTGCTTTAGCTGTGACAGTTCTTTGTGTGTCAGCCAGCGAAAATCACGAAGCTGTTGTTGATCTTCTTTTAAAGCGTGGTGCTGAGGTGGACCATCCTGATTTTGATGGTATAACACCACTTTGTATTGCAGCCTTAGAGGGTTATTACAATGTTGCCAAGCTGTTGGTAAAAGCTGGAGCGGACACAGGACATTGGGATAGGAATGGTAGGACTCCTCTGTTTGCGGCAGCTGCTAGTGGTCACTGTGACATCGTAGAGTTGCTTTTGGCAAAGGAAGAAGGTTAGTAGTAAGGGAAATATCACATTTTGTACTTACAATAGTGGACAAAACTAGTTGAGACAAACGCAATTAGCGAGCGTATTTCTCCATTTCTTTGTATGGAAACACCGACAAGATCGCAGAAATGCTTTTCCTCCCCCTCCCCTCCATCAATGTTGTTTGGAGGGACTAAGGAATCCTCAGGGGGTTTTTGGTGGCAAAGCAACATTGATAAGGGGGAGAGGGGGGAGGATTTGTTGTGGTAAGTGATTTTCACGGCCTAAGTTCTCAACAGTTTTGTCCGAGATTGTAGCTCCAGAAAACATGCATTGAATCACAAACTGTTCACTTCCCTCCCTTAGGAGTGTCAGCATTTGTTCAAATTTCAATTTTCATGAATGTCCACTTGGGATAATGTGAAAAAGAAACAGCACATAACAGGATCCAAAAAAATCCCAAAGCCCAGAATGTAACTTTAAAAGTTCTTTTTATCCACATAAAAAATAATTTGTCAGTGATCTTGTAAATGAAACTTATGCAACTGTTTGATGTAAAATTGAGAACGCGGAGGCATGCTTGTTTTTGTCAACCCTGAAAAAAGGTCCTGCCAAAATCTTTCTACCCAAAGTAAGTCCACCAGAAAATTTCCCACCCAAAAAAAGCGCAGATTGCCAATGTGTATTTTCAGAAAAAGTTCATACCCACCCCATGGAAGGTCATTGGAAATTCCTAGGGGGAGGGGGGAGCTCAAAGCCCAAATTTTAGAAGCAAAGTATAAAACTAAGCCGGAATTTCTTGGGCGAAGTTAGGGACCGGTCATTATTTACAGCGAGTACCAGGTTGGATAAAAAACGTACAGGGTATGGAAAAAATTTACACAAACCTGACAGGGGTATGAATTTTTCAAAGGAAACAAATGACAGGGTATAAAAAAAGTTGCTGTCAATGAATGATAATCATGTAACATTATGTTCTGTATATGCAAAAATATCCAGCATGTTCCAGTTGTTTTATTATTTTTTTTCAAGGAAAGTACACAAACTGTTGAGAACTGTATATGAAAAAACCTCCAAATCTTCCCCTTATTAGAAGTCCTATTTAACACAAGTTCTGTCACTACATATGAGAAAAGTGTTCAGTCATCACAGCTGCCTTCCCCTTCACAACTTTCTTCCCCTTCCAGGTGTGTCGACATTGTCATCCTCGATAAACCTTGAGCGCAGAAGCCCTCTTACGTCTGAGGGATATTTAGCATTTTTTCAGAGTGTCCTTTTCTTTTGGAATCAATGAATCACAAAAAAAAAAATCTGTTCTGCCTCAACAGGGCTGGAGACTAACTTTTCAGCTTAGTAGCCTAGTGGCTAGTGAGAGGTTTGATTTCACTAGCCAAAATAAATTTTCACTAGCCAGACGTTTTTGCATAATCTCATACTGTGTTCAATATGTCTAATATTTAGCCGAGTTAAGTACTGCAAACATGTCTCTCTGTAATCTCAAGAGTGAAGAACTTGAATGTTGACCAGTCTTTCTAATGGTTAAAGATACTCACACGCGGAATACAAAGTACTATGTGCCTTCAGGGCAAATTCCCAGGCACGATGTAGTTCACGGCTCCCATTTCTGTTCGGTCAGATCATGACGAATATCTCAAACAGTTAACCTTATATGAGCATGCCATCGTACGGAGAAACGTTGGGAAGACAAGACTAACATTGTACTAACGTTGTAAGGTACGGAGAAACATAAAAAAGACAAGACTGATACAGCACTCAACTCACGTTCGGAAAAACGTCTACAAGAGAAGAATCGTAAATTATAAGTGTATGCAAGTGCGGAGAAACATTGAGCAGAAAAAACTAATAAGGTTCGAACTTACCAAGGTACGGAGAAACGTTGAGAAGTCATATCAAACACGTTGGTTGCAAATGCACTACGGTACTCTAGGCAGAAACACTGCCCACATACCAAGATACAGAGACTAATAAAATACGCAACTACTAACTTACGGAGAAACATTCTTAGACTAATTCTAATTCTTACTAATTCTGTAAGAACGTGTGTGACGTACGGAAGGACGCCGAACGGACAAACTGAACTATTACAGCGGGACAATAAATTACGGAGAAACGTAAATGAGACAACTAAAATCGCACTAACATACGGGAAAACGTTGAGAAGACAAGATTACCGTATGAATATACTAACGTACAGAGAAACGCTAAACAGTGTCGACTTATCATACGAATGTACTAACACACTGAAAACCTTAGGAAGACCAGAACAATGTGGTGTGAACGTGCTAACGTACGAAGAAACGTTGAGAAGGATAGACTAATAAATCGACGAACCTACTTACGTACGGAGAAAATGTTGTGAAGACGTCATGTAAAGAGAAACGCTGAGAAGGGAAACTATTGTACGAACGTAGCAATTAATGGTAAAAAGTTGATAAGAAAAGACTAAAGAATTGTGTGAACGTATTAACGTGTGGACAAATATCATTATGAATGCTCTAATGGACCTTTTAAGGAAATGTATGGTGAAACGTTCTGAAGGCAGCTAATTTCGTTCGAACGTAGTAATGACAGAGAAAACGTTGCCAACTGAGACAAAAATTAGTAGGGAAAAACGCTGAGAGGACAAAAGAAGTATCATACGAACATTACTTGATGATATCCTTTTACAGAATGAGTTTCAGTTTCTGCTCACTCAATTTGCTTTTGGGATCCGATAATCAGAAGTAATATTTAGTTTGGTTTCCATCCGGTGCTTTTTAATTAGTGCTTTGAAATTTTCACTAGCCAAAATGGCTAGTGAAAGTGCAAAACCTACTAGCCAAAACGGAATTTCTACTAGTCTGTGACTAGCTGGCTACCGTTAGTCTTGAGCCCTGCCTCAAGAAAAGTAAAGCATTATAATAAGACAATGGCTTTAGACTTTGTAAAATTGATATGTCTGCTTCTTCCATCTTGATTGAAGGTTTGATTTTTATCTAAGTATTTGATTTTCTTGGTTTCTCCTTCTGTATCATATTTTGCCTGGCAGAGTTCCTGTTTATTTCCACAGAATGCAGAAATAAGATCCATCACTCTTTTGTGACTTGCTCTTGTATTTATTGTTGGCTGCTCTTTTACACTTCCTAGACTTCTCTGCTCTTGCCACTTGAAATCAATGTTGCTTTGCAATGGCTTTCTGTGTACCTTCAACAGCCTTCTCCAGCTCATCTTTTGCATGACTAACTTCCTCGTATACGTGGTCATGGTAATTTTCCTGTTCCAATACCCATGGTAACAATTCAGTCAAGTTTCTTGGTTTAAACAAATCTGATTTCAGAGACTGGTTTTCTTGTTGAATATTATTGCACTTATTCAGCGACTGGTTGATTTCTTGAATGGCAAACTGAAAGGAAGTAGAAAATAGTACAAGAGTATGTAAATCATCTTGCCGACGTAGAAAAAGTCTCTGCAATTAGAGCGTGACAGCGAGCAGCCACAAATTTGCAGAATACACGAAATGTCCATGATTATGACAGGAAAGCTCTGGTGAAGTCAGGCGGTATTCAAAATATCCTTGTAAAAGAACTGGATTAACACTTAAACCATCACAACTTGTCAACAAGTGAGAAAAAAGACTTGAAAGTGTCTAGAATCGTTGCATATTTTTAGGACATGCCTGAAAATGAACGTTACAGCGATTCCGAATAGAGTGAAGGGCAATCTATTGAAGAGGACAATGATCCCGAGGCTGATGAAAGTAGCGACGATGTCGTTCTTGCATCTGTGATTGACTATGCCAAAGACACAAAACTTTGGATTTATCAACTGAGTTGATAAGGTAAATTGGCCACCGTAAGGAGATTGAAAGCTGACGCTTCAAGCGTTAGCCCTTCGTCAGAGCGAATCGTTAGCCCTTGGCTGTGACGAAGGGCTAACAATCGTTAGCCCTTGGATCTGACAAAGGGCTAACGCTCGAAAGGTCAGCTTTTAATCTCTTTACGGTGGCCAATTTACCTTTATACAGGGTTTGTACAGAGTCTTGAATTCTTGAAAAAGTCTTGAAATTTGCAAACCAGTTTTCCAGACCTGGAAAAAGTCTGGAAAATAAAGATTAAGTCTGGAAAAAATGGTAAAAAGTCTGGAGTTTTTTGTTTTGAAAACTGCAGTATGTGACAAGTGTGGAAAAAGGAAAGGTGGTAAACCCCCAAAATAAGTCTTTCAGTGTTGTTGCAGCAAGTTGTGGGGATGCATTATTTGAAGTGAAGACCAACATTTTCCTGTCCATAGCTAATGATTTAGCCCGTTTTCTCAACCAATATCAGACATGCCAATGTTGCCATTCTTGGCACAAGATATGTTTGACATTGTGTTCAATCTGTTGGAAAGATTTGTGAAAGAAGATTCCTTAGAGAAAGTGACATCAACAGTTTAACTGGTCTACGTAGCTACCAAGACATTTCTCATTTCTATTGTCAAGAAGCTCTTGTTAAAAGTGCCAATCAGGTGTGGACTGGTGAGGAACTTGGCGTGGCTACATGCTTTGGAGATCTATCGGTGTCTTAAGAATGATACTGATGCTCAGCAGGTTAACCTTTCCAACTGTGATAAAGGGTGCATTTCTTTGGGAGAATCCAAGATTAGATTTTTGATCTGAGATCACACGGATTCGTTACCACCAAAGAAACGAAAAATGAGAAAATGGATTTTTTTGTGCGTGACAAGGTTGAAAAGGTTCATTAAACTTTTGTAAACATTATGGACCGGAGTGACTTCGAACAGAGCGACTAATTACTGCTACTTGCGTTTGAAACCACTTTCAGTCGGCCAGGGTTATTTTAAGTTGTATAGCAGTGAAGTTCTCCGAACAATTCACGACTTTCTATAAAATTTTGGGTACATTCTACAATAAAATAGCACTGAAAACTCACCTTGATCGCCAGCCATGTCATCCACCTGACAAACAGGAAGACCGCTTGCCAAATGCAGTTTTTTCGGATCCATCCTCCAAAGAAACGCACGGATCATGAATCCTAAAAGTCCAGATTTAGATTTGATGTGATGTATCCACTCGGAGTGTGGATTCTTCAGATCACTAATCCCTGATTAATCCATTTTTGGATTTAGGTAAACAAATGTAAAATCCGTTTTTGAATACAAGAATCCGGATTTGGATTTTCCCAAAGAAACGCACCCAAAATCATCAGGTAATGTAGAGTTTGCCAGAGAGAACTCAGCCAATCCCGATTTTCAGTCCTTCTTTTTTGGTGAGTCACACCTGGATGATCTTCTTTATGACAGCATGACCAATGCTACTGAGTGGACTGATTAATTGTGGGATTTAACCACAGGCAGCCCAGACGCGTTGTAAGTGGAGTTCATTTAAAAATAGAAAAGGGTGAAAATATATGTAATAGCACGAAATAAATCTTTAATTCACGAAATAAATCTTGTTTCCTTCTGCTTATTTTGTCCTGTTTAATTAATTTCCGGTTAATCTTGCAGCGCTCTCCTAAATTACGCAATCGCTTGTTAGCGTCGCTGCTTATATAACCCGTTAAGCCTAAGGTTTGCAGAGATTTATTACAGACTAACCGGTGATAAAAGAATCGAGAGATCTCTTGAAATAAATCGTGCCTACCTTCAGCCCAATGTTCCCCTGTTCGTCCTGGCTGGTTTAAATGACATTTTGTGGCTTTTTTTCAATCGGAGGTAGCTTCCACTAAAGAAGAATTAAAGGCTGGTGACCCGGCCAACGAACCATCTTCACGCGAAGCGCAATAAATTCCCAAATAATGGACGGATCCGCTCCAAATTGCGATCAGCTGAACCATGGATTACGTGGTTTTCTGTATATTGCGCGCTGGCTCTCAAAATCCATCACAACAGCCCGAGAATCCCTCATTTATCTACCTAAACTCGACCTTTTCGCTTCGTCATGAACCGTGACTCCGACGGGTAGGCTACGGGATTTGAATACTCAAGCTCAGCGACCGCGTCCGCTCGACAAAATAGCACTGGCTACGGGAGGGACGGTACTATTACCACTGGAATCGAATGTGCTTTGGGAATGTTTCTCCCGTAGCCAGTGCTATTTTGTCTAGCGGATGCGGTCGCTGAGCTTGAGTATTCAAATCCCGTAGCCTACCCGTCGGAGTCACGGTTCATGACGAAGTGAAAAGGTCAAGTTTAGGTAGATAAATGAGGGATTCTCGGGCTGTTGCGATGGATTTTGAGAGCCAGTGCGCAATATACAGAAAACCACGTAATCCATGGTTCAGCTGATCGCAATTTGGAGCAAATCCGTCCATTATTTGGGAATTTATTGCGCTTCGCGTGAAGATGGTTCGTTGGCCGGGTCACCAGCCTTTAATTCTTCTTTAGTGGAAGCTACCTCCAATTGAAAAAAGCCACAAAATGTCATTTAAACCAGCCAGGACGAACAGGGGAACATTGAGCTGAAGGTAGGCACGATTTATTTCAAGATATCTCGATTCGTTTATCACCGGTTAGTCTGTAATAAATCTCTGCAAACCTTAGGCTTAACGGGTTATATAAGCAGCGACGGTAACAAGCGATTGCGGAATTTAGGAGAGCGCTGCAAGATTAACCGGAAATTAATTAAACAGGACAAAATAAGCAAAGCAAACAAGATTTATTTCGTGAATTAAAGATTTATTTCGTGCTATTACATATATTTTCACCCTTTTCTATTTTTAAATGAACTCCACTTACAACGCGTCTGGGCTGCCTGTGATTTAACCAGAAAGCTTCTGCTTCTATTTCATGGACAAGCGACAGTTGAACGTGGATTTTCAATCAGCAAGGAAAACTTTGTTGAAAATATGGCTGAACAAACTCTGATTGCCCAGAGGGTGATCAAAGTCTATCTCAGCAGTGTTGGAGGGGTCACCAAAGTGTCATTGAGTAAAGAGCTCCTGGCCAGTGCAAGTTCTGCAAGACAGAGGTTCCAAACATACCTAGATGAAAAGAAAAGAAAAAAGGAGGAGCAAAGGAGAGGGCAGATATGGGTAGCAGTCCTTGATAAACTAAAATATTTGAAAGAACAAAAGAAAAGGACGAAATCAAACATTGAGGCACTGTTCAAGTCAGCTGATGACCTTGCAGAAAAGGCAGAGTCAACTGAGAAAGTTACTTTTATTTCTAAGTCAAATGCAATGAGGCGAAGTGCCAAGGAGAAAGAAGGAGAGCTGAAGTCCATAAATAAGAAACTTGAAGCACTGAAGAATTAGTTCATGTATGCCATGGAATGTTATTATTAAGAGATTAGATGCAGGTGTTGATACACCTGTGATGCGTTGTTTCTTACAAGGACCAAAACAGCAAAACAACTGCTGCCTGCCATAATATTGGGTTGTTTTGATTGCGTTACACAAAGTTCTGAACAGGAAAAAACAGTGTAACTGATGGATTTTTCAATGGTATTTATATTTATTAAGAAAAATTATTATACTGTATGATGAGATCATTTGCCTTGTGGTCTAAACAATTAATAGCATGGTTTCTGCAGGATAATTGGGATAAATACTGGTAGTTATATTTCAAGGACAGTTTTGATTTACAACTCGTTGGTCTTTATCTCAAATATCCCTTCAAACCATGCTGTTGCCTATACTAAACTTGAGTATGGAAAAAGAAGTTATTGTTTTGGAAAAAGTCTGGAAAAAGTCTTTAATTTTGCGTCCAAAAATCTGTACGAACCTTGTTGATAGTTCTCAACTCAGTTGATAAATCTAAAGTTTTGTGTTTCACGTCCCCACCGATGCAGCACCACAGTTTCCTTAGAAACTAACACCCTTGTATGCCGAAGACAGTTCGGATAAAGAGAGTTTCAATGAAATAAAGAGAGTCTGAATGAAATATATAAAATGTTTAATAATAGGTGGGAATATATTTAAAGAATATTTTGTATTAAACAGAGAAATCGGTCAAATTGTACTGTAAGTGCCTTCAGATTTTTTGACGGGGTATGAAAATTTGGGTCAGAAGTCATACGGGGGGATAAAAATTTTGCACATTGATCCTTACGGGGTTTGAAAAAATAAAGGAAATAAAATGTTTTTTCTCCAGCCCCGCACTCCCTGTAAATAATGACCGGCCCCTTAAGATGCAAAACAAAAAACCTTCCATGGGGGTAGTATTTTTTGAAACTACACATTCTCTCCTCCCCATCACTAGGGGGAGCTATTCAATTATTATTAAAAATGTCTTGGTTGAATGAAAAGAAAATCAGCTAAACTGATGTTGTACTAGCTGTTTGTTAACTTTTTAGCAACATTCTTGTTTAATGATTGGGTAATTTGGTAATTTCAGATAGCAAGATAGATCCTTCTGGCTGGACATCACCCAAGTTTTCAATGTTTCGTCCTGATCACAATGGATGGAACCCATTGATGGTGGCTGCAACTCAAGGTACAGAAACCCTTCCAAATTGAATCGAAATCATGTTTGAGGCTCAAAATTCTCTCCAAAATAACCCCCCCCCTGCCCCCCACCCGAAAATAAGCCTTCCCAAAAAAGCCCAACAAGAAAGCCTTTCGCGCAAACGTAAGCCCAGCACTTATTATTGGAATTTTACAGTATCTCTGTTGCTGACTGTGTGCATTCAGTAAACAAATATCCTCTCTTTGACAGGGCACAAGGATGTTGTTGTATCATTATTAGAAGCAAATCTTGATGTCAATGCACTAGACCCCGATGGTAGGTCTGCGCTGATGCTGGCAGCACAGGAAGGCCATTTTGATGTCATATCAGCACTTATTGAGCATGGTGCTCCCATTGAGCAGGCATCATCAGATGGACGCACAGCTTTGCATTTTGCAGCCATAGAAGGACACGAGGCATGTGTCCAGCACTTGGTCAGTCTTGGTGGTGATGTCAATCATCAGGACAGCCTTGGACGCACACCTCTGTTTGCTGTCTCTGTTGAAGAAAATAAGCAGATGGTAGAGCTTCTGTTAGATCTTGGAGCTTTTGTTGGCAGCAAGGACATTGAAGGAAGAACTCCCCTGCATGCTGTAGCATGGAAGGGTGCTTATGAATTGGTGGAGTTGTTTCTGGACAGAGGTGCAGGAGTAAACCATGCTGACTCTGAAGGTCGCACAGCCTTAATGTCAGCAGCTTGGAAAGGTCATGTCTCCACAGTTCAGTTATTGATTCAAAGAGGCGCCAAGGTGGATAAAACGTCCAATGAAGGTGCCACAGCGCTATGTATTGCATCCCAAGAAGGACATGATGAGGTCGTACAGATTTTGCTGGAACATGAAGCCAACATGAACCATGCCGACAAGCTTGGCAGAACACCAATGCAAGTGGCTTATGAAGCAGGCGAGTGTTATATTATTCCATTGTATGCTTGTGTATAATGTTGGTTCTTTTGATATTGGGAACATAAAAATTTGTTTGTGGGTTTCAGCCTTTTTTTTCAAAATTGCTTTGTTTGGTGCTAACCTGGTCAGCTAAATAAGACTCAGTACTTGGTCTTACATTGTATATTGTGAGGCAACCAAATGGATCCGTTGGGCTGTCACCAACTTTTGAAGTAGGTAGGGAAATGGAAAACTTTGTGTGTAACATTTTCCGGTTAATTAGTGTTTTGTTTTTCCAACTAAGTAGCTCAGGCTCAAATTAGCAGACAGAGAAAATGTGGGTCATACTATAACTGTAACCCAGCACCAATAAAAAATATAATTGTTTAATAAAGCAAGTAACGTATTAGATAATTTTATTAGAGCCAGGTGTACTTGCTGGTGTGGCAGCAATTTTCAACAGCAAGTTTGATCACAGCAACAAGACTTTGAATACACCAGTAGGTGGCTTGTCAGATATCAGTGGTCAAATTTGCAATGATCTGATAAAAAATGTTGACAATGGTCAAATGTGACTTTTGCTCGATCACTGGCTTGATGTTTTGCTCCCAAGGGCATATATGTAAATTGCCTAAAGTGTGTCACTGGCTTAAACTAATTAGGATATAATATACACTGTTCACATGTGCTTGTTAGAAGAGGTAAATATTGACTCAGAGTAGGTGCATTAATTTGCTGAAGCATTTATAAATATTGACTCAGAGTAGGTGCATTAATTTGCTGAAGCATTATTTTAATTTATGCAAAATCAACCAACTCAACTGCCAGAAAAAGTACATTAAACATTCATTAAACACATCAGTAGTAATCATAGAAGCTATATTATGCAGTTGTAGTGACTTATGTGAGTTCACATTGTGATTTAAATGGGAAGAAAGGTAGTTGTTAATGAGATGGTTTAGTAAGCAAGGAAGGTTCAACTTTAATTAGTACTAATTACCCTGCCATCAGGACAGGGTCTTCTGTTTTTTTGTTTTTTCATTCGTATTTATTTTGGTGGTCACTTGCCCCAGACTTCCCTCGGTCAACCAGATGTACATTGCAAACTTTCGGTTAGCACAAGCACTATCTTCAGTCGTTTAGGATCAATTCGGCAAAATCTTCATGAAAGACAGTGTAGAAAATTACTAGAGATACAATGATGTAAAAGTCTCTGACAAGAGGGAGGACGAAGATGCTAGCAAGCTTTAAAAGGCGCCGATTTGATCAGGTTACTCTACCCGAGCCTGGTAAACATACAGGATTAAATATTCAACAGTGAAATGCAAGCGTTTTGTGGCAGTTTTGCTTTGATTTGCTGCAAAACTTTAGGGAAATTTGTATAGAAAAGTACACGGAATTCAATGGAGTTAACTTCTCTTCAACTAGAGCAAGCACGAAAGTGCCAGCGACCTTTGAAAGCCAACAATTGACATTACGTGCCTTGGCACGTAAACATTGAATCATGGCCTTAAAATCGACTTAAACTTTTTTTTTCAGTCTAGATGCATATTTCCTTTAGATTTTAGGACAAGTTTCTTTTTCAATTTGCAACAAATCTATTTAAATTTCTGCACACTTGTTATTTAGAACTTATACGCTGAGATGTCAGTTCATTTAAAAAAAAACGTGACGTAACTGAGTCATGCTATGGTCAAAATATTTCGTCACATTCTTCGTGAAGGATTCGTGATATGTTATCACGTCAAAGGTACGATAAATCGCCAACTTCAAAAATTTACACCACTTGGGCTCGTATCTTGATTGGCCGTAACACATTCTGCACCCTGAGGGGAGGGAAAGCAATGGCGGAGTCCAATGCCCCTGGGGCTTTTCTTGTCTTAATTACCCCACCATCAGGGCAGGGTCTAGTAATACCCATTTGTAAAAAAAAATTTTCATGGTCACTTGCCCCAGACCTCCTGTTTTTGGTCAGCCAAACAAATCTTTGTCACAAACTTCCGCTTTACCTCTTGGCCTCGTATCTTGAGTGACTGTAACACATTTTGCACCCGGTGGGGAGGGAGAATAATGGCAGGGTCTAATGCCCCTGGGGCTTTTCTTGTTATTATTTAGAGAGTAGTTTGTCTAACTTATTTTCATTTTTTCTGTATGACCAGGCCATACAAGGGTAACAAAAGTACTGGAGGCCTTCAGTGTCATGAGGCTTAATGAAGGAACCTTTACCAGCACATTGAAGAGAAAACTGTCATCTGTGCCATCAGAGAGCAGCAGCACAGTTTCAAACAGTAGCCTGGCAGAAAAGCCTCAAAGATCTGATAGCATCTCATCGTCAAACAGCTCTGATTCCCTGGCTGCCTCACGAAAAGAGCTGGAAGTGCCAGGCTCTCCTCAACTTGGGCCAAATGGAGAGTTATTGGAAGAAAGACGCTACTCTGCCAGTTTTCGTGACCTCCACTCTGTTCAACCACTGAAAGAGCCTTGGAATTCAGCATGTCCGCCGTACACTTCAGAAGCAGACGTTCACAAACCACCACCTTATACAGAAAAACCAGTTAGGAACTCCCTTGTTGAAGATGATGTGGTCGCAAGCAAGCCTTCTCCCAGGACCAAACAAAAGCAGTTTTCCTTGCTGCATAAGATGAGGCAGAAGGGTAAAAGTGCATTTACTTCTAGTAGTTCTCATGGTCAAGAGAAGCATAGGAAAGTTTCTGGAAAGGTTAAAGGTCAAGGCGAAAAACGTGGATTTATATCTGGGATCAAGAAGCTGGGAGTTAGCTCGTCACATAGTGCTAGCTCATCAAAGATGCGTGAAGGAAAAACTAGCAATTCTAAAGGCTCAAATGAGTCATTAGAAACAAAAATTTAACATAATTTAAGAGAAGGTTTACTGGGTTGCAATTAGTACAACATGTAGGCTTTCATATTTTTAGGAAGTGTTGTAGTAAAAATATAGTCTACCATAATTTTACATGAAAACTATAACCAAGACTAGTTGAGACTGCATTTAATTGGTTGTTTTTGAGGTATTGAATCACTGTTTTGCAATATCACTTTTTAATATTAAAAGTAAGCAGTCATTATTATATAGATTTTACAGTGATGACTCAAGGCACTTTCCATAGACTGATTTACTTTATAGTTTTATATTAAAAGAAGTTAGCCTTTTATTTCAGAAGATTTGCCAAATGTTTAGATTGGCAAATTTCAATTCAGAGTTTTTGTTTTCAAAGGTTGGCAGGTCTGTGTTCTCTTTTTCCAACCACAAGAGAATTAAGCAACATTTCTATCATTCATGGATATCTTTATCATTATCTGTTATCGTTAGTTCACATTGGTTGAAGATGTTTTAGAATGCCTTTTCAGGGGCGGATCTAGGATTTTTTAAGGGGGGGTTGCAAGTAAAAAAAAAAAACAATATGCCATTATTTTTGTGATGAAAAAGCAATAGACGTCAGGAGTCAGACAAGTTCGAAAACGTCCCAAAAGGGGGGTTGCAACCCCCTCAGCCCTCCCTTTGTTCTGCAGTTTTTTTTTTCATTCAAAAGGAACAACCTGTTTTTCCTTTGAACTGCTGTGAAAAAATGCTAAGAATATAATAAAAGCACTACAGCTTTGATTATGAATTTAATTTTGCTATTAATACTCAAGACCTTATTTAAATGTGTCCCTGTAAATTGTTGATGAAAGAATAATCTGAACATCAAATTGGCAAAGGTATATGTGATATTAATATTTGTTTGGCTGTTAAATTTTTGTTGTAAATTTGCTCATAGTGCTAAATGAATTATATGGATTGACACACAGTAGGTCTCTTGTTTGCCTTTGTTTGTTTGTATATTTTTATTCCCTTAACTAAGGCAAGGCAGAGTTAAATTTGTTGGGTTACTACAGCTTTTCAAGTTTTGATTTGCTGGTAAATGGGAACCATGCTGTGGTAATAAATTAATTCAAGGTGTTAAGCAAAATTCCCCCCCCCCTCCCGGGGAAAAGGAAATAAGTTAAATTAAGAAAAAGTAGTTCTGTGGTAATTTGATTGGGTAGTTTTGTATCATTGGAAGCATCATTATATAAAATCGAATACTTAAATTTATATTTTACATGTACATGTATATCAATATGGTAATAGAACATACATTTTTTCCAAGATATGTAGCGAGGTTTCTTTTTGCCAGATGTAACAAAACATATTTTCAGTGGACAATAATAAATAATTGTTGTTTGAATTCCAGAAAGGGGTGACTATTATCTTTAACCTTTAAGCCCCAAAAGTGACAAGCATCTAGTTTCTCCTTACAGTATTACTACTTGATCAAACATACAGGTCATGCGAATAAAGGAAATGATCACTAAGTTTCAAAGGTCTTGATTTTTAATCAAATTCTCCCAAATAGTAACATGAAATATACAGAGAATAGTGAGGAGAATATGAATGTTAATATTGGGGCTTAAAGGTTATACGCAGTAATTACTCAGTGTCTGGCAAAGGGAACGAACAGGGGGTCGATAATTCCCACCTCTGTACCCTTAAAACCCGCTTCCCGCCTCTTTTTAATTGGATTCCCCCTCTTTGCGTGTTTTCGAATGCAAAATATTAGGGGCCGACCATTTAACTCTTGAGGGGGGGTGTGGATGATTTCAAAAAAAATTTCCTGCAAGCCCTTGTCGGAAGAAAAAAATTGCATGCAGCACAAATGAAATCGAAAAAAATTCTTGCATTGCTGCAAGCAAGAAAAAAAAATGTTGCAAAGCTATTTCATCATTCCAGGGGGACTTCACAAAATCCCAGCAAAACTGCAACCATTCTTCCCTTGCTCCCTTTAAACTCTGGAGTTGGTTATGCTTCAGAATGTGCAATGCATTCTTAGCTTTATAGGGTCCGACAATCTGTGAGCCAGCGAGCCACTCCAGTTAGCCTAAAGCTATTTTTCAAATTAGACCATGATCAGCTAACTTCAATTCTGCTTTCACACTTGTTTTGGAGATTTCAGTCCACTTTTAAATTGTAACTAGTGAATAGCAGCATAAACCATGTTTAGAAGTGGACTGAAAAAAGGCTGATCAACTAACTTCAATTCTGCTTTCACATTTGTTTTACAGATTTCAGTCCACTTTTAAATTTTAACTTATGATTCCAGCAGTAATTGCCATGCTATGAGCATTTCTGAACTGCTTTTTGCTTTTTTTTAAATAAGAAACTAAAAATTTTCAAATCTACCTATGGAGCATCATTAAATGAGTGTAAAGAATGACTTTCCAAAAACATGTTTTTGTATAGCATGATTTTGTGTAGCTTACAACATTTTAAGGCTTTGCAGCTCCATATTGAAGTATTACAACAATAACCACAATGTAAATGTAAATACATTCTGTAAATGTAAACACGTGACACTTTTTTGAGGAAAAAAAAAATCCTGCAGAGAAATGAAGAGGGAAAAAAATATTCTGCAGAGCATTTAGAAGGAAAAAAATATCCTGCCCACCAGGTTGCTAGAAAAAAAAGCTTGCTGACCAGAAATCATCCCTCCCCCCTCAAGAGTTAAATGGTCGGCCCCTTAGGCAATGTTGCTTGCTTTCCTCCCAGTCTTGTCACGGCGCCTGCATAATTCCCACTGTTAGGGTTATCGCCTACTGTCCCCCTCCCCTCTCCCCCAAATAGCGGTGGTTTATGAGTGTAGGGAAATCTTTGTTTACAGCTATTTTTTCATTAGCATATGCCTATCGTTTTCCAATCAAGTTTAATACAAAAATGTCATTTTTGAATGTACCTTTCTCCGGAAATTTCAGTCCCAGATACCAAATGTTCTTTCAACAAGTTACAAAGTTCATAAACGAGCTCTTTCAGTTATTGGAGTCAATTTTCATTTAGCATTATGCCTTTCGTGTAAATTTTTTAATATGCTAATGCAGTGTGAGGACCAGTGTGAGAGGCAGTGACTCTCCCCAACCCCCCATCCCTGTGTGTAAGTTACACATTTTTTGCCGTAACAAATCCCGGTAACAAATACAAAATGGTGAGTTTTGGTGAGGATGTAAAATACATGAATATGCTTGTTGAATGCGTAGACTTGGAAATCGATGGAAATCAGGAATCAGTCGTTGAGTAGTTACTGGTCAGCGGAAATTTTGTGGGAAGTTCAAAATATCTAAGATGGCGACTTTTTCCGTCACTTTTCCTTCGCTTCTTCCTCGAGTTGCTGACGATCTTTGGTTCACGTTGGAAAAAAGACTAGACGATGATGCTGCTCTAACTAAGGAAGAGGAAGAGTACGCTGCATCGGTGCGTTTTTACTGACTTATCTGTCTGTTAGATTAGTTGTAGACTAAAGGCTTGCTACAACTTAGTCGATCTCGACGAGGAAAATAACACAAGAAAAATTAGTATTTGAGGAGAATTTTAGAAAGTCTAGACTCCAAACTATACATAGTAGCTTCAATAAATGATTGAGGTATTGCAGAATGCACAGTTTACATTTTTTAGGTATACAGTGAAAACTTATACAACGATATAACCGTGATTCTTACGTTAAACACATATACTACAAGCTTACAGTAATCTGTGTATTCAAAACTATTCCCAGTCAACTTTATACGAACTAGAAGTTTCTTGATCGTATGTCTAACGTCAAGAGTGTATAAAGTGTATATTTTTCGATTTATAAACACTATATTTTGATTTTGACTCAAAATCTTGAGTAAAAGCTGTTTTAAGTGTCTATGCTCTGATCTGACTTGTCATCCTGGTGTAATGCGCCGATCAATTCGAAACTTCAACATCCCCCCCCCCCGGGCATACCCCGGGCATTTGACTGTGCATCGTGCCCAGGGAGGGGGGAATTTGAACGTTGCATAATTGAAAGGGTGGGGAATTTGAACCGGATTTATCTCTTGTTCTGACGTAATACGCCCGTGAGTTTTTTCGGTCTTTACAGGGTTTGACGGATTCACAAGATAGAATTTCGCTTCGGTTAGTGAATAACTCTTTCAAATGCGTGTTTAAAAGACGTTTGAAGGTATCGTTACGGCATATCTCTCTCTGAAAAGCGTGTAAAGTGTTTGATTGAAGACGAAATTGGATTGGTGGAGAGGTTTTTCAGTACTAATTGGTGGGGCATTTGAATGGCCTTTTTGCCCCGAGGGGAGGGAATTTGAACAAGCCAATCTTCAAAAGTTCAAATGCCCGGGGGTTGCCCGGGGGGGGGGATGTTGAACTTTCAAATTGATCGGCGCATAATGGTGGCCCTTTGAAGCAGAGCCCTCAGAGGCTGTGCATGATGTACAAATTTCACAACGGCCTGGTTGACTTGGGCACCCAGGACCACATGTGTCCACAAATTAAAGGAGACAATCAAGAAACATAAACTGCATAGGCTACGAAGGCCCATTCTCACATACAAATTACCATCAAATGTCATTTATGCTAAGAACTGTTTGTGAATGGAATGGCCTCCCAGACTCTGGTGTTGGTGCCTAGCCTGGAAGCCTTAAGAGCTGGTTGTGGTGCGACCTGAGTCTATTCTGAGTCCATTTTACACTTTTTACATCTATTAATGAAAATTAATTGCTTTAAATTGTATCTTGAAAATAGACCTCATGATAAATTTATACACAATTATACACTGTAAATTGACATTTTTCTACTCTGTATATTCTGTGATACTGTGGCTTAGTCCTGTAAATTTGCTGTCAGGGGCTGCCAAAGGCTACACTAAATTTCCATTAATTTTGGTTTTCTTCTACTATTTAAAAGTTGGTCTTACAATTGATTGTATTGCAAAATATTTTTTTACTATCTAAAATTGCACTTAAGAGTAAAACAGTTGTTGTTGGTTGAACTGAGTGAACAGAGTGAAATTTAACGTGAAAATCAACTCAGTACTCATTAAATGACCATAGTTACCCACCGATTAATGTTTTAGCATGCTACAAATGGTACAAATTTGGACAGTAGGTGGGATTTGATATCCCTTGTCCAATTTATTTCAATCACAATAAAACAAACAAACACGTCAAAGTTCGGAGGATAATGTCCTTGGCTAAACGTGTGTCCTCAACAGTCTTCGGACAGTCTTTTGGCCTTGGCATTATCCTCGGATATACCAGCTGCTGGAAAATGTTTATTTCTTATTTACTAAATATCTAAAAGTTTATGAGAATGAAGGAAATGATTGCCGGAGATGAACTGTCTTGATGTTCAAACTAATTCTCCTAGTGTGTAGAATAAGAAATATGTGGGGGCCAGTGAGGAGAATAATGCATGTTGATTAAGGATATTTCATTGGCAGCTCAAAAAGATTCTGGACAAGGGCAGTGATATTCCTCCAATAGGGACAACTAAGAGCACAGACAAGCAAGAGGTGAGGCGTATTAATACAGGTATCACTGGCCGTCCTTTGAGGTGACCCCTGGTCAGATAGGGTTGGCCAAAAATATGTCCCAGGGTGACAGGGCCTTTGGAGGTCTTTCCCTTAGGGAAATAAGACTAAACACTTGTATTGTCCCTTGTTCAAGGGATTTAGCATGTACGTGCCTTCATCAGATGTCCTTTGCATGGCCTCTGAATCCCACATTTTAATACTATAGATCATTTATAGTTTTAATTTGATTTCTTAGTTTTGTGAAGTGCCTCGAGCATGTCGTGGTTGTGTGTGCTATATAAATACCCTTTTATTATTACTATTATTATTATTATTATTCCAAGTGGCAAATAAACGTTTTCATTTCAGTTAAATGTCCACTTGGAATGGACATCCTTGATTGACATGCAGCTCAACATGTTGAACACATTTAGCGACTATTGCTCATCAAATGTTGTATAATGTATCATGTCATTTTGAATGCTTTTTGAATACTGAATACTCAAACCAGCTCTTCAACATTTTGAACACTGCTTAAGGGTAACAAGACAGGCTCTACTCTGTTAACAACAGTCAATTCAAAATGCTTTCTTTTAATTATAGAGATTTGATGAAGGAGATTTCTTTATTCTAAAAGCATATATGCCTGAAGCTTCACTGGAATAAGTAATCAGCATGTTGAACATTGCTAAAAACCAGGTAACAGCCAGTCTAAATGTCTGTTTTCATTTAATAATTGATAGAGACTTGAAGAAGAAGATGATGAGATGGATGATGATGATGACTCCGCTGAGGAAATGGAAGATGAAACTGATGAGTATGAAAGCCCTGGCACTCCTGATGTGGAGTCTGTTGAAGGAGAGGTAACTATTCTCTCTTTTCTAACAGCAACGAGGTTTTCAGAGCAAGGGAAGAGCAGTTGTAGTTACCACCCCTTTAGGCCCATTCCCTTTGTTATTAGATGAAGCTCTCAGATCATTCCATGTTTCTCGGAAAACTCCCCCACCTACCCCTCCCCTAACTTAACATTTTGCTCTAAGTGGTAATAAGTAAAAAATTGTTGTTTGAGGGGAGGGGTAGGTGGGGAGAAACGTGGAATGATAAGCTTTCATGCCTGACATGTATCTAATGTCCCAGCACAAGGTATTTAAGGTAGATGTATTTAAAGGTGTTTACAATTGACCTAAAATTCACACCTGAATTAACTTATTGGTTGGTCTCCTGTGGATCCAATGTCAGTCTAGCCAACATCAGTCTAGCCAATAACAATATCAATGTCAACATCATCAACCTAGTCAATGTCTATCCTAGTCTTGTGTATATTGAGACTACAATGCAGGAGAGCTTTCTTCCCAAAAAATGACCCTTCCAACAAATTCCTTCCACCCTCTTTCCCAAAATCAATGTCGTCATACAAGAAGCTGCATTTTGGACACATGGATGGGGGGGGGGGGGGGTGGGTGTTTCCTTAGGGAAGGTAGAGAATGAAAACAAACAGTAAGTGTTCCCAGAGTTTGTTGAGCATGACAGTGATATGTCGAACAAGTGATATAAGGATGAACAATCAGTGCGAGACAAGGGGACAATAAGGAGTACCTCATACCAGATATCAGGTTTGGCTGGTCTAATGGAATGGTTCTCATAAGCCTCCCCTTCCCACTCAGTTAATTTTGCCATACATTTCGTCATCTCACTAACATCCAGTAATTTCACAGAAATTTCATTGATAAAATAAAATTGCAGTAATTTCACATGGCTTTTATTTAAAGCAGGTTTATAGTAGCTTTTATAGTATGTAGTAGTTTTTAGTATTGATAATATTGTATATAGTATTTCTAACATACTTTTAGTAGTAATGAAATTGTAACATATGACCCATTTTCTGGCCCTTTTGCATACTTTCCTCTGAGCAGAAATGAATGTATAGGAACCAGGCCAGGTTTTCACTGGTGATTAAGTAGATGTGATAATAAATTTTAAGCTCTGGGGGGATTGTGGTTAATAAGATCATTTTACTGGGTTTATTAATTTGTGACTCTTGTCTTGCATACTGCTAGGATCAGCAATGTTAAAACTGTCTGTATATGTTCAATCTCACACCCAGATCTCACTTGTAGGTAACTGAAATGTGGAAGATCTGGGTACAAGATTAGTATGTGTTGATAAGGAAAGAAGGATGGCAAATTTTGTGCCTGTTTATGAAATGATGATGATATGATGTAACATTGAGATGGTATAGTAGGCATATCCAGAAAAAATGCTAGTTGTATGGCCTTGAGCACTCACCACGAGTCCCCCATAGCTCAGTGATGGAGCATCCAACCAGCATCTGGAAGGTGATGGGTTTGGTTTGACTCCCAGTTGGGAGGACTCAGAATTTTTTCTGAGTAATACTTTATTATTGACTTGAGAGCACTGTTTTATTTATTTTCCGTTGACCCTAGTTGCCATTCCACATTGTATAGTAGACATATCATTTAATAATTTCAAATTTTTTTTGCCAGGTTGAGATGGAGTCCAGCCTGATTTAATAATGTCACATTCTTCCTCGGAGTCCCAGGGTCATGAAAAGAAAGCTACAGCTGGTTAAACTGGGGCAAAATGCTTTTACCAGCATCAGGAGGATTTGATAACTCAGGTGGTTAAAACATTGCACCTGTCTGAGGTGGATCTAGGGAGAGAAGTTTCAGAGTGTGATCAAAACCTACACCAAAACTACAAACACCAAGAAAATTGCTGTTATGATGAAAAGCTTAAAGAATGCTTTTGCTAAGTGGCAGGCAATTTTTACAGTTTCTATCTGCATCATCAGCAAGGTAGCATAAAATAATTATAACAATAAACCAATGATTATTTTTAAAAACAGCGTTACTTCCAAAAATGTCCACCGACTCCTTACGATTTTCATAATTGAGAAAACTATTAAATAATTGCTCTGGGTATCAGAGAAGTTTCAGGGGACACAGCACAGGGAACGCATTTTTCAGATTTTTATTCCCTTGGATGAACTTTTATCACACTGGGCAACTCCATTGGTTCTGCCATGAGGCCTTTCCAGGTTGATAATTCAAGCAAAATCACAACACTGTTTTATCACAGTGAAAGTTCTTGCACAACACATGGATAACTCTACAGGCTTTGCCTGTTATCTTGAATTAATAACACTTTCTTCTGAAGAAAACCTTCAATAAATTGTATTTCTAATACACCCCATTCACTTCTCTTCATTACAGACTATCACATTATGGCTACACAAAGCCTGCATAACCCGATGTTCGTGATTGATCACAGTGCATTTAGCATCAATCTTTCAGATTGCAACAATCGCACTGTAGTAACTGTACTCCACTATGAAATTGGGAAAGGAAGATTGATGATCTACTACCTTCCTGTCGTTAATTGAAATTATTTAATTCAGTTAAAAATCACTCGAGCGCTAGCAATTTCTGCGCGGTGAAGTTCATTCAATAAAAGACAACCGTTTTTTAAAAAAGTTTTTAGGTAACGTCAAACAAATAACCGTCGTTTTCATCTAAGCATGGACACGTGAAGAAAAAACATGTTTTATTGGATATCAAAAGTGGTATGTTTGGCCTCCAAACTTTTGAAGTTTGACAGCCGTTAAACTTGCATTCCTACGTGCGTGATCCGGTTTCAATGCCAAAATTTGCAGAAATATTCGATAAGGTCAACATGTTTTCTAATGCGCCGGTTAATATTCCCCAATATCTAAGAAAAAATCTACATTTGCTAGGTGTTCTTCGTTTACTAGACTCCCGCCATTTTAGCGAAACATGCTCTAACAGCGTTCAAACTTCAAAGGTTTGGCGGCCAAACATGCCACCTTTGATACCCAGTTAGAATGTTTTTCCGCTACGTGTACACGCTTAGATCAAAACGACGGTATTTAGCACAGACAGCGAGATATTTCAGAATAGATAAAATTTGCTTCAGTAAGAATTTTGTTAGCAAGCAGATGCGTCCGACTCTTTCAATTGAAACTGTAACGGTTTTGGCGCCAAAACATCAACCGCCATATTAGCGAACTTCATTAGATTAATCTAAATCTTATTGTTGGACATGACTTTACAGAGATTTGGTGGCTCCTAAAAGAGCCGTTGTGTGGGGAGAATGTGCTTGCTTCTTTAGTATTCCTGGCTCTGAGAAGACTTTCCGCCTTTCTTGTCGGTCTTCTTGGGCAGCAAAACAGCTTGAATGTTGGGGAGAACGCCGCCCTGAGCAATCGTGACTCCAGCGAGAAGCTTGTTCAACTCTTCGTCATTGCGGACAGCGAGTTGCAGATGGCGAGGGATTATTCTCGATTTCTTGTTATCTCGAGCTGCGTTGCCCGCCAATTCCAAGATTTCGGCGGACAAGTATTCGAGAACGGCGGCGAGATAAACGGGGGCACCGGCGCCAACACGTTCAGCGTAGTTGCCTTTGCGAAGAAGACGGTGGATTCTACCAACTGGAAATTGCAGCCCTGCTCGCGATGAGCGGCTCTTGGATTTAGTTCCCTTCGCCTTTCCTTTTCCTCGTCCAGACATATTGAAAGTTCAGTAATTTCAACCTATCCCAAAGCACGCACCACTAATGATCGTAGCAAATAAACTTGAAATGAAGGAATCTCTGCTTTATCCAAGCGACTAGGATCGAAATGCACCAATCAGATTTCTTCTTTTATCTTGCGTTCGGCCAATTGCAATATACTTCTGTTTCCTCAGAGGTTCTCACTTTTTAAATTATGCAAAGTTACATTACAATGCGCTTTTGTTTTTCAATGGTTTGGTTTTATTCATAATTTTTAAAAATGTGCTTCAAGCCGGTTAGTTTTTATCAGAAAATTACGAAAAACACGCTAACCCGATCAATTTGTGTCGTCTGTATGTTACCTGAAAATATATTTCATTAAACTGAATTCGGCAAATTTTAGCGCGAAAAACTTGATTCATTCAAATAATTCAAAGGTCATCATGATCAAGGGTAATTTTCATGTCGAGCATGCAATACATATCTAAAAATAGAACTAGTTTGGTTGCCTCAACTTTTTATGAGCCGTCGAGAAATAAGGGGCGCTTTCCATTCAACCAAAATTTCCGGAAATTTCGGTCCGAAACTGAATGGAACGGTTCGGTCCAACCGGAAATTTTTCGGAAAAAGTGGTCCACCTTTTGAGGTGGACCACTTTTTTCGGTTGGACCGGACTGATCGGAAATGTCCGTTCCATTGGACAGATTCTGGTTTCCAGTACCTCTCTGTCTGTATCTCTTTACAGTATGGCCGCCACGCAAAACTTTCAGTGCTATCTTTGTGGGTATATAGCAGTGGATTTGTCGACGTTACTAATGCACCCATGTGCAGTGTCAACAGGTATCGCATGCTAAGTTTATGTTTTGTCAGTTAAAATAATATTTCACTGACACGAGTGCATTTCCCCATGTGTCCTGTGTTTTAAATTATTCCCGCCATTTTTCATGTGCTTAAAGCTTTATATGTTTATGTCATTTGTAGAAGATTGTTCTCCAGTTTCTGGTGAAACCAGTCAAATTATGTACCATCCTTCCCCTGCAAGTCAACCAAGTCGTACGCTTGAGCGATGGGAAGACAAACATGTTCGGTTGTTAATCGAGAGCTATCAGAAATTTAAAGACCTCATGGGAAAGGCGAATATCACGAAGAAAAGTGTGTTTGACAAAATTGCCGAAGAGTTCAACAAGCACTCCGACCTTAGGGTAACTGGGGAACAATGCTTAAGAAAATGGAAAAAACTGGAAACAAAACAAAAAGAAATCGAAGATAACAACAGGCAAACGGGTCGAGCGACTCAGACTTGGAAGTTCCACAAGGAAATGGAGGAGTGCATAGGGTCAAATGCCAATGTGACACCGGTGTTTACATTTGATACCGGCTCCAGCTCATCCTCAAGTGCGCTATCAGGTTCATCTCAAATGGATGATGATGATGATGGTTCTGACGATAATGCAAGTGGTTCTGTTGATTCCAGAGACAAAGGTAAAACGGCTCTTAGTTCCAATGCAGGGGAAAGAAAGTCGGTGAAGAGGAAAAGAAAGTCGCGTTCCTCAGCATCTGAGATGTTGCAATTTTTGAAAGAATACGGGGAGAAGCGTGAAAAAGTGGAAGAAGAAAAAATTAGTCTATTAAGAGCTATGCAAAAAGAAAAAAACGATTTTTTCGGTCAGTTGCTCAGTTGTCTTAAAGAGAAGAAGTAACTATGAATTTCACTGAACATGAAATTCTGATATGTTAAAGATGCCTTTTCAGATTTGAGGTTTATATTTGAAAGAAAACATTTGTACTTTTGCACTCACTGCATTTTGAGTGCACCTAGAAAACATTTCTCTTGCATGAAAAGTTGATTTTGTACAATAAAAATGGGCCCTCTTTTGGTCTGCATTTCCATTTGGCATAGACCATTGTTTGTTGTTAGGTAACCCTCATTATCATCTCATGAAACATTTTTCCATCACAAACTGTGGAAAATATTTCATATGTGAAGGTTTTGTTGATATTTAAAATAGTGAGGCTCTCAGTCTCCATTATTTTGGATTCTTTGTCTTTATGTCAATACATTGAAATGGTCAGTTGTTGTTTCAATTGTCGTCAATTGTTGTTTTGTTTATGTAAGTTCAATTCCAAGGGTGATCTCCCCCCCAACTCCCCCACCCCAGCCAAAGCTCTTGACATTTAATTTTTGCAAACACATGTGACTGAATTCCCCATTATGTGGGCCAGTTTCTCATTGAAATTCCCTACACAGCTCCCTGAAAAGTTAATCTAGAGCCCATTTCTGGCCCAGTGCTACTTAAGCTGGACGGTTGAATGCACAATGGGCAGGCCTCTATTTTAGTCAAATTCCCCTTAAATGTGAGGGGAGATCCCACTTGGAATTGACTGATATATTTGTGACGTTTTACATACAATTTACATTCCTCCTTAACAAAACGTCCTTTTTGCAAGAAAATATTCAGCAACTCTGGTACAAGCTTATAACATGGGCATATCACAAGAGAGAAATCTTTGTTCAATAACAAAGCTACTGTATTGAGCTCTATTGAGCACCCAAGAGCTTTGAATTTTTGATGCCTGTGGCATTTTCTATAAGGCCTCCATTTTAAGGTCTTGATAACAACTAAGCCACACCTGGCCCCACATCTCAACAGAGCTTTTACATTTTTGCTTTGTTTAATATAGATAACATGTTAATGAAATATGAACTGCCTTTAACACTGAAGATTACTTTTGTTCAGAATTGTGCAATACCTAAGCTTTATTTTCACTTACAAACATTGCCTGTAGTGATAGCAGAAAGAGATTTCTTAGTTGCCATTTGTACTGTAAAATATTCTATCCACTACATTTTAGCTCACGAGAGATTCAGTCAAGGAACTATTATTTGGGCTTGGACAACAGGCATAATGTCACTTGTGTATGTTTAGTTCTTTGTTAAGGACAATATGTGAGCAGAGTTTAAACAAGTTGACATATCCAATCTAAATTGAATTCAGAGAATTTTGATCAAACTCACAGGTAGCTAATTGCTTTTCTTGCCTTGGAATACTGGCCAGTGTTTTATGGAGTCCTGGGGGAAGGAGACCATGATCCCCCCCCTCCCAACCCAAGAATTCTTTTTGGCTTTGAAGAAAAACTTGTAATCATGGACAAACTATGTTCATCAGGTGGATCCTTTTCTGTTCAGCTCTCCCGTCTGGGCGGTGCCCATCATCTCCATGATGATCATCAAAGCCATCATCGTCATCCAGGTAGCCATCGTAGAAATCATCATGGAGTAAGCAAAAGTTGTGAAGTACACAAGCAGTTATTATGAGATGAACTGCCAGTCTTAAATCCAGATGATCCAGAAAAAGAAGCTTCCTCCATCGCCCCTTTAAAAGTCCTATTGCTCTCTCTATTTTCTGCCTCAGTGAAGAAAGGACTGAATTGAACCTTCTCTGTTGTGGTGTCAAATGCCCATTGTCTCTGAAAGGAGTTATGAGCCATCTAAAAAAAACAACATTTGAAAGACACTACTGTTTTATCAGTTTGGAGTGAATGTTATGGGCTGGGGTGGGGTGGGGAGGTGAAAATTCTATTTTACAGCTCATTGCTCAAAATTATATTTTCTCAGTGCACATAGCAGGAGTGCACATAACAGGCAAATGGCAGGTGCACTTTTAAACAAACCCTAATGAATAACAATGGCACATCACCAACTACTTGTAAAGTGTACCTGAAGATCTGCTGGTGAATCTTAAAAATCAGGAATGCGTTGTTTATCTACCTGAGCAAAGGGTATCCACCATCTCCTAAGAGATGGGTATCTCCATGAAACTTATTTGGGGCCGATCTCCACAGCTCAGAATTTCGAAGCACCCGGGCATCATGAACTGATCCAGGCCATCCAGCCAGAACATCAGTAAAGATCATATTGTCGTCACAAACAAGCTGAGGAAGTAAATAAATAGCAGTGTAATAAGGATATTAAAATGCCTTTCAAAATACATCATCATCATCATCATCATCATCATCATCATCATCAATCAACATCACCAATATCGTTCTTATTGCTTTTTTCTTACCTGGACATTCAATGAATGGAATTTTTTTCTGTTGATGTATGCATCTGGATCATGTTCTGGGGCTCGGATCCGAATATGAGTTCCGTCAATTACCCCAATAACGCCAGGGAATCCCCCTTCGTCCTCGAAGCTGGTTCTTATAGCCTGCTTTCGATTTGCTGTAAGATAATTTTTAAAAACTTCGTTGTCAAAGCAGTTAATTTATATTTTTTACTTCACAAGCCATACAACTCACCGTTTGGCCATTGGATGTATTGGCCTGACAGATCAACAGCCGCCTGCGATACTCGCTGAAGAACGCGGTTCACACTACTCAATGTAATGTCGAACCTGTCTGCGACTGCTCGTGTGGGTTCTTGGTTCGCCATGCTCCATAGGAACGCTAAGATTTGTTTCGAAGGTGACAGGTCGTCCAGAAGGGTTACCGAGTGGTATCCTTCCTGTGGGCATGATTTCTTGAGCAAACAACTCGCATGTTTCCCTTGTCATGCGAAAGTGACTCTTAAACTCGTCAGGAAAATATGTCGGCACAGTGCTTTCAAAGTAGTTGTGGATTCGATTTAAATTCCTTCTCATGTAACAGCTTACAACACTGAAATAAATTATGTCATCGTTCTCATCCAAAAACTCGTTAGTCTCAAGTTCACAGTCATCCAACAACTCCAAGGCAAGTAAAAGTGGCACGTAGTCAGCCATTTTTATTTTGCTTTGTTTTTGTATTTTGGCGCGAAACTCGTGAACGTGAATGGCCTGGAACGGGCTGGTGCAACCACGCCGGAAAGTTTCCGGAAAATGTCGTTCCATTCACCGCATGAAATTTTCGAAATTTCAAACCGGATTTTTTGGTTGAATGGAAAGCGCCCAAGGAATCCCCTAGCCTCCCACGCAGTCGTTTTCACGGGAGTCGTATTCCCCTAAAGGTTAGGAATCCCCGAGAGGCAAAATGGAAGACAACGCGAGTGGACAAAATTTGTTTTTCGAGGCCACGACGAAAAGTAAGTTGCTTGTGTTGTCACTAAAGCCGGATTGACACTCGGTTCAAAATCGTTCAACATTGTTACAGCAGTCGCAACATTCGTTGATCAACAAATCAGTTGCATTCCCCAAGGGGGCTACTCAATAAAGTTTTATACGGGGAGGCTCAGCTAGCCTGCGAATACAGCCACCTCTCCGCGCTCCGGCCACTTGCCGCGTTCGGAGTGCGGAGAGGCGGCTGTATTCGCAGGCTAAGGCTCCGCCCGCAGGTTCAAACCCTTACCCTTTAATTTACCAATTTTTACCAAAATGGCACCCCTTTCATACACCTAGAGCATAATTGCACTCCTTTCTTATACCTAAGGATAAGCCAAAACAAAAGAATTTCCTATAATCACCACGTTCCGATTCAGTTGCGTAGTCATTTCCGCCAAAATGCGGCACCCTTTGACATACTTCGCTTTAGCCACCATTTCTTTCACTTTGCAGCTGATTTTGTGACCCTTTTGTATACCAAAATGGCAATTTTCCCTGCCCTTTAATACGCTGCGGGCTTAAAAAAGGCACCCCTTTCGGGCGAAGCCTCCACGTATAGCCCACTATAGAGAGTACCCCCCCCCCCCCCCGGGTTGCAGTCCCTCCATCCGCTCGGGGACTACATGCTACCACGTGGAAAAGTGACGCGCCTATGGAGAGCTGAGTGATTTTTCCACGCGGCAGCCGCCTTTCCCCCGCGTTTGCTTGTTGTCATCCTCGCCTATCCGTGAGTGCTCGAAGTCTAGTTGAACGAAGAGTTCAGGCTTCGCGTGACTTGGTACTGGCACAAAATCCTAGAAAATCTTGAAGCAAAAGTGCGTTATGTTGTGGTACAAATTTGGTTTTGGTTCAATTTTTATTCATACGTATTCTTACCAACACGCAGCGATCACAAAAAGAGAACAAATACATAATATCAGCCACTCCTCCAATATTTTTATATTTCCTTGTTTCGTTTTCTATTTTGATCACCTTTGGAAACTCGCCCCCCGCATTCGTTATGTACGGTACTAAAAGCGTCCATGGACATATTATAATCATTGGTGCATGTGGCAGGCAACTCTGCAGGCCAGATGAGCCAAAAGATACTGAAAGTTTTAAAGTGTGTCACTGACGAGGACTTCTTCAGGGCTGGTTTCATCCTCTGCAGTTAACTTGTTCCTGACAGGTAAATATATTTTTATGTTTTGATCAAGATCATTTGCTGGCTCTTAGCAAATTGAGGCAATTTCGAAATCAATTCACTTCTTTGACATTTCAGTGGAGTTGGTCTCTCTCGCACTTGCCTTTCACTTATCTTCCTCTCACCCCGTTCTTCCATCTCCCTCTCTTAAATACCTCTCACAGGCATTCAGAGGTGGCCACAAACGCCGTCACCTTACTAGGACTTCGCTGGAGTTAGGTAAATACCCAAATAAATTCTTATCAATGTCTTGCGCGAAACTCGTTTCAAGACGAAAAACTCATTCCCGTCCATCTTCCCATCGTTTATGTGAGGAAATTAAACGGAAAACCCGCCACATCAGACGAGCATTAAAATCAGGACAGATCAGTTGTTGACTTTTGTAAGGCGTCTACCGTTGGCTAAGTATCCGTCATGCAGAGAGATTTGTAGTTGTACTTTTTCCAATATGTCTAATACGTTTGATGCCTTCGAAAGTTCTTAGAAGCTTTTCAACAATAACTTTTAAGACTTGTCTTGATGAAAATAATAAAAGTTTAAAGGCAACGAAATTGTATCGACTGATATTCGCCTTTTTTAGTCACCGGAAGTTTCTTTCACAAATTCCTGGAATATTGATCGGTTACTTCCGTTAGTAGGAAGTTTAACTTCTGTCCACGAATAATCTCGTGACAAGAACTCCTTTACTTAAGAATGCATCACACAGCAACTTATAGATAGAGTGAGAATAAGGCAATTATCACATCGACCTCGATTATTCTTTCTTTTAGGGTGAGGTGCGTGGCAGGATGAAATAGCGTTTCCGGTCGTCGTTACTTCCGGGAAATCTTGAGTGTCAGGTCAGGGGAATCCCCTCGCAGTGTGTGCAGGCGTTTTCAAGCAAACTCAACCGAGAGACGTTTATAATAATACTTTTACTAACACGTTGAAATCTCTTCTAGAACATGTTTGCTTCATATTCATCCACGAAGCATGTTAAGCCAACACACAGGAAGCCAAGAATCAAAGTTATAAGTTCGAAAGTTCGTCTACACAGGCCGGGAAGGCCGCGAAGTCAAGTTTGTCACAAAAGTGACAAAACACCGGCGATAAAAGAAGTTACCTTTGCAACCGAACCGAAAAAGACAGTTGATTTAAGAACAAGGGATTCTTTTCAGGAGATGGTAGAGAAACTCAACGAACCTATTTCGTATGCAAGGCATGAAAGCAATCGAATACGAAGGGGTCCTCGAACGTCTGCTGCACGTTCACGGATTCCAGAACCGAAAAGGCCAGTTGACTTTAAAAAAATATATCCTCCTCAAGAGATGGAAGAAAAAATCAGCAAACCTAATCCGTATCAAAGGGATCGAACCATTAAAACAGGAAGATGTCCTCAAACTACTGCCATACATTCACGGATTCCAGATTCTGGAATCGCAGGAGCTCGTACAAATTTCAGCCGTTCCTTTCCACCAAACACAGTCGTCAGGGTTCGTAGAGGACGATCAAGCGATCAAAGGCAGAAATCTACCCACTCTTCAGACTTTCGAAAGCAGATTAAACAAGTCTCTTCACCTAGACGAACTACGAAGGATTTGCAGGTTGACATCCTTTGCGGGAACGGAAAGGCTGGGAGAATTATTCCTGTACCCAAGGCTATTCCAAAGTTTCCAATTAGAGAGAGACCCGCTGCTTGTCCTGTGAAGAGGTAAGGCAAAATAATTCACTAATCCTAAAAGAATTTTAACCCAATTCTTATGCAAAGTAGAAACGTCCAGCAGCACCAAGCGATCTCCTTAGCTCCGCAATGTGAACATTCTGACCATTTTGACGTAACTAGCTTAGCTTGTCCCTAATAACAGTAACTGGTATCTGCTCTTTCATCAACCAGGCCCTGGACGCTTGGGAACTGCTTCCTAGCTGCCTATTTCGCTGGCTGCGTGGACAACCAGTGACCCTGCTTTCCATAGCTGCACAATTCTCTGGGCCAGCTGTGGCCCTGCATTCTCTGGTCGCGTGGGTATCCTGTGGCCCTACTTTCTTTAGGCCGCGTGCGTAACCCCAGTGTGGTCCTGCTCTCTAGCTCCATGCTGCATACCTATGGCTGGAGTACAGCTTTAGTTTTTTACCTTTGTATATCAAAGGTGAAAACTAGGAATTATCAACTGAGTTGATAAGGTATAGTGGCCCCCGGACGTTTCGAGCGTTAGCCCTTCGTTCTGACCAAGGACTACAACGCTCGAAACGTCCGGCTTTTCATTATCTTTACGGTGACTAATTTACCTTAAAATCCCAGTTGATGAAAAAGAGAATAAGTTTACTAACCCCTTTATTCATGTCAAAACAGGATCTTTTTTTATGTCTATCAATTACCTATATCTAGCATGTTAGATAGTATACATCCCCATTTTTTCACTACTCTAACCCAAGATGCCGTCTAACCTCGCTGTTTCTTTCAGATCTTTGGATGTAGCGGCAAAAAATGTTCTCAACGGTCCTTTTTTGACCTTTTTCAAGGAAAAGGTGTCTTTATCAAAGGAAGACATCAGTCAAAATTCAGTATCTGTAAACAATATCCTTCCACAGATTTTGGCTGAGATACGCAAGAGGGACGAGAGATTTGCCCTGAGAATATTAAACACAGGTGACGTAGTCTTTAACCTGAAAATACAGCCGCCTCATCGTTCTCGAACGCCCCTGACGGCTGGTAGCGATGAAGGATGTCTGTACTCGCAGGCAACGCGAGTGAAGGCTTATTTTGTGCTCAGGCCTACCCAGACCCCTAACCCTGTTAAGCTCTCGTGCTCAAGTTTGTGTTTAAGCTGCAGGTTAAGTTGCATGTTACACTCTGGAAACAAAGAAAAAAAAGGAGAAATATTAAGAAAACACCCAAAGGACTAGGTATAAACAACACACGAGGAACCATTTTAAGTACCTATCCGTTAGATTAAAACAAACGAGGTGCCTCTGGCAAGGACAAACAGCAACAATAAGGGACCAGAAATACGCCAAGCCAGACTTGGAGACCTTACTAAGAAAAGCCCAATAACGCTTAATTATTGAGAAAACTTAAAAGATGGAGAGCTAGAAAACCTGCTTGAAGGAGTTATTTTGGAAACTGAATTCAAGATTGTCAGAATTCTTACAAGAAGGGGCCTGTAGCAGTTCCTAACTAAGGCGTGTACTGCGAGAGAGGTGGTCGTTTTTCTGATATCGCCATACCGTTTTGGGAAAGATATGACTAGCTTTAGTCTGAACTCCGAAATGCAGTGACTCGAGGAAGCTAAGGGCATCTGACGATTCACACTAGGTAGGCTTTTTCTCATGTTGTCCGCCTGAAACTGAGGAAGATAAAGTACAGCAGGGGCTCATTCCATCTGTCTGCCGTAGGATCACTAGCAGCTCAGTTTAAACGGGAGCCATTTGAAAAACTCGAGCTCAGTGATAACATATTTGTATTTTCTGTCACAGGTAGCTACTACGAGCATCTAAAGGTTTCACGCCCTGTTGAGTTCGACGTCATGTTAGTGTTCGATGCTCATCTTCTCGCGAAATTTTTCAAAATGAAGTGCGCATTGAGGGGTCCGTGTGTAGGCTTCGCGAGACTGGAGTTCAACGATCACGTGACAGGAGGGAGAAAGCTCTGGGGAGAGTTTCTCACGAGGGATGGAAAATGCTTGTCACCACGGAAAACAGCGGAGCATTTTTATCAGTTGGTGTGTAAAGCTGTGGCAGCTATGAGAGCGGCGCAAAGAAGACGAATTTCAGATTTGAAACTCAATGGAGCTGCAGTTACGCTGACCATTGATAGAAAAATTGATTTGGATCTCGTGTTAAGCGTTGAAATCTCAGGATGGCCGAGTTGCGCAAATGCGTGGGGAGTTTACGCTTCAAACAAGACTTGGCCAACAAAGACAGAAGTGGAGCAAATTAAGATTAAAGAGAAAAGAGTTCATCTTGTAGCGAAACCTTGCCCTGGTGAGAAACGTACTCGTGATGACTCTCAAGTGTACTGGCGAATTTCATTCTCAGAAGCGGAGAAAATTCTTTTGCGTCCGGCTTCATCAGGTTGTGAAAAGAAATATTACAGAATTGCAAAGGCAATATTCGAGGCCTGCAAAGAGGACTTAAAACCTCTGTCGTCTTATCATTTAAAGACGTTATTCCTTCACCTCCGTCACGCGAGTCCACAAGCCAGAAGCGACGACAGCAATCTGGGAGAAAGCGTAGTGAAGTTTTTTGCAAGGTTGATCGATCGCTTGAAAGGAGGTCACCTCCCGCATTTTATCGTGGGACCTCGGGTAAATCTGTTTTCAGAGATGTCTGGACGCACAAGAACAAACTTGGCCTGTAAACTGGAATATTTTCTTAACAAACTTGTTGAAAACCCAGGAAAGTTTCTGAGCAGTCTAACTATTTAGACGCAAGAGGTTCTTTTCCCTCCTAATGGTTAAGGGATGTGGCGGAGAGTGCTCCAACCTAAACTTGACAGGACTCGTCTGAAATTTTGATAGAAATGCCTAAAATTGACCCAAAAATTGCCTGGTGGGCGTGGATTTAAGCTTGAGTGAAGCAATAGGAAAGTCGGCAAGATTCAGCCTCGTCCCCAGGCCTTTATGCGCTATCGAGTGATTTGAAGGAGGCTTGGAACCGAATTTTCCCGCCAAGCTTGTCAGGTGACGTCACATTTGGTAACGCGCCAAGGACGACTGGGAACGAGGCTGGGCAAGATTTAAAACCAAACTCACCATTCAAACTCTTGAGAGTGAATGGGACTAAGACGAGAAAAGCGATCAAGCATAACGACAGCATGAAATCTTGTAAGCTCTCGGCAGCTCTTGATCTCTTTTGTCCTAACCAAAACAAGTACTTTTTCAAAATGATTTTACACCTTTCGCCCTTCATTAGAAGAAAATAAATTTTCACTTTGGTTTATAAAAATTCAATAATATTTATGGAATTTCATTTTCGTGAAGGAATATTCATTTCAGTTTAAGTTGTCTTCATTTGTGTGCAAAACGAGTGAAGTGAAATTCAATAGGACATTTGCGCGAGGGAGTCATTTGACTACAACTACCAGAATCCTTCAGTTTGTTCTTTTCAGACGCAAATTCGGGCCCTTGTTATCTAAACCTACTGGGGTTACAAAATTTTAATGAGAAAGGACAAACGAAATGAACTCTGGTAGTTGTAGTCAAATGATGCTATCGTGCAAATGTCCTGTAGCGTTTTGAGATTTTCATTTTCGTCATAGTTAATAAAAGAATCTGGTTATGAACCTCAGCAAAGTCCTTTGTTTTATGTTTTTGTTACCGTTTTAGCCTCGACGGTGCACAAACAACAATAGGTTTTGAATTTGCATGAGCAACGAACCAATAAAAATGTCACTGTTAAGTTATTCAGCCATAGTGTGAGATCGTAAAACAAAAGATTGTGCACTTTCGTAGAACTTTCAACATAAATAGCAACACCTTTGTTATTGCCTTTGAAACTTGCAAGGTTTCATAACCAGTCCCTCGAGTAACTATGTTTTCGTGTTGTGGATAGACTTTAGTGTCTTTAGAAAATCAATAACGCGTTTTGTAACGTCGTTTATATTTAGGGAATTTCAAAAATCCTAGCAAATTTTCTCTGCTTTTATTAATGTCGTTATGATGTTTGCATGATATGCAATTCGCAACAGTGCCGCTGGCGGACTGAACGCTCTTTACGCTTACTTCAGCCACGAAGTCTTCTGTAGTATTCCGGCTCTTTTCTTTGTACATAGTTTTTTTTTCCGGACTTCATTCGGCACTCGCTTCCTCTCAGTAGTGCTACAATTTAACGTTTAAACAAAAAGAACACTGCTGTTTGTACATCTACAGTGTACGTATGCTTGTATGACGTTTTTTGTTCGTTCGAAATACACTGTAAAACGAATTTATAAAAACTAGAATTTTAAATAAAATTCCCTAAATGTTAGCGATGTTCCAAGTCGTGTTATTGATTTTCTGAGGACACGAAAGACTATCCACATCACGGAACTGAAAATCTCTAAACTCAATTAAATTTCACTTCATATGTTTACCATACTAAATAAAAAACAAATGGGTGAAAGGAAAATTCCTTCACGAAAACGAAACTCTATAAATAGTATTAAATTTTTCTAAACGAAAATAAAAAAATATATTTTTTCTGCTAACGAAGAGAAGAGGTGTAATAGGAGTAAGAACGTTGGCGTAAAACACTTGCTACTCAAACAGCTGGTCTGTAAATAAAGTACGGTTTTACAAAGTCTCCCTTATTTTTATCTCACAAGCTACTACGACTAGTACAACAATCGAAAATAAGCATAACATGCATTTTTCACCCCCAACAAGTCTCCTAGCTCGTCTGTTATGGTTCTAGATCATGCGCAGTACTGTTCGTTTAGTGAGAAAATTTTACGGTATCACTAGTTCATTATCTTCACTTTTCGGTATACTGTCGTTTCTGTTCGACAAACGGTCGTGCTTTGAGAGTGGCCAAAAACTCTTTTTCCAGGAACTCTCTTCTTCCTTTCCTTTGGAAGACTTAAATTAGGTAATTAAACGGAACCAAATTTCCATTCAACACCCTTCATGAATATCGTTGAATTTAAAGGTTAAGGTGATTCCATTCAATTGCATTGCGCATCCTTTCTGCGCATCATTTTTTGCGTGGTTAGCGCGTGCACGAGCGCGTGCACGTTCCGAACTTGGTAGGTTTTCTATGGCCCAGTTCAGACGCCGTACCTCTCATGTGCCGTACCAAATACATTTTCGCTCCTAGGTCGTATTAAGCGGCAAGCTTTGCCGTTCTCTGAGATTTTGGCTTGCCTAATTGAAATCTGTCGAAAAAAACTCATTTGGACACCGTACAACTGCCAAAAAACTACGTACTACTTGGTACGGCACATAAGAGGTACGGCGTCTGAACTGGGCCTATGAAAACTGAGCTGATCAGAGAAATGAATTCTCGTTTTCTCCAAAACGAGTTCGGTGACCCCACTTTTTTATTCCATTTATTCGAAGAAAATACGACTCTGCGTGATATATACGAATTTTAAGAATTTTTCATTATTCAATTTTCAAATATTCCGATTAATTCACACTATTATAATCTGATTTTACGCATCTCACTGGAAGCGTGCAGATGCTGGATTTGCCTATTATTTCATTAATTTTATTTTTGAGGCAACTTTATGGCGTTTAACTGTAACATTGTTTTGCTATCACAAGAATAATGCTTATATTTTATTGCTAGTAATAACTTTGTTAAAGTAGTGGATGTATCTGGTGCAAGGATAGGTTTTTTAATATTGCTGTCGATAGTTAGCAAGGTACCTATATTTTACAGCCCTCTAGCGTCAGATCAGACACGGTGACCCCCTCTTTTTATTTTTTATTTTTCAATGTACTAGGTGTCAGTTAATAACTGTGCAAAGTTTCAACACTGAATTCTCATTACAAGTTCTTTTTTGATGGAATCACCTTAACGCCTTTTATCTAAAAAGTTAGATCAACCCCTCCTTTTTTATGAACACATTTAGGCCCAGACTGATTAATTCACCGGGTACGTTGTGACTGATTGAACTCAAATAAAGAATGATCAGAGTTATAACTAGAGAAAAAACAAGTAAGATCAGACTCTCCAATATTGTTATAGTTCCTTGTTTCGTTTTCTATGCTTGGTCACCTTGGACACTCGCCCCCGCATTCGTAATTTGTATAGTGAAAACGTCCATATTGTAATGAGCGGTCGGCATGTGGCATGCAATCCAACGGATACTGAAAGTTTTTACACACTTTCATTCACCGAAGAAGACTTCTGCTGTTTACAACCCTGCAGTTTACTCGTTTCCTGACAGGTAAATCTATTTTTATGTTTTGATCAAAATCAGTTGCTCTTAGCAAATTGAGGCAATTTCTAAATCAGTTCATCTTTGACACTTCAGTGGAGTTGGTCTTTGTCGCTCTTGTCTTTCGCTTTGTCCTCCTCTCACCTCGTTCTTCCATCTCCCTCTCTTAAATACCTCTCACATGCATTCAGAGGCGGCCTTAAACGTGTTCCCCTTAGCAGGACTTCGCTGGACTTAAGTAAATTCCCAAATCTCTTGCGGAAAACTCGTTTCAAGACGAAAAACTCATCTAAAAGGATAACAAACGAGTTCCCCGTATCAAATCAGTACCCGTTCATCTAGTTCCCGTCGTTTAGATGAGGAAATTGAACGAGTAAATTAACCCTTTAAGCTCTAACAGTGACAAGAATGAAATTTCTCTTTACATTATCTCTCCTTGTTCAAACATTCACGTGATGAGAATAAAGAAAGTGATCACCTAGGATAAGGTGTCTTAATACTTAGACAAATTCTCCTTACTATTTCCATTAGAAATGTAAGGAAAACGGTAAGAAAAATGTACATTTTTATTTCAGGGCTTAAAGGGTTTAGACAGATACTAGACTCTGTCTCGTTGTACAAACAGTTTTCATTTTCAAGTCATGTATTAAAGTTGTGACTTTTCATACTTGTAAGGCGTTTTCACCGTCAGCGTCTGTATTGAGTAACCGTTAGAGAGACTTCGTTTGTCTTTGAGTAGTTTTTCTACAAGCCTAATACTTCTGATAACTTCGTAAGTTCTTAAAAGTTTTTCAACAATAACTTTTAATATAAGTGTTTTCTTGATGAGAATAGCAAAAGTTTAAAGACAACCAAATTATAACCGGACGTTTTTTTCACAATTCCTGGAAATTTGATCAGTTCCTTCCGTTTCTAGGAAGTTTAGTTAAACGAATATCTCATAACAGGAACTCCTTCACTTAGAACTGAGTGCACCACACAACAACTTATTAATAGAGTGAGAATAATTAGGCGATGATCACATCGACCTTAATTATTCTTTTTTTCGGGTGAGGTGCTTGGTAGGTTGGAATAGTTTTTTCCGGTCGTCGTCACTTCCGGAAAAACATGAGTGTCAGGTCAGGGGAATCCTCTCGCAGTGTGCGCAGCCAATTTCAAGCGAACTCAACTTAAAGAAGTTTAAAATAATACTTTTACTAATACTTTGAAATCTCTTATAGAACATGTCTGCTTCATATTCATCCACGAAACTTGTTAAGCCACCATGCAGGAAGCCAAGAATCAAAGTAATAAGTTCGAAAGTTCACCTACACAGGCCGGGAAGGCCGCGAAGCCAAGTTGGTCACAAAGGTGAAAAATCACCGGCGATAAAGGAAGTTTCGTTTGCAACCGAACCGAAAATGTCATTTGATTTAAAAACAAGACACCCCCCTCAGGAAATGACGGAAAAACTGAACAAACCTAGTCCGTATCCAAGGAATCAATGCAGTAAGACGGGAAGGTGTCCTCGCACTCCTGCCACACCTTCACGGACTGCGAAACCGAAAAAAACATTTGATTTTAAAACAAGATGTCCTCCTCTGGAGATGGCAGAAAAATCCAGCAAGCCTAATCCTTATCCAAGGCATCAAAGCAATAAAACGGGAAGATGTCCTCAGACTATTGCCCGCAAACATTCACGGAATCCAGATTCTGGAATCGCAGGAGCTGGTAAAAGTTTCGGGCGTTCCTTTCCACCAAACACAGTCTACAGGGTTCGTAGAGGACGATTAGGCGATCAAAGGCAGAAACGTAGCCACCCATCAGACCTTCCACAGAAGATTAAACAAGTTTCTGCACCTAGACGTAATATCGAGGATTTGCAGGTTGAAGCCTTTTGTGGAAATAGAAACCCTGCGAGAATCATTTCTGTTCCCGTGGCTACTCCAAAGCTTCCAATTAAAGAGAGACCTGCTGGTTTTCCAGAGAAGAGGTAAGCAAAATAGGTCCGCAATGTGTACACATACCGACCACCTGGATCCCCGTTTCCCCCTACTTAAAATCTGCACTTGCCTTTTTTATTTGAAATAATCAAATGCATTGAAGCTAAAAAAAATACAAGGAAAGAAGATATTATGGACAACTAAACCAAGTTAATCAGGCCATTTGGACCACTCCTATCGAAAACTCCCCGCGTTCAATATATTAAAACTATTCTCCTGTTTTCTGATTATTGTATACTAATTTCCTATATACGCCATACCAGATTTGATCTCCAGTGTAATCCACGACTTTTCACTTATTCTGAACTCTCTGCACCTTTTAGATCTTTGGGTGTAGCAGCAACAACGGTTCCCAATGGACCATTCTTGTCATTTTTCGAGGAAAAGGTGTCTTTATCAAAAGACGAAATCAGCAAAACTTCGTCATCTGTAAACAACATCGTTTCGCAGATTTTGGATGAGATACGCAAGATAGACATGAAATTTGCCCTAAAAATATTACATTCAGGTAATATACTCTTTAACCTGTAAATACAGATGCCTCTCATCGTTCCCGGCCATCTTCTAACTTTCGCGGGAACACCCAAGATAGCTGGGGACACGAATGGCGGGGATATTCGCAGGCTAGCCTATAGCCAGTCCCCCAGCCTTCCTTAGCTGCCTTGGTCAAGTTTTTTTTTTAAGCTTTATTGGGTCCCGGGGGTACTCTCGAAAGGGGTGCCTTTTTTCCGCTCCAAGTAGAGGAAACTGTTCATTCAGGGAGCGTTCATAATTTATCTAGAGGTGGGGGGGGGGGGGGGGGAGCGATGAGTTTTTGACTGAAGGTTTTTTGTTGGGGCTTTCTAAAATTAAGCCAAGGTGCAAGGGGGGGGGGGGGCACCATTTCTGACAATAGTTTCCGTTTAAAACGAAGCAAATACAACAAATCAGTAACTAACATTGATACTCAATTTCTCAGCACCATTCAACGGGGTTTTTTGAATGGTTGTTCTTCGTTCAGCTTTTTCACAAAACGTTTTGATCATCGATGCTAGACATGTGGTGATGGAGCTGACTCTAGGCAGCTGCATGTAGCGTTATCACCGGTGGCATCCTTTTCATTTTTTCTTACTATAAAAAGATTGCTTGATAAAATTAATGATGGAAATATCATAATTTGTGAAAATAGGATGAAACATTAACTTGTATTAGCCATTTTAGAGGAAGACAGTAAAAAGTGGGACAAAAGGGGGTCATAACAATTTATTTTTGTTTTCGTATTATCACATCAGGGGGGTCTATAATAATTTTACTAAGAACAACAGGGGGGGAGGGGGCGGCCAGATAATGCATCGAAAAAATTAAAAAGATCACTATAGTAACTCTCCCACCAAATAAAGTATGAACGCTTCCTTAACATGTTAATAGGTCGCCAAAGTACACCTTAATAATAAACTAATGGGGATCGATAGCAAGTTAAATCTGAGTACTAATAAGGGTTGCACAATTTTGGGAGAGATCCCAACGCAGAGTATACGAAAGCTTGGAGCATCCGAGCTACTATTTTAAGTTAATTTTTGAGGTGCAAAAAGTTTTATAAATTTTTTCTACGTATGTGAAAGGGATTCCGTTTCGATCAAAATCAGTGTATTAAAGGGTAAGGGTTTGAACTGCGGTGCGGAGGTTCCACGTAGGAAACTTTATTGAGTGACCCGGGTATTGGGTGAATACAGTAGTTTTAAAATAGTTAAAAGGCTGCACTCTGGCAACAAAGAAAAAAATGGAGAAAGGATGAAAAACCCGAAACGGCTAGGTAGGAACGAGATACTAGGTCCAAGCACTTGTCCGTTAGTTTAAAAGAAAAGTTGCGACTATAGCGATTACAAACAGCAACGAGCCGGAGGAGCCACGAGTCAACTTGAAGTCCTCGTCCAGAGGAGTTAATGCTTATTGACAAATTTTGTAGAAGATGATGAACTAGCAATTACTCCTAAGCTATTTTGGAAACAGAATCCCAGATTGTTACAATTCTATTAAAATAAGAGGAGTTAAGGGAGTGGTCTTAAAAAAGGGGGGATTTCGAAACACTTCTAAGACGAGTACGGCCATGTCAAATGAAAATGGCGAGTTCGCTTTTCTGATAGATAGCCGTAGGCCGTAAGCGGACTGCGGTCGTTCTAACAGAAATTCCAACTTCCTTTGAGACTATCTTAATTTGTATTTTCTGTGACAGGTAGCTACTACGAGCGTTTGAAGGTTTCACACCCTGTTGAGTTTGACGTCATGTTAGTATTTGAGTCTCATCTTCTCGAGAAATTTTTCAAAATAAAGTGCGAATCGAGGGGTGCGCGTGTGGGCTTCGCGAGACTTAAGTTCAACGATCACGTAACTGATGCAAGAAAGCTCTGGGGAAAGTTTCTCACGAGCGATGGAAAAAGCTTGTCACCTCGGATAACGGCAAAGTATTTTTATCAATTGGTGTGTAAAGCTGTAGCAGCGATGAGAGTGGCGCATAGAAGACGGATTTCGAAAGTGAAATGGAGTGGAACTGCAGTTACCCTGACCATTGATGGGAATATTGATTTGGATCTTGTTTTAAGCGTCGAGATCTCTGGCTGGCCGAATTGCGCATGTGCGTGGGGAGACAACGCTTCAAACAAGACTTGGCCAACTGAACGGCAAGTGGAGCAAATCAAAATTGAAAAGGGAAAGGTTCATCTTGTAGCGAAACCTTGTCCTGCTGAGAGAGGTGTTCCATTTGAGTCTCAAGAATACTGGCGAATTTCTTTTTCAGAGGCAGAGAAAATGCTTTTGCGGCCGGCTTCATCAGGCTGTGAAAAGAAATATTATAGGATTGCAAAGGGAATATTTGAGGCTCGCAAAGAGGACTTAAAACCTCTGTCGTCTTATCATCTGAAGACGTTATTTCTTCACCTCCGTCGTGAGAGTCCACAAGCCAGAAGCGACGACAGCAATCTGGGAGAAAGCGTAGTGAAGTTTTTTGCAAGTTTGATCGATCGCTTGAAAAAAGGTCAGCTCCCGCACTTTTTCGTCGGACCACCTGCAGATCTGTTTTCAGAGATGTCTGGGCGCGCAAGAACAAACTTGGCCTGTAAACTGGAATATTTTCTTAACAAACTTGTTGAAAACCCAGGAGAGTTTCTGAGAGGTCTAAATATTTAAATGCAAGATAATTAATTCGTTCCTGCTGGATGTTGGGGGAACTCCAATCTAAAAGAGACGGGGCTTGTCTGAAATTTTGATAGAAACCTTTAATGGAAACCCGGGGGGGGTGCACTCCCAGATAAAAGGGACAGGGATAAAACCCCTAAAGGAGACCAATCTGGGCGTGGCTCAGGCTTTATTTGACCCCTAAAGGAGACCATGCTAAAACAGACAACCAAATAAGAACTACAGTGATTGACAAGTGTGAACAACGGAAATGGATAAGTGTTGTGCCCTTTTTTAATGTAATAGACATTTCTTATTTTTTAATATATAGATTTCTTTACGCACAGCCCTAAGCGATACATGTATGGGTAAAAATATTAGCTTTCCGTCCTGAACACTCTAAGTGAGACCAAAATCTGCAATTTACACCCCTAAGCGAGATGACGAGCATCCCCGTCACTTTCATATGGGAGTCCCCCCCCGCCCCGGGAAGACTAGAATCTCGCCTGGTTGGGGGAACTTCAGGGCTTGGCTAAATTCGGAAACATCGTTGCAGAAACAATGTTTCCTCTAATGTTTCCAGGGTGGCTAAATTAGCAGGAAGCATAAGAAATGTTTTGCTGCGGCATGTGGCTAAACTAGAACATTGCGTTGCGTCGCAAGCAAACTGCAACTGCACAGAACTAACAAATTTCCTTGGAAGAGGTCAGGAGCAGCTGGGAACTAGTAGAAATGTTTCCTCGGTGGCGTTCAAGTAGCGAGATTTGCGTCCCCAACATATGTTGCTCGCGCGGCTAAACTGGAAAACATTTGCGTCCGCAACACCGTTTTCTAGTTTTAGTTGAGTCAAATAAAAACGAAAGTAGGGAGGACTTCAGGCGGCGCCTTTTTTCTTAACTTTTGTACGAAAAAACAGAGTTCAAACTCTTTGAGAGCGTATGGATTCAGTTGGCGGTCAAACTGAGAGATCTGAACTCTTGTAAACTCTCGGCTGCTCTTGTTCTCGTTTGGCCAAAACGAAACGACTGTTATAATTTCAATAGGAGTACTGAGCACTTAAGCAGTTGGTCTCTAAAAGCACAGTTAAGAAAAAAAAAAATTTAGGCCTTGGTCAAGTCAGCATCCTTCAGAATTATTTAACATCACTTAACAGTGTTAATCCTGCCCAATTCAACAATGTTGAACGGTGTTGAATGGATCGGAGATGTTCAATCCGTTTGGCTAGGGCCTTATTTTGTGTTGAACGCCTTTGGCCACCGCGATGAATCAGAATTTGTTTGGCCGGCACGTATAAGAGGAAAATTAAATTTTTGACATTTAGGACCAGCCACAAGGTTGCGCGTTCAACAATCTTAAACGATGTTGTATCGTCAGTGGCGGTTCTACATCAATTGTACCGCTGTTCTTTTAGCAAGGATATTTTACGGTATTGCCGCTAAATTATCGTCATTCCATCATTCCTCGCATTCCTGTTCTTTCTGTTCGGCAAATGGTTGGCCGTGTAGTTAATGCACGTAGTGGCCAAAACTCGTTTCCAGGGCCTCTCTTGTTCCTGCTCCAGGGAAGAAGAGAAACTCATAAAAGGCCTCAGTCAAACATGCAACATCGTTGAATACTGTACGACGTTTAAAGATTTTGCTAAACGAATTAAACTCCTTGATTTAACGTTGTTCAATATTGTTGAATTAATCGTGTTGAACGCGTTTTACAACCCTAGTAAATTGAATTTTGTTGAGTATTTCTTGAACGAGGAAGTATTCAGCGTTATTGCACACTCCGGCCAAACAAATTCAACATTATTTTTCACACTAGGGAAAAAAAGAAAAGCTGAATGGTTTTGATTGATTGATGCTAACGGGAATGAACTAAGAACTAAACAGTACCGATCCAAAGTAACTGAAAACTTTAAAAATGACTTAACAATTCATCAATATGAGATGATCAAATGGAACAAAAAACTTACATTTTACTCTACTTTCAAAACAGATGTAACTGCCTCTAACTCACTAGAACTCATTACAAACCAGAAACATCGGCGGGTAGTAGCAAAACTTAGGGCAGGTAATCATAAACTAAGAATTGAAACTGGAAGACAATCCACCCCTAAACTCCCTGAGGATCTGAGAATTTGTCAATACAGCAGCTCAAATGAAGTTGAAAACGAAGTACACTTCATCTTATCTTGCAACAAATATGACACAATTAGAAAATCCTTAGTGGAAGATATCATTAGCAATTATCCCGATTTCGATTATTTAAATGCTCAGTAACAAAATTGTTTTTCTCTTTAATAGCACTGCTGCTTTCATTTGTAAAAAATTAGGTTCCTTCATTTACGAAGCTTTTACATTAAGAAATGAATCAATAGATTCAAGAATTGTAAATTAACCGCTTTCGCTACTTTACTTTTGTACTTTTTTTCTTTTTCGCTTTTTTTTTAATGTGCAATACCATTTGTAATTGGGAATGCAAATTAACTGTTGTTGTTGTTGTTGTTGGATCGAAAGTTTGAGGGTAATCAAAAGTATGACGGTAATCAAACTTCGTTCAGCATCACAACATTTTAATAGTCCAGTTTTAAGGTGGCTTATTACAGTTTTCAGAAGAGAAAGTTAACCTTTTTAAAACTTTAGTTTAAAGCAAACAGGAGTTTTCTTTTGGGTCATTTGTTACTACAACTGTTAAAAGAAATGATATTAACCCTCATTATCCTGGAAAAGAAATACGAGAAGCTTAGAAAATATCATTTATAACAGACCGAGTGCTAGGAGGGGACTGGAAACTAGACTTTTTTAGGGCTTTTTTCTCAAAATCTAGCCGTACGACCCTACCTCAATTTTTCAGGATTTGGAAAGTGGCTATAAATAAACAACTATGCCAAAAAAAATCTGTAAGGCAGAATTTTTACTAATGAAGAAAATCTCGAATTTTCGCTTTTTTGAGAATTTCTAAAAATCTCTTACAGATTTTGCTAATATTTTGTCTACAGGTGAAACTTACTACTATGAATTGATTCTGAATTTTTGACTGTGGGTTATACGGTCAGTTTTCGAGTAGAGTGGGATCAAAAAAGCGATTTGCGAGTTTTTTGCGACCTCCTTCGTGAGCAAAACTGAGCATGCGTGCAACTTAAGCGCGTGCTGAAATAGCGCAATATGGCGCGTGCGATAAACATAAGAATTTTTACAACTCCTCGAGGTTTTTGTCAAGGTTTCACAGATATTTTATACCGGTAGCGCTCACTAACTTCTTCAAGACTTCGTCCATTCATGTTAAAGAATGCTAATAGTACGCCACGAGCGATTTCTGCAAGCCAGATCTCAGAGATGTTTTCAGCTTTTTCTCGATGATGACGTAAAGTATTGCGCGCGCGAAAGAAAAAATGGCGTCAGAGAGAGTTTCTCAGCGCGCGCAATTGTGTCTCAGAAAAACTGTAGTAAGCCACCTTAATTTCACCAACTAACACCGCTAATAATGTTCCTTAAGACGCATTTTCAGGATTAGTCTCAATCTGAAGTAAAATACTCACAAATACCAGTGAGAAGGCAAACTATTAACCCTGGTTTCCATATGATAGCTACCAAAAAAGTTGAGCGGTCGTCGCGACTTTGATCGCCGAGTAGTTTCCCTATAGGCTGGTTTCCATATGATTGCCGTGATCGTTACGATCGCTAAAAAGTGGTTCCCACATAATCGCAACGATTGCTGAACGTTTTTGCCAGCGATAGCAGCGATCATATGGAAACCAGCCTTTAAGAACTCTGTATATTTTAGGATTCAGTACTGGTCAGTACTTTCCTGTTGGTATTTGTGCATGGTTTAATTCAGATCGAGACCAATCTCTCTACTGACCTTGTCAACATGCGTTTTTTGTGTTTTCATTCAGCGGTCTCGGTGAACTCGAAACTGGGTGTTGAATGGAAATGTTGAATGAAGTTTGAGAGAGAGAGAGAGAGGTGTCGGCCTTTAAGTGTTGTTCGGTGCGGAAGTTTGACTCTAGTCTACTACAATAAGGAAACAATGAGTGATTTATTTATAAAGCTCTTTAATTTTTTCAACACTACATCTGCTAAAAGCGCAAGTTCAAATTTTTGTACATAAACTATTTCTTCAAACTACAACCGAATGCTACAATGCACTAGTATATTTAAACAATAAATGAGGGTTAAGAAAAGTTGGTCTTTGAAGAGACTTAAGTTTTTACGCGGATTTGACCTACCTTCAGAGCTAAAGAAACGATTGAAAGGCAATTAAACATGATAATTCCCCAGGCACGAGAGTAAGTTGTAATGAAAGCACCAGTTTTTGCCAGGAAAAGCACCTTCTTTTTTAAGCCCTGGCCAAACGGAGTCGCAAGTCAACGCAAGTTAGGAAATGTGAACTTGCGAACACAAACTTGCGATGAGTGGCCAAACGGAATCGCAAGTACCTGCAAGTTCAACGCAAGTAGCAAGAAAACCTTTTCAGTGCGGCCTTGCCCGCGCGCCCGTACAAAGGAAAACATACTGAGACCAACTTGCATCGACTTGCGTTGGATGGCCAAACGGTGAAAAACTTGCGTCCACTTGCGTGCAAATTTGAGCTCGATCAAAGTGAACGTAAGTCATCGCAAGTACACGCAAGTCATGGCCAAAACGGAGTCTCAAGTTAGCACAAGTTTTCAACTTACGATAACTTGCGACTCCGTTTGGCCAGGTCTTTAAGTTTACAACAAGTTTACTTTAAAAATAAGCTTACTTGAATAGAATGGTAAAATTTACGCTATCAATTTCCCTTTTACCGTTTTGTATTTTGTTAGTTCCCATTTTTAAGAACATCATTCAAATAAACAAATTTTTACACAACTCGTCTAGGCCCGGTGTTTCAGTAAAGGCCATGTGTTCAACAAAAGAGGATTTCTTTTCAAAAGTTTTTCTCTGATTTCCTGTGCATCCCAAAACATCCAAACAGTGTCCATCACGTGTGAGTTTAACATTTTCCCACATTTTAAGATAAGCTGCTGTGTTGATGCACCTATCAAACTAGAGGGGGGGGGGGGGGGGTTGACAGGGCAAACGTTGGGCACTTGGAACTATTTTCTCATCCCCACTCTAGAGAAAATTTGATTGTCAATACCAACCAGTGCATATTCAAAAAGCGATGGGACGGGTGGGTGGAGTAGTGAAACACTTAAAATGTTATGTCAGCTAAGTTGATGAAAGGTAAGTTGGAAAGAGATACAAATCACCAAAAATTGAACCTGGGTTTTGAGAAAACTCTTCCCAAAGGTAAAATGCCCCACATCAGCCCAGGTTTCCCACAACATCTTTTTGGTTAAACATTACTAGATCATCGTTAAATTAATTTTTTTTAATGCCAATTGGAGTTGAATGTGGCGAGAGAAATTCTAAATGGGCAAAAATGGCTTAAAAATGATTCTCACTTTGAGAAATCCAAACCTTCTTTTTCCCAGAAAGCTCAAGTAATTAATTCTCCTTGCAAACTGCTTGCATTTCTTTTAAAATGAGCGCGGAGAACTGGGCTATTCATTGATGGGTTCATCATTCTCCTCAGACTTGAACTCCTGTCTGTAACAGCGGATGTCCATTATAGTGAAGCGAATGCAAGTCAGGAGTTCACTGTACTCCATTCACACTAAAGGTTGAACATTTTCTATATAATTTTATGTAACTAAACAGGTTTTTGCTGGTGTGGATAGGATACAACTCTTGTAACAATGATCTGAAAATCTCAAACACAGTCAGAGTCAATGTCATTCTGTAACGGCTGCCAGAATTATTTTTGATTTGCAAATTTTTGTGAATTAAAACACAAAGGTTTAAGTTTTACAGATCACTAATTCAGTGCTATCTATATCATTTTTAAAGGACTATCTAATTTTTGTTTTTGTCTTTGTGTATACATCCTCCCCAGTCCAAGCCGCTACATGCTGCTGATATGATGAAATAAAGGACCACCTAGAAAATAATATTAAAAGCAATAATTTATTTATACTTCTGTTAAACTATCACTGCCATGGTTATTGATCAATTTTAACCATGCAGAATGAGTGTCACACAGTGTCTTTGGAAGACAATTTCCTGCCTAGTTTAGCTTTGTTTGTCTTTTGAGGGGAACTCAGCACGAATCACCCCAAACACAAAACAAAAGAAACCAGTTTCCCTCAAGCAACTGCATGTGAGCATACTTAACAATTCATCTAGAAGGCCAAACAAAAGAGCACTGTTACAAATATACAGTGAAACCTCGATTAACAAGACTTCGTTAGACTACAGAAAACAGCATCTTTGACTTCACCTTTTCTGACAGTATTCTCAATCAATTTTTTACTGAGAAACGTAAAGCTTGTTTTGGGAAATCAGTTTGTCCTCTGAAAGTTGTTACAACTGTGACGATTAAACATTGGTACGTAATTACGGGCCACTGAGAAAACTCAGGGCAATCAAAAGGTCTGGATAACTGAGGCTTGGCTGTAATAAATAATAATTATTATTGGTGTCAAACTTACTATGATGACAATGACCAGGATAATGGTGATTTTGACATTTTTCCACCACATGGCTCTTGCCAGGCCCTTGCTGGATTTCTTGAATGTGAGAGACTGGAAAAGAAGAAGAAAAAATTTAAAATCCTTAAGTTAGATGTTTCACTTCCACATGTATTTGTGACTAAGTTAAAAACTTCCTGTAAATGGTTTGAACCTAGGAGTCATATCATAATTCGGTAAATTGTGATCGTCCGGGTGAGTGTAGTCCTGAGAAGGACTGTTTGAGGTGACATTGACTGACGTTTCGACAACCTGAGTGGAAGTCATCATCAGAGTCAAGTGAACTGTGAATTGTCAGTAGATGTTTTAAGTCTCTGGTCGTTGTCCTGATTGGTCAACGATCTAGTGATGTTATTGGTCATCTGTCTGTTAAGCCGTGATGTTATTGGCTGATTAAATAGGCTGATTGAAAGGTTACACATTGGTACTGCATTCACTGGCAGATACAGGCTTGCTTGAAGGTGGGCTGGGCGAGGGCCTTGGATGATAAAGGAGGGGGGGTCATGTAGATTGACTACTGCTATATTGTAACACTCACGCTTTGACCAGAACTGTGATTGAAGGAGCTAACAGTACAGTTGAGGAATATCTCCATAATAAAGAAACCTTAGTGTTAAGGACAGTTTCATTGGTCCAGGGAAGACTTAAGTTCATATGAACATGAACTCTTAACAGCCTTTTAACAATATGGACACTCATTGTTGTATATACCATACAGCTCTCAAACTCACAGTGGTATTTAGGTCCTCTGCCTTGTCAATCAACAGTTCTAAACGTTCTCCTCTTTGTGCAATAGTGTCTGTTAAGGAGCAAAGAAATTAAATGTTATGATATTTAGTACACATAAAAACCTTCCAGGAGTTCTAATCTAAGACAACATTGCAATCATTTTCTGAGGAGGGGTCTTCAAAGGGGAGGAAAAGATGTGCAGCAGATTGCAAGAAAAGAGAAAGAAGTGTAAGGAAAGATTCAACTGTGTGACACTCTGTCCAATAAACTTCCCAAATAGATCCCGTCTGTCACTCAGAATTGGACTCCAAAGCTGCTCAAGATGTTGCTCCAGCATCAACTAACCACTGAACACATTTTTGTCTTTTTGGAGACGAAGAGGCCAATAAATGCTACGTAAAATGTGATATATTGTTTGGCTCCTACTAAGGTTGCATTCTTCTTTCAAATAAATTGCTTTGTTTAACTCAAAATGATTGGATTTTCATGCTTGCTGAATAAAAATTGGAAAAAAATACAAATACATCCTTTTTTCCACTCTGAATAAACACTGATAATGTCTGGTTGCCCACCATCACACATTCTGGGGAAATTACTGGTAGAAAAATGAATGAAATTCTTACCAATATTTTTCACCATAATTCCTTTGAGTTCATCCAGTTCTCCTTGTACCTTTGACAAATTATCAGCATGAGCTCCAGTGTCAGAATATCCTTTCTGTTAAACAAAAATAAAGTAAGAGATACATCAAAATCACATTTTAATCAGTAAGACATAGTTTTAAACTAAACTAGTTTTTAAACTAAACTAAACCACATAGCTAAGCATATGCATCCACGTTAAAGCGTTAGGTTATGTTATGTAACTCTAATTTCTGTAGATTTACACAATGTAACAACAGCTGTTAATCCCTTCATTTATCATATTAAATCCAATTCAGTTTCATGAAAAACTCATCTGTCATTAAATACATCACCCACCATTTCTGCTGCTAGAACTCTTGAAAATTCACTGTTCATTGCATATGGCAGAGCTGTCTGAGCTCGTCCATGGTATGCGGTCTGAAACCTGAAAAATATTACAAGATGTGTTCTTAACTTCAAAGCAATCTAATAGAAACTGGGGTTAAAATAAAAATGAAAATGGCATGAACAACAAAAATGTGTGACTCCAACAATTAATCAGTAAGACAGACACTTACCGCTTTTTAATCTCGGTTAGGTACAAAAATGCTTTAGACCTTTCAAAACCCTTTAAAAAATAAATAAATAAATAAATAAATTTTGATAACTTTAGGGTTCTTTTTTATACTTGCAAGGTATACCAAACAGTTTGAATTTGTTTCTTGTCACCTCTAGCAAGGAAAACTGTGTGCTTTGAAGTCTTGAGGCATTTTCCCCATAGAAATATAAAAGCACAGGTGTATGTTAGGTGCATTTTCCATTTCTCTAAAATCTGACTGTCCAGATGCCCCCCTTGACTCAAACTCTTCAGTGGCATAATCTAACTACTTCCTTTCATGGCTGGGATGCTAGCAAACTGCAGCTCACCCTCAGCATTTTTTTCTAAGGTTTGTTCCTAACAAATCACTGGTTCAGTTAATCCTTGAGTATTTGAACCTCGATTTCTGGACTTTTCAATTATCCTGTTGTTTCTCAGTGGTCACAATTTAATAATAACACTTAGGAGTCACAGTTGTAACAATTCTGAGAGCAAGAAAAGTCTTCCAGGCTACACCTTGTTCCTCAGTGAATATTGCTTGAGAAAAAGAAGCCAAGCAAGTGACAATTTTAGCTGTCCTAGAATGCAGCTTCCTCTCAGAATGAAAAGCACATTTTGCACCACTAAATTTTGTTTTGTGATTTTCTTGAGATAACCAGATAATAAACACGCATTCTTTCTTCTTGATTATCCAGACTGTTTTTGGTGATCTGACCAATTCTGGATAATTAAGGTTTGACTGTATCAATTTATACACCTTTCTTAAAAGAGACAACTTGGAGCAAAGTGTCCCACTTAAAGACTTGACATGATGGCTATTGGGAATGCTCAATCCAAAGTAATCTGATGGTTTAACTGCTAGATCACTTCACCTCCAACATTGTTCAGTAACTGCTCCATTCGTTTAAGCAAAAACTGACAGAAACAAAGAATGGTTGATGTCTTACATCATCTGTAATGCACAGGTAAATAACTCTGTCTTCTGATATGTAATGGAACAGATAGCTGCAAGTAAATTGAGAGAGAGGGACATCAGGATAACAACAACATGTGCCTAAGAAGGGGTTGGCATGCAGTTTGCATTGTAGCATTCTTTGATTTATTAAGCTGCAGCAACATAAACATTTCTTTGATTTCAAAGGAGTGTGATTTCTACAGAATACTCTTGCATCACCACTGTGCCACAAAAAATCTCTACTCTGGCCAGCCTGGCAAGGGTTTTCCAGCAGCTAAAAAAATGGTGAGAAAATTCAATTAAGTTTCATTTTTTTACAACAAAGTTAACGATTGTTGTGACTTGTGCAAGAAAGGCTTCACATACTATTTTCATTGGGCACTGGTAAGTAAACACAACAGTTTTAAACATTTGTGTCTGACTCACTCATGCAAATGAAAAAAAAAACCACTCAGGTAGCTTAAAGCTCTTGCCTTAGAAAAGATTTAAGGATCCTTCAGCTGAGAAATTAGGACCCTGAGCTGTAAATTATTAGATGTTCGAGCCAACCTACTAGAGTATAACACGGGGTTACTATGGTTGCAGCTTGCAGGGGTAATGGAACAATGTTCTACCTGGTAAAAACCTGATGAAAATTGCACACACAGGTGCATTTGAATTGATGACACATTCCAGCCCTCTCTACCCCAAATATTTCAGTCAAAGTCAGTTCTTTGCGTTTCAAAGGCTCCTCTAGAAAAGCATAACTTCAGTACACTATTATGTGACATACCTTCCTTGCGTGTAAGTGAGTTTGGAATTCTCTGGGGGAATTCTACTCAAAATCTGCTCTGTAACCTCTGAAAAGTTACCAGCACAAGAGGCAAACTTGGCCAGTACTGTGGTCCCTCTGGCTACGACGCTGTAAAGGATTGGCATGGTGTCTTTCTATACAAAATCACAATAAATAAATCAATAAAGAGGCATCACAGATGGCAGCATTGTGCGATGCAAAGCTTTGCTTCTTTGAAGCCACACAAAAATACTTATCTTTACTCTCCTTAAAATAGGGGTAATCTGACCAATCAGAGGAGGAAAAACCTTCAACCATGAAAAACCTTCAACGAACACACTCTACTTTTCCTTCTCTTCAATTCTTTAGTTTGCCATAGTTGCTACTAGTAGAACTAGTCTGGCAGTGGCAGAGGTCAGTGGCTAGTTAGTTACATACTAAAGGATTCATATTCTAAACAGCAACACAAGAATTCAATATTGGAACATTTTTTGATGCTGAAATTTTATATTTGCAACAACAATGGGATTTTAGAAGTAACATAAACAGAGAATGGGGATGGCGCCAGTCCACTGTATATTTAACAATTATTCACCAAAGTGGAAGTGAACTGTGGTGGACATTTGCCGAGCTGAGAAGCGGCAAGGTAAAAAATATCTATCAGTCTTCACCAAAACTGAGGAGAATAATTTTTCTGAGAAATGAGGAAAAACTAATGCGGCAAACCCAGAACAATGCTGGGAGGTGAATAGCATATACTATCCCAAGTCTGAGTAGCCAATCAGAGTGTGAGAAAAACATTATCCAATGGTTTGGTACATGTATATGCTAATATGCACTATCGACACCTTACTCTTCCCACTATACAGTTGTGTGGTATCCATAAACCACAAAAACAATTATTCACTTCACTGTCAGTTAGCAGTGGAGAGCATGATTATTATTCCACTGTATAACAAGCCTGATTTAATATTTAAGTCTATAAAATAGTTTATAAAAAAACCTCACAGCATATTTAACTTACACAGCAAAAATATTTATGTAATGCATACATAGAGAGTTGATTCGAAAAAAAAAACCATGGAAATAGCCAAAAATTTCGCATCAGCTGTTATTCGGTTTTGTTTTCAATTGCTTATATCACTAAGGAAAAGAAAGCGAACAAGACTGAACTTATTTTATCACGTTGCATTGTAAGCAAAACCTCGCAGGCTTGTATTACAATACGCCTATTTCAGCCTTACAGATCAAGTAATTTAAACCAACTTTTGTTGTTAAAGCCAGATAAAGGAACGACTTAAAGAACATAAGGGTGTTTTTCGTTAAAAGCACGCTTTACCTTTCGTTTTCAATCCAGAGTTTCTTGTTCAATGGAACAACTTCAATCTACGCCATTGATCCACTGAAATGACGTCACCATCACCGTCACACGACCGCTGGTCATATTGATCGTGTTGTCACTTAATCCAAAATGGCGGCTGTTGAGGCTGGTGAGAAAGCAGTAAAGCGACGTTTAGAAGTGGTATGTGAGAATACTGATAAACCTTCTAGCTGGATATTGCATGTTTTGTATGCCATAGTTGACACTGTTTCATCGGTTTTGTTGTAGATTGCCACAGGTGATCCAGACGATGAAACATGTGCTACATTTGTTTTGCACGAGGAAGATCATACACTTGGGAACTCGCTTCGATACATCATCATGAAAAAGTATGATGAGTTTTTTTTAATCAGTGGTATAGCTTTTAACGGTTCAGTTTGCTGTGTTGGGTAAGATAGCATTTGGCATTCATTCGTTTACAGATCAAAAAAGCTCGCAGAGGGGTGAGTGTGTGTTGGGCAGGGGGGGGGGGGGGTGGTTTCCTTGACAACCCCAGTAGGGCAGTTATAAGACTGGGCAAAGGGCACATGGTAAAATTCCACATGGCCTCATATATTAATTATGCATTCAACTTCTCTTGCGCTAGGCCTAATGAACAATGAGCTATCATGAATAGAGCTTGAGTCAAAAAATGTGTGGGGCTGTGTGGAAATTTTCCCTGGCACATCTGAAGGGATTTGTTCCAGGGACGGCTTCTCTGTAGTGATTACCTAAGGGGGGGGGGGAGGGTTGCAGGTACTTGTTGCAAGATTGTGTCTGGTGGACAAGACCCTCAAGCTTACACAAAAGGGGATGTTTTGCATTGATGATCTGATTTTGACTGTAAAAAATAGTGGTTTAATTTTTTTACAGGAACAGTACACAATTCAGTGAGAGCAAATTTTTTTTGTGATTCACATCAAGGTTCTTACCCCCTAGTGCTGACTATTTCTGATAAGCGAAAAAGGCTTACAAAATACTTTTGAGTGCTTCTACAAATATTTGCAAAAACCACAATAGTTTTTACCATTACTGACCATGTGAATGTAATACTGTAAAAACGTACCAAGGATTGTAGATTGTTGTTGTTTTTTTTTAAGCCCTGATGTTGAATTCTGTGGATACAGTGTGCCACATCCATCAGAGAACAAGATAAATCTTCGGATACAAACCAATGGTGAGTCAGTCAGACAGACAGACAGGCAGACAGACAGACAGACAGACAGACAAATAGACAGACAGACAGATGACCTTTATTAAGCACAGTAAAGTAAAAGCTGTAGAGCTTGCAGGGTCCCGTGAAAGACAAAAAATACAAATAAAAATAAAAATGCTTGGCATTAATTATTGTTTACTGCTGTCAATAACATATTGCATATTCTACCAAAGTTCATTGACCACTCTTAAGGAGGCCTGATCTGATTTAAGGTGATTCCATCGAAATAGAAGGAATATTTAATATTTTCTAAAATCTTGGTCCCGTTGGTAATTGTGTTTAGAACATTTCAAAAATGCAATAAAAAATGGGGGTCACCATGCTTGTTTTTCCCAAAATGGATAGCCATTAATAGCAACTATACAACCTGCAAGGTTTTCCTGAGAAACCCCGGCAATCAGAAATAAGATAAGATAAGATAAGATAACTTTATTTATACACGGTTTTTCCATCAGTCAATTAAATTACTGGACTATCTACCTATCTAACTAACTACAAAAATTTAATAACAACAAATTCAAAATAACAAAAGAAAAGTCTGCTTTTCATGGAGGCCGTGTCTAAAATTCACTTACATGTAAGATTTAGATATTACTTTAAACTGTGCCGACTTAATTTAGATTTGAAATCGGCCAGTGAAGATGCTTGTCTTAGGTCTACAGGTAAGTTGTTCCACAACTGAGCTCCGCTGTACGAAAAACTTTTTTTGAGATAATCAGTTCGAGGTTGTGGAAGAACTAATTTGTTTTCGGTATTCCTTAAACGATAAGCACTAACATCGTCACGATATACGAATCTTGATCTCAGATAATCAGGAGTCATACCATGTAATGTTTTATACATTAGGATAGACTTCTGTTCCAATCTTTGATAATAGAGTCTTCGCCACCCCAGTGTCCGGAACAAATCATCTAAATTACTATCATAGCTCGCAGACATTAGGGTACGAGCTGCGCGGTTTTGAAGCCTTTGCAGTTTTTCAGCAAGGCCCTTGTTACAGCTTCCCCACACTACGTTGCAATAATCAAATTGTGGTTGAATAAGGCTATTATAAACTTTGATTAAAATATTAAATGGAGTGAGATGCCGAATTCGTTTAATTGCACCAATGGCACAAGCTATCTTCTTAGAAATGTTTTCAATATGACACTCCCAGTTTATATTTTGATCAACATAAACTCCGAGGGATTTAGCGGAGGTTACTTGTTCTATTGCGTTCTCATTTATAGTAAGAAAGGGACTTTCAGTAAATTGTGATAACTTCTGCCTTGATGCAATAAGCATAAACTCAGTTTTCGTCATATTTAGAGTAAGCTTGTTAGCAGACAGCCATTCGTACACATTTCTCAGGTCGTGATTAAGGCGATAATTTATATGCTCAATGTCAGTGCTAGCAAGTGTTAGGCTAGTATCATCTGCGTACATTCTGGGTTCCGAATATGTCAGACAGTGTGGTAAGTCATTAATATATATCAAAAACAGAAGAGGTCCCAAAATTGTTCCCTGGGGAACACCACATCTTAGACATTTCGGAGTTGACTTACAAGAATTAATATGACAAATCTGTGTTCGATTATCTAAATAAGAAGCAAACCATTGATGACTGGTCCAACAAATCCCATAGTATTGCAATTTTTGCAACAAAATATCGTGATCTACTGTATCAAATGCCTTTTTGAGATCTAAAAAGACTACGGCATTAACAAGACCACGGTCTATATCCAAGGCCCAGCTATCTGTAGCTTCGATAAGTGCGGTGAGCGTGGAATGCAGAGACCGAAAACCAGATTGATGGCACGAGAGAAAGTTGTTTTTTGTTAAATAATGATAAAGTTGATCGTAAATTATCCGTTCAAAGACTTTGGCCACAACTGGAATTACTGATATTGGCCGATAATTCGTCGGATCAGAACGCTTCCCAGAATTTTTATACAATGGAGTAACTCTGGCAGATTTCCACTCATCGGGAAAGATACCCGTCATTAGGGATTGATTAAACATATGAGTGAGAGATTCCGCCAGTAAGTCAGGACATTCCCTTAGAAGTTTCGCTGAAATATTATCTAATCCTGTTGCCTTTGACCTACAAAGCTTTGATAGTAGTGCAAAAACACGTGTAGGTGTTGTTTTTTCAAAAACAAAATTTTTATCAGTTGCGGTAAGAAATTCGTCGAAGGATTTATCAGCTTCTGTTACGTCTCCACTAAGGCTTGGCCCAACTTCTGTGAAAAAGGAGTTTAGCATTTCTGCTATATCTGTTTGATCTTCAGAATTTACCCCACTATACTCCATTTCATTAATAACAGTTTTATTGGATTTTCGTGAGGTCAGTTCATTGATTGTTTTCCATGTTTTCCTTTGATCCCCACAACAATTGTTGAAGGCATTTTCATAATACGCTTTTTTAGCGCTGTTAATTTCCCAATTCACTTGATTTTTAACCATTCGAAATTGGTTCCAAATAAATGGATCCTTTGTCTTAATAGCCTTTCTTTTGAGGCGGTTTCTGAAATTCATCCGCTTTTTTAAAATAGTGGTTATCCATGGTGATTTAGAATCTCGTATCCGTTTGGTCTTCATCGGTGCGTGCTTTTCACAAACATTCAGGAATAATTCTTTCCACCTCCTCCACATATCATTAGGATCATACAATTTCCTTATATCATCCCAGGGTTGGGCTAAAATATCCGCATAGAAATTTGCGCTATTAAAATGTTTAAACTGTCTATATGTTATCAAGTTAACTCCTTTAGAGAAAGTGGGAATTGAAATTTTTCGATATGCATAAACTAAACTGTGATCACTTATGGCGACATGAGACACCCCTGAACAATACACATTCTCTGCCCGATTTGTGAAAATCAGATCAATTAAAGTACTTGTAGTAGGTGTAATTCTGGTAGGTTCATTAATGAGTTGTTCCAATCCATAAATATCTGTTATGTTTAGAAGAGCTTTCACATTAGCATTGTCTTTGGATTGCATGTCACAATTTAGATCCCCCAGGAGAAAATGTTCTACGTTTTCAGAATCTAATTTGCCTAATAATGTGTTTACATGCGCGAAAAGTTCATGGGGTGAATTTGGAGGTCTGTACCATGAAGTAATAACAAAGGGTTTTGAGTTATGTTTACGAATTTCAATTGATATAATTTCCAAGAGCTGACTGTCCAAATCTGTACGGACAGAATAGCTTATGTTTGAACGAATGTAAAAACATACGCCACCACCAAACCTGCCATTTGTTGACCTGTCACGGCGGATTATATCATAACCCTGGACTTTCACATCCTGATCAGAAATGCTCTCATTTAGCCTGGTCTCATTTATGGCTAGAACGTCGATGTTTTGATCATTTAGAAAAACGCGAAGTTCATCAATATGTTTCAAAAGACTGGTAATATTCAAACTAGCCATTTTAAATCCACGACACTTTGGCATTAGAGTATTTGACTGATTTGACCTGATCCGGACGCTGGAGGTGGCAATGAGATTGGGTGTCGGCACAGTTGTCAAGTAAGAATTATATTAATGAACTATAGTATTTACAAAATTACTCGCTAAAATAGCAATACCTTTCTTGTTAAGGTGGAGTTTGTAATTGTTCAGACATGTTTCGTCGATGTTCAAGTGTTCGACGAAGCCCCAGCCATTTTGATTACAAAATGTTTTCAAAACTTTGTTGCAGTCCTTTACTTTCTTCTTGAGCGATTGTTCATCTGATCTTTGTGTGATTGCAGAAATGGTTACACTAGTGTTAGGAGAGTTTGTAGCAATCATATTTCCTAGGTCGACGATTTTCTCCGCCACATTCCGAGCAGAGGATGAACTTTTCAGATCATTTGTTCCGACATGGAGGATTATCGCCTTCGGTTTTGTAGCCAAGCTTGGTTGCAGATAATGCTCCATGTCTGTGGTTGTAGCACCAGGGAAACTTCTCACAGTTACGCGCCGTTTAGCTGCCCGACTTAATAAGTCCTTGCGTAAACCTTTGACAATCGAATCTCCAACAATGATTGTGCCTTCATTGGGTTTTTGCTCCCCTTGGCCGTTCTCACTAGTATCGTTGTTTTCCGTTTGTAGTTGCTGGTTCTGGGAACTAGCTTTGCCTTTCTTTTTCTTCTTCCCTCGTTTAGGGTTATTGGACTTGTTTGATTTAACGGGTTGCCAGTCGTCAGAAGCAGGTTGTTGATCGTGTGATCCTGACGATTGATCGGCAGAAGCAGGTTGTGGATCGTGTGATCCTGACGATTGATCAGAAGAAAGTATTTTGATTACTTCAAGGAGGCTAGCCCTTTCTTTCTCAAGATGGTCAATGGTAGATTCATAAGTTGTGCATTTGAGCCGCAGTTCGTCTAGTTCTTGTTGTAGTGGCCGTAATCCGTCTCTATTAGTTAGACTGGATTTAATGCCGCTTATTTCGGACCAGACCTTTGCAATTTCTTTAGAGAATTTCTCACTCAAGTTGTTAATTAGTACTTCGCCAGTGTTGAGGGCATGTTGAGCGTGTTCGAATGATTCGCTTTCGCTTTCGCTTTCGCTTTCGCTTTCGCTTTCATTCTTGTTCTCGTTCTCGCCCAGAGCAACTTCATCAACTTCAAAACCTTCTCTCACAAGCGAGTGATCGTTTCGGGTGTCGGCAGTCGCTGTTGTTGACATTAATCTCACTTGTTGATGTTCACCGCTTGTTGAATGTTCGTCGGCGAAGTGAGTGGTTTCGTCTGGTGACTCGGCAGAGTTTTGATTTTGAACTGCTTGTACGGTCCGAAGAAGTAAATCTCGAGTATAATCCACCGCTTTTCCTTGTACGAGAAGGGTTTTGGTCTTCGCGTACAGATTGAAAGTCACACTTGGAGTCTTCCACACAGTACACGTTCCATTATTAGACTTCGCTACGTCGTCTGCTAATAAACCAAATTTTTGGTATAGAAATGACTCAAAAAGCTCAACCGAGCCATTCCATTTAAACTGATTTTTAGCATTGATGGATAGCAACGAAGTGGTTGGTTCCTCTGTCGCATATTCCTCTATCGCACATTCGGTTTCCTCCTCCACTGAAACACGTGCATCCGCCATTATCGATCGAGTAACCTTGTGCAGAGAAGTGAGAACCCTAATTGCTTTAAAAAGTCATTGCTTGTATTGAAATATTGGAGCAGTTCACCAAAACAAACATTTATATTGTATTATATACTATTTTAGTTGAACAGGAATCAAGATTATGAAATAAATTTACAAATTTGCGGCGAGCGTACATACCCTGCAGCACCTAAGGACGTGTTCTTTTCAGCATTTAAATAACAATATCTCAAAGCAGAATTTTTAACTTTCCTCAAAATTGCGATATATTGTACTAGACCGTGTGCCATTTGAATTCATGTATTAAAAAATGGGGGTCACCGAGCTCGTTTAGGAGAAAACGACCATTTATTTCTCTGAACAGCTCAGCTTTCATAGAAAACCTATCTAGTTCCGAAGGTGCGCGCGCTCGTACACACGCTAGTCACGCAAAAAAATGATGCGCAGAAAGGATGCGTAATACAATTGAATGGAATCACCTTAAGATAGAAATACCGTAAAAGATGGATAAAAGATGGATAAAAGATGGAAATTTTTGTTCACCCCACCAGACAGTTTACCCCCGCATGAGAGCACTGTGGCTTGATATTGTTCCGTTTTATTGTTGAAATCACCCTTAAATCTCATTTTTCTCAATTTCTTTAACCACCCCCCTCATTCGTTTTTATAATAAGATTATTCTAAAGGTCGTGAAAAATTTTGAAATATTGATGCCATGTTACACTACAAGACCATGAGAGCCTTTTGGATTGTGTGACACCTCAGAGAGATAACAAAGGGAAAAAAAACATACTGGTAGTTTTCAGGTGAGTCGCCCTGTGGCTTGCAATGCTACTTTTGTGGGGAAATTCCTGTGTAACTTGGGATTTGCTTGGAAAGATAAAATTACCTTTTGCTGAGCATTGCTTATTGCCAGAGTTTGCTTTTTGTAGGTGCTCCTGCTGTTGATGTCCTGAGACGAGGTTTATCAGAACTGACTGCATTGTGTGAGCACATGCTGGCTACGTTTGAGGTAGGATGTTAACCAAAATTTTTTTGCAATAAAATTCACTTTGATATGTGTAGATTCTTAGATGGTCTGAGGCTGCTTGCTAATTACTCATTGCCCATTTTGACAACATGGGAACTAAGAAATTCAACTGTGAAAACTCAACTGAAGATTGTATTTGTTACTGCCATCAATCATTATATTATATCGACAACCAATACGCTGAACAACAGAAACCGACAAGGTGGATCAAAATCCATTGGTCAGGGAATAAAAACTTGAAGCCCACTGAGCTGAACCTCTAAAGACCTGCTATAACGATTGTCGGCAGTGAAAAATGTAACTGTTGACTCAGTCTTACTCTTCAGAGTTTGCGTATCATGGAAAGGCACAGTACGAGGAAAGAGTGACAGTGAGCGACCTCAGACTGACAATCACACTGATACAATTGAACCAACCATAAGCAACCACCCAACTGGTTGCATACAGACCACAGCCTGGGGTCAAAATTTTGGTTTAGTTACAGAGGTTTACCATGTGGCACTAAATTTTTGTGGGTTCTCATTTTTGCAAGTGTACGTAATGTATGTATGATCTGCAAAAAAAGTTCTTGAAAAAAGAAAGTTACCACAAAAATTTTATCTGCAAAAATTTACTCCAGTGTTGAAATTATTTATAACATCACCTTTTACAGTAATCTAAAATTGTGTTGGTGCCATCTCTTTTGTTAATACACAAAACAACATTAGAAGCAAAACATTCAGAAATAAAAACAATGAAATTGCAGTCAGTATTCTGCACGTATTTAGCTGCTAAACGGTCTGAAGGTAGTACAATAAACACCCGCATATAAGAACCTATGATTTCAGGGTTCAGGCTGATCAAGTTCTTATTTACCGGGTGCTAAGCGAGAAATCAGCCTGAAAATGTTCTTAAAATGTTGTTAATGCCACTGTTCCTGAAGAACGTAGCGCAACTGCAACAGGCCATGAATAAGCGCATGACACACGAAACGAAGTAAAACACTCTCAAGATGGCATTATAGCCATTAGTAAAAGCTGTACTATACAACAGCTTGGTCTTACACGTGTACTATCTTAGTTATGAATAGGGCCTTAATGCTATTGACCAACGCAATAAAACGTACGAAAGTGCTAACTAGAAACAAAGCAATAATGTTGTAGGTCTAGCTACAACGAAGCTATTGATTTTAGTGACCTTGGGGTCCCAACTACATAGTAGTTCTATTGATAGCGAACGCGCCGTGAAAGGCTCACTGAGAACAATTAAAAACTCAACATCAAGTTGTTAGGTAGTTGTAACATTTCATAACATTTCTTAGTACTCTAGACCAGCAGCTTTCTTATTCTGGCATCCTAAAACATGTTTTATTTATCAGGCTAAATTGGTTCTTATATATATGGTACTTTATTGGCCAACTTTCAGCCTGATGTTCTTAATCCACTTGTTCTTATAATTATGAGGGTGTTTACCGTACTCCATTGATTAACTGATTAATATGTTTTACATCTGCATGTTGTTTCACATGTATTTTGAATGCATGTACACAGAAAAAGAAAATGTTTAAATAAATGCAATTCCAATAGAACATGACTTCTTGAAAATCGTGAAAATTAATCATCAGCAAGAAAAACCAGCTCTTCCCAATCGCAAAAATTAGTTCCTGCAAAACACAAAAATCGCCCATTCAGAAAATTGAACTCCTGCAAAAAATCAATGCTTCACACGTACAGTATATTCATTAATCCATATACAAATAGTAGTAACTTTATTGAAAGTTCAAGGAACTCCACTTAGTGAAGACCTAGCATCACAGGTAGTATACATTACATTAAGAAAAGAGTCACCTTAGGGTTGTGTTGTGCCATTTTTGAACCCAGTGAGGGGACCATGTGTCAAGTGGTTGCTTAGCGGAGGTTATTTAACAGTAGAAAACTTCAAACTGTCAGCTCAATAAGTGGTCATGGCCACGTATGAGAGGTGGTCACCTATGAGAGGTTCCAACTCAAGGGCCCGGTGGAAAAAGGGCGTAAGTGACGATTTGAGGTTAAAATCGAAATTGCTCCTACTTAGCTGACCATTGGCACACAGGCTGGTTTTCATGTGAGGAACGCTGTTGCGCACTTATTTCTTGACCTGAGATCTAAAATTTGAAGAATTAGCGTATTACTTTTGCGTGAAAAGTTTTGTTGAACTGAACTCGCTCAAGTGATGCGTGAAAGATTTCTTTTGTTCTCTGCCTGAACTAAAACAAAGGAATTCAACCTAGAATCCGCGGTCCTTTTTTTCTCTGTGTCAGTTTTAAGCAAAAGTAATACGCTAATTCTTCAAATTTTAGATCTCAGGTCAAGAAATAAGTGCGCAACAGCATTCCTCACATGAAAACCAGCCTGTGTGCCAATGTTCAGCTAAGTAGGAGCAATTTCGATTTTAACCTCAAATTGTCACTTACGCCCTTTTTCCACCGGGCCCTTCAACTATGGTGGTGTGAAAAAGATGATTTGGAAATGTCATTGGTGGGGGGTGGTTGCTTAGGAGAGGTGGTCGCGTAATAACATGTAATAACATAACATTTTGTTGAAATCTTCTGGCTTAACTTTTGTTTTGCAACAGACAGCTGTTGAGGAGCACAAACAAGCAAAACAAAATGGTGATTTTGACATGTCAGCAACAGAGGATTGACGTCCATCAACAAGAATGGATTGATGTCAAAATCATAATAATATAATTCTTCCATGGAAGTGGCAGCAGGAGGAAATAAATGTTGGACAAGCTGGGTGGATAGACAAAGGAGATGAAATGAAATTGACAAGTTCTGTGAAAAGGAAACTTTTGTCAACATCAACAAAATACCCTGCAAAACCCAGGGAAGGCAAAGCATAATTTCAAGTAGCATAATTTCAAGTTAGAGGCACCTAGACAGGAGCTTAAAAAAGTAACTGTCTTCCCTGAATGCAAATGGTGTATCATTTTGCTGAGCTTGTGTCACACAATATTTTTTGCTTGACAAAGTACAGCAAGACTGGCAGTCAGTTTTCTAGGTTGAGGTGGTAAATGACACAGTAAACTCCTGAAAGCTAATACACTGGCTATCTCAGAATAGAGGACAGGCTTTCTTCTGGTTGTTGTTGTACAGCAAGCTACTTCTGGTTATCTCAAACTCTCACTTTCAATGAACATTATTTTCCCTTCCTTTCATGGAATTATTCATCATCATCATCGTCATCATCAGCATCATCATCATTGTTGTCGTTGTGGTCATTGTTGTTTATGATCATCATCATAATACTTTATTTGATAAGAAGGTTTCTCAGGTGACAGTCAAAGAGATGTCAGACTGGACCTACTATAAACAAAAAAGTAGAATGTGACCAGACTCATACCCAGTCACTATTTATGAGTCTGGGGGAAAGGGAGAGAAGATTGGATTCTATTGAGGCGCGCAGGGTGACGCTATATCCTTGCCCCTTCCCATGTCACCCCACGCGCCTCAATAGAACCTTTCCCCCAAACATCATTAATAGTGACTGGGTACGAGTCTGGAATGTGACTGTTACACTAAATGATTTAACAACAAAGTGTGAAATAATTAGGAGAAAACAACACTTGAAGATGTGTATTTAACTATATTTAACCATTTTATTACAGCTGTTTCAATTAACGTTGTTGAAAAGCATACGTGATAATTAACTAAAGACTGCAAGGTGATGTAGGTAATTTATTGAGGAAACTTATCTATGCCTTACCCCTGCAGAAAATAAATCACATAGGCAAGTGTTTGTTATTTTCACCTATCCTATAGCAGTGACAACCGTGAAATTACATCCGAATCACAAAAGATTTACAGCTACCCATACTGCCTTTTGGTCTTGTCGTGTTAGTTGGAGGCTTTATAATCCGACGTTAATTGAAATAGCACTATATTCAACCATTTCTGTTTAATTGGATGGGTTGTTTTAAAATACATAGTCATTCTTAATTATAGCTTAACTTAATTCATACACTTCCAAGAAGTTTTTATTTTTCTATTTTGTATTTTTATTTCATGGCGCACCTGTAAACTAGCTTTTTAGCTAAGCGTGCTGACCACGTTAATAAAGGATTGATTGATTGATTGATTGATTGATTGTTTTATGATTTTGATGATATTTTGCAATGGACAAAAAATGAATTAAAAAGACCTCGAGGAAGTAGGGGAGGGGGGATCTGAAAGCCAAATATTTAGAAGCAAAGTATGAAGCTAAACTGGAATTCTTGGGGGGGAAGGGAGGGGGTACAAAACGAAAAACCTTCCTTGTGGGGATTATGGATATTTTTTGGAACTACACAATAGCTTTCTAAGGTCTGTCAGTCAGAAGAAACTTGTGAGAAATGTTACACAGAGAAAAAATCTTTGCATAACCAGGAGCCCATTACCCAGAGCGTCCAACTTCCATACTGCGTCTGTGAAACGGCATTTTCACAAGTAAATTTATTTTTAGATAAGCTTTTCCCGCGAATTGGTTGAAATAGCCAATCAAAAAGCGATTGCATAATTAATAATAGACTGAGTACGAAATTACGACAACTCGTCCACGCTGGAAATAAACATAATGGACAAAAGTGACCAGTGAGGAATCTTTATCGGAGTGTTCTGACAGTATTTCAAGCGATAATTTCAGTATTTAAAAGGGAAGTAGTAGCTTAGATTTAATGCAGACGTCATCGGAAACAGTTATTTTCGCGGGAAAGGGTTATAATGGGCTCCTGGCATAACCCAGCCCTAGGAAAAGAATTCCTTGCGAATATAGGGGGTTGAAAACGAAATTCATGCCTACACCAAATGTGTGGTTCCAGAAAATATCCATACCCCCACCACGGAGGGAATTGGAAATTCCGGAGGGGTGGGGGGGTCAAAAGCCCAGGAAAATCCAGAGGAGAGGCGGGGTGAACGGGTAAATTACTTTCCAGAGGGTCAACTTCGATTCATTCCGATATAAGCTGCAGATAAATTTCGAAAACTACTACTTACCGGATTTGTAGATATTTATTGTGGAATTAAATTCGTTTTGTTAAACGTAAAACAGGTATTCTTTCTCCCAAAGGCGCTTTGGAAGCGATATTGGGGCGGAAACGAAATAAACATCGTCGTTGCGTAGAAGTAGCGGCCATAACTCGTTACCAGTCTTCGAAAAGACAGCAACGCATACCAGGAGTGGTTACATTTACTTATCGAGACGACGATCCTTCGACGAGATGTCTGCGTTGTCTAAACAACCTAAATTTTAAGCTTGCCTTCACGATTGACATTAATTATAAGAGTTGTTTACGAACAATCAGTCCGTCCTTTTTAACTTCCCTATGTGGCAACTGGCAAGTGAAGCGCGATCTCATTGACTCGTAGAAGTCGTGTTTTGCTAAGCTCAGCAACGAGAATATTTATTGCGAAGTACAAGTGTCGCCAAATAAGACTTACGTTTATGGGCTTTCTTGCTATTCTTGCACCTTCAAGTAACGGGCTCTTAACTGAGGGCTGGTATGCAGTGTAACGACTTTAGAGAACTCACTATTCGTTATTCTTTCTATTTTGATCATTTCCCCTTAATTTGTTTGTGCGTTTTCTTTGTTTATGATCGCGTTCATGTTGAAGTAACGTTTATCAGCAACACTGCGACTTTTCAAGCAAGTTCTTCAATTAAAACAAACGTTTTACATGCTTTTGTCAAGGTAATTTTACATCTGTTTGACGTAGAGAAGAACAGTTTGGTATTGGTAAGATAATATGTTACGAGTAAGTTATGACTATGTACGTTATTATTTTAAACGCTAATCAATAGCATAAACGTGTCCTACGATAATCGGAACGGCTTAGCTTCATTTAAATTTGGATCAATTGCTTCATTTTTAACCCTTTCCCTTCTTGAACGAAATTTTCCAGAGGGGTTGGGGGGTTGTTTGACAAACTGTGGAAAATCCGGAGGGATGGGGGGCTTATAGCTTACTTCAAAAAACGGAAAATCCAGGGAGGAGGGGGGTCCTAAGTGAAATTCCCTCCGTGGTGGGGGTATGGATATTTTCTGGAACCACACAATCACTCAACTGCCCCAAAGTTACCTCAGGACTAAGGCCTATTATTTTATAAGTACCTTCATCGTTAAATGACAAGTGCAATTAACTTGATGTTTAAGCCAGCTTGTCAAGCAACCACTGTTGAAGAATTTATTTCAACGGGGGAGTTGTTAAAAAACTGGGTTGCCTGTGAACCTTATGGCTATTAAAAAAGGAGGACTAGGCAACAGTAAGGGACAGTTCATTTCCAGTCCTTTACGAGTGTACCCTGCGAGCAGAGGCCCTTCGAAGGGCCTCTACTCGCAGGGTATTACGAGTGGAAATGCCTGTGAGATTTGAAACGATGGAACGGGTAAAAAATTTATTCTTGTTTTTAGTTGCCATACTTTTGACTGTGCTGTTGTTAAGAGGACTTTTGGGAGCTTTTGCCATCTTAGTTCCTATTCTTTACATGTTTATCGACGTGAATGGAAATTTGCGTTTTATATGGATTATTTTAAAGAAGTTGACGTTCGGTAGAAAAACAACCCACAATTTTCTTGAAGTGTCTGAAACGACCTTCATCGTTCTACCATCGGATTTGGATCTCAATCTTCACATGAATAATGCTAGGTGAGTGTAAAAAGTCAAAGATAAACCAACCATCCAGTTAATTTGTCCCAAGATAAAACATTTTCCAAAATCTATCATAAATGTAACTGTTTTACATTTAACCTTGCAAGGAGTGGTTTCTTAATTTCAGGCACATCAATTTCCTTTAGAGTGATCATCCCCTTCGCTATCATGACCTGCTAAGTTGTTTTTTGTCTCTTACCCGAAAGGCCTTTAGGGCCTGTTTACGCAAAATGGGGTGGTGGTAATGCATCAGTCATTTGTAGCAGTGCCCATTCCCCCCCCCCCCCACCCCTGGGCCGACCCCCGGGCCGACCCCCGGGCATTAGGAATTTTTGAAAACAAACTGGCAAATTCCCCACAGCTGAGTATAAGCTGTTCAAATGCTCCACAGCCGGACAAATGAGCTGTTCAAATGCCCCATGGTACAGCTAAAAACATATAAATAGATTTCTTAGTTTTTGGTCTTAGCTTACCTTAGCTTCATTCTAATCAGAGCTAAATCAGGCCAAACTAAGTCTCAAATTAGTCTTATTCCTCCGTATTGCTCCAATGACCATGCTTTCTGTGGATCTACCATCTCATTTTGTCCTCCTTAGGCAAAGTTAATCACAAATTTGATGTCTTTGTCCAATGAACTTATCACTGGAAGGAAGTGACAGTGCTGTGATGTGAAAATCACAAGACCATCAAATGCTCCAGGGTAGACTAATGCCTGGCTCCCGGGACAGACAATGAGAAAAAAATGCCCTACTTATGCCCGGGGGGGGGGGGGGATGGGCACTGCTGGACTTGACTGATGCATAACCCGCGTAGGTGAGGTAACCCACCTATCCCAGCCTCGTTCCCAGGCCTTGATGCACTGTCGAGTGACTGAGGCTTGGAACCATTTTTCCGCTGAGCTTGTTGGGTGATGTCACAATTGATATTTCGCAGAGGATCACTGGGAATGAGGCTGCGCCAATCCATATTATCCTTCATTTTATCGACACATTTACATGATAGGTGGGATAACCTGCTGAGGTGGGTTGTGAGATGGGTTGCCCAGTCTGCCGGGTAGGGTAGCACTCTCAGCTGGAGTTACGTTTGGCCATGTAAACATTATTTTATAGGGGGTAACTCTCCTAACCAAGGGTCAGTCTTATTTAGCATCTCAAAGCGCGCAGTAATACTTTGGATCTGAATGGGTCAATATCATACTTTATTCTCAACTTTTCAGTTACCTGAACAATTAGCTGCCATTGTTGGAGGCTTTGCATCATTAAAAGAGACATTGTTAGTGGTTTGAACCCAATTAAAACTAATTTTCATATGATTAAGATAGATGAAAGGTTGTGCAACATAACTTGCTTTGATAGAGAGCCTACTGTTCCCTAAAGACATTTTGGAGATGGCCTATTGCTGTTTATTTGATTTTTAAGTGTGAGTAAAGGAAGCCCCACTGGGCATGTAACCTGGAATATCCAACACCAAAGACAATGTCTTTGAAGTCTATAGTCCACAACAGTTGTTGTATGTCAAAGACGGCAAAGTTTATATACCAGTTAGTACACTGCATGAAGGAAAACCCACTAATATTCTACTGATGAATTATTGCACTGTGCGGCACAAGTCACTCATTTCAAGCACACTACAAGCTTTTGTTGCTTGTGGCAATGATTTTTCATGTAAGCTACATGAATAGAAGTACCCTAGGGCATTATGGGAAGGGAAGGTGGTAACTTCTAATCAGGTTGCACGAGGTGCTCAATAGATTTAGTTTCACATTTCCCATGGGAAAGGTTTACTAAAAAAACAACAAAAAGGAGGATTGTGATAGATATGGTGGCTGGTAAATTTCATTTTCTGAATGGCAGACAGTAATCAAGTTGTGCAGGTAAAAAATTTTGCTTCTGTGTTTCTAGCTGGTCCTGTTCAAAAGCAAAGTTCCCCAAAACATACCAGAAATTCAAATAAGGGTAGACCTCATGGGAATAGAAACCGCAGGCCACTCTCACTTTTTCTTGAGTTTTTTACCTTTCTCTTTTCCCTATGACAGGTACTTCCGTCGATGCGACTTTGGGAGATTTAAGTTTTGGATCACAAGTGGAATTATAAATGCAATGAGGAAGAGTAACTGCCGCATAACTGTAGCTGCCTCATGTGTGCGTTATCGCAGATCACTGGAACTTTTTCAAAAAGTACTCCTTAAAACCAGGGTCTTGGCCTGGGATGAAAAAGCTTTCTACTTGGAGCAAAGATTTGTTGATGTAGGTGGTTTTGTTTATGCCATTGTCCTCACAAAGAATCAAGTTATTCCAGCAAATAAAAGGGAAGCTTTTTCTCCGCCAGGTGAACTGGTACGGTCAGTTAGTGGACAGCATGTACAAAGCCCCACATTACCAGAGGACCTGGATCTCTGGATACAGTACAACAGTGCTTCAAGTGCAATGATGAAAAATTGTGTTCCAACAGCTGATGAGCAGAAGCAAGATTGATTTTAATAATTAAGTGTAAAATCGTTTGTCTCGTGATGTGGTCACTTTAGTTGTAGATCCTGATGTTCAATGTTTCGTGATCTACAACTCAAATGACCATGTTGTGAGAAAATAATTTTACACTATTATTATTGTAGTTACCACAATGAACAAATATAATGGGCACCTTTTCACAAGGTTGATTTTTACTTTTATTCTGGATCCAATTTTGGAGAAATATAATAATGATTGTTTTTGCGCATTCGTTTATGAATTAGGGATGCAAGTGCTGCTTTCTTGATAGGAGTGAAACCATGTTAGTGAGATTTGGGCACAGTGGGCAGCAAATATTGACCCTACATGGAAAGCTGATAAATAAATGAAATATCGTTTTTTGTACATCTTACTATTTAACCAAAAACTTAGCATTTGATAGGCAAATAATCCTTGTGTTTTGGGGTAGCTGTTGGAAAAACTATAATCAATAATAATAATTTGTTGAAAATGCCAGGCTCTAATTTTTGGTAAGAGCCAGGATAATTATGGGTACCACAGTCAGATCAAAGAAAATGTGACAAGTCTGACTGACTAAATTTCCTAATAGATGTGGTACCCATCTGACCTTGAGGCTTGGATGATGCAACAATATATTCAACAGACCAAGTTTACAGGGAAGGAATACAGTGCCCAATTGTGGCTTTAAATTGAATTTTAAATGGTATATCTTACCATATTAGCAACTCTTTTGTCAGATATGACTGATTCAATTAATTCTTTTCACCAACATCCGAGCCAGAGGTTGCCGACATTTTGTTAATAAAGTAGTCATAACCCTTAAAAATTACTCAATATTGCGTAATTATATAATTTTTCATAACCGAAAGACGTATTTGGTGAAAAAAGGATATGGTCGACCTGTGCTCAATGGACCGTGGTCAATGTGGCTTGAGCGGAAGACTGGGTACTATAATCAAGAGTTCATCCCCAGTCCTTTGCTAACAAAAGGAAGGAAAAGGGTGCCTTGCAAATCAAAACATCTTAAACTATGGGACGATCCAAGAATCTATTCTTGGTTTTTGTTGCTATACTTTTAACTGCTGTGCTGTTAAGGAGATTTTTAGGAGCTTATGCCATAATTGTTCCTCTCCTTTATATGTTTTTTGACGTGAATTGGAGTTTACGTGTGACATGGATTGTGCTAAAGAAATTGATCTCCGGTAGAAAAGCAAACCACGATTTTCTTGAAGTTTCTGAAACGAGTTTCATCGTCCTTCCATCTGACATGGATCTCAATCTCCACATGAACAATGCTAGGTGAGTAGAAATAGTTAAAGATTAGCCGATTTCTGGGGAATTGAGCCTGGAAATGGGGGTCTGCTTTTTTTGTCTGGTGATTGTCACTGATGAATTAGTAATATGGCATGGGGCCGGGTTATTAATTAGTCCTATAATTATATAACGTACGTTATCTGTTTTGAGACCTTAGATTTTTCAGATCAACGTAAAAGTTCTTAAAGACTGTTTCTCTCATATGCTCTGTTGATCAGATCCGATTGATCTTGGTAGAATTTGGCTTCCATGAGGTCATTTTTTCTTGAAAAATAGGTCCTTTATGCGCCGATCAATTCGAAAGTTCAACATCCCCCCCCCCCCGGGCATTTGAACTTTTGAAGATTGGCTTGGGGCAAAAAAACAGTTCGAATGTCCCACCAACTAGTACTGAAATAACTCTCCTCAAAGACAAATTTCGTCTTCAATCAAACACTGTTCACGCTTTTCAGAGTGAGATACGCCGTAATGACACCTTCAAACCTCTTTTGAAATAGTTATTAACTAACAAAGGCAAAATTCTATCTTGGAAATCCGTCATACCCTGCAAAAACCGAAAAAACTCTCGGGCGTATTACGTCAGAACAAAAGATAAATCCGGTTCAAATTCCCCACCCTTTCAACGCAACATTCAAATTCCCCCCTCCCTGGGCACGATGCAAAGTCAAATGCCCGGGGGGGGGGGGGATGTTGAAGTTTCGAATTGATCGGTGCATTATTGTAACCACTTGTTTGCCTCCTGTGATAAATATGCCTTGAGATATAGCCTTGCATTGTTTGGTCTTGTAGCTGGTTTGGTCTGCAATAAGTTATTGTTTTTTCTCATTTTGGTCTTCAATACCATGTGATTGCTCTCGGGCATAAAATCATCCTGCAGAGACCTTGGGGCAGAAAGTTGGGGAGAGGGCAAGATGAAGCAGATGGAGCAAGAAGTTGAGAGTAGAGGGACAAGGAACTAATCGTTTTCCCACTGTTATAAAAGTACCAGCTTGTAATGCAAGCATCAAAAATTACTTTGCCATTTTCTAAAATAGATACCTTCGTGAATGTGACTTTGGGAGAATTAACTTTTGGATCACAAGAGGAATGATGAATGTGTTGAGAAAGAGCAACTGTGGTGTAACCATAGCAGCCTGCACTGTACGTTATCGCAGATCACTGGAACTTTTTCAAAAAGTACTCCTTAAAACCAGAGTCGTAGCATGGGATGAAACTTCATTCTACGTAGAGCAGAGATTTACTGATTTAGATGGATTTGTATATGCCACTGTCCTGACAAAGAATAAAGTGATTCAGGCAGATAAAACTGAACGATTTGTCTCACCGGATGAACTTGTTCAGTCTCTGAGTGGATGGAGTATGCAAAGCGCTTCACCACCACATGACTTGCATCTCTGGATACAATACAATAGTGCTTCAAGTGCAATGATGAAAAATGCTTTATAACATGCTGCTCTGTTTGAATCTCTTGCAAGGAATCACCCTCAGCGAATGGGAGGTGGTTACTTAGGAGAGATACTAAGTACTAAGTTTGACTGAGGACTGATTCTAAATAATTGAACGGCTGAGAGCATAACTGTCTTAAGTTGAACTTCAGGCCATTTTAAATTTGTTTTGCTCTAAACTGCTAGAGTTTTTGCATGGGACCCTCATTTTATTCAAAGAACTTTGCCTAATATTTTTCTCTGATTTGTGCTTTGTTCGCATGTGGAAGTATTGTAATCTTGCAAATATGCTCAGTATTGTAATCTTGTAATGTTTACTTGATTGTGGAAGTCTTGTAGAGGTCTTCAGGTGTGGAAGTCTTGTAGTGACGGCCTGCTGCTGCTGAATTCTAACTGATTCTAGATACCAAGTTTGACTGACACTCTGATTTCAATTATCCTAGGGAGCAGGGATGGCACAGTGGTGAGAGCGCTCACCTTCCACCAATGTGGCCCGGGTTTGATTCCCGGCCCCGGTGTCATATGTGGGTTGAGTTTGTTGTTGGTTCTTGTCCTTTCTTCGAGGGTTTTTCTCTGGGCTCTCCGGTTTTCCTCTCTCCATAAAAACCAACATTTCCAAATTCCAATTCCACCTGCTTGTAAAGCGCATTTGATTATATCCATATAATAATTTTGTAACTGATTCCAAATACCAAATTGAGTGAGAACTGATTCAAATAAGATTTCTACAAGGTGTTCACTTAACGGGGATGGTTGTACCTCATGACAATTTGACAATGAACAGTTTTATCAAGTGTTTGTTTGCTCTAATAGTGAAAAGGGAATTTATTTATTTATTTATTAAATTATTTGTAACAAATTAACTTCAGATTTGTCACTGAATTTGAAAAGGTAACGAGTAGTGTTTTGCTAGACTATGAGCAGTCTCTCTTTTCCTCATAGTTGAGGAAAACGAATACGTGAGTGAGCTTGAAATCCTCTGCCACATTGAAATGTGATGCACGTGCTGAGCTCACAGTCTACACTAGTGACCCAGTCATGGCTCGACATGTGTGTCACGTTTCGGTGCTGCGGGTGATTTTTGTGCTTGCTTGCTTGTTTCCCTTGACTGTCCTTGAGTGGAAGGAGAGACTGCTCATAGTCTGTGTTTTGTAATAATATGACCATTATTTATAAGAAAAATATTTATGACCTACAATTTAATGCAACAAGAGGAAAAATTTTATTTATGTCAAGTTCGTCTTGAAAGTTACAATTGTGGCTTATGAAAATTAAAATACAGAAGTGATAAAACTACCACCATTTAAGAGATTTATTTACGAAGAGTATTAGCATAAGAGCAAACCTGGAAGTGAGAAGTTCCATAGCAGTCACAGCCACTTAACACAAAATATATACGATGCATTAAGGAATGACTTCATCTAAGTGAACAATCATCAATCTTTATCAAGCATTCATGAGCTGTTATGTAAGGTAGGAAATATATTTATTGATAAATTCATTTAGAGTGATTTTATGTAAGTTGTAAAAATGAAAATGAGACAAGTAGGTACTTACTAAATGCTCATTCTATTGTTTACTTTTGCAATAATGTTTGATTTTGTATCTGTCACAGGTAATGTTACTGTGTGATTACTCGAATAGGGGGTCACCTTGACAATGAAAACCAATCACATATATTTGCAGAGTAGGATAGAGAATGCAGAATTTCAGCTTGATTCCAAGTCAAAGTGTTGTATTGTGGTTAAATTGGAATTGGCTTAAACAATATTATTGCAGTTGGAATTCATTGTTTCTGTACAACTCGATAAAGATATTTACTAACTAATGAGACTGAACTTTGGATGTGAATAAGTTCAGAAGAACCATTTCTGCGACAAAAATATATTTATTCCACGAATTGGTCCCCGAGATTAGTAATTAAATTAATTTATTTATTTATTAATTAAAAAAATGAGACATAGTAGTACTATTTGACAGTTATATAAACTAGTGTAATGAGATAATTGAACACTGACCACAGGAAGTGAGAATTGGATAGAGGGGTGTATTGCCCCTGTAAAGAAAGTCAAATTATAGCTGTATTAGGGCTGTGTTAGACCAAAGAATAGAAAGGATTTAATTTGTGAAGGTATGAAATATATGAAATAAAAATTACCATGACACTTGACAAGAGAAGTAGTTCACTACAGACATTGCACTTCAGATTAATTTTACAGGATTTTGTTCTTGTTGTTTTTTGTTTGTTTGTTTGTTTGTTTTTAACTTGTGCCTGCAAATTTGTGAAAATCGTGTGACGGGGTCATCCAAATCGGATTCAAAATCGAGGTGGGACGTGGGACGTGGGACGTGGCATGAGATACTTGAAAAGTGGGATCTGACATGTTCTGTAGGCGGGAAGCGGGACAAAAACAGTAACACAAGCGGCCTCGAACAGACATCTCGCACTATATCAACGAAAAAACTAACGATGGAAAAATCAGTGGCGCAGCTTTCATTCAACTAGCTCATCAAACACATGAAAATGGCGCTAAATAACCCAGAAACTAGTGAACGTATTGTCCGTGAATCTACAAGTTCTGGCAGTATGCGATTAGAAAAGTTTAAGTTTCTTTTTGTTTTGTTGTAGTGCTATCAGGGGAAAATCACAAGGTCTTCAATCTTCCTTAAATGTTTGAAACTTTTTTCTTGTGATTCTTGTCAAATGATCAGATTGATTGCTAGCAGTTTGTGCCTTCTGGAAAAAAGTATCTTTACGAACAGTTTCCCTTTGTATACGGGCCAGTTTTTTTTGTTCGCTACATCGACAGTGAAAGGATTTATAAAAATCGGGTCTCACTTTGATTGGCTGAAAGATATGCCTTCGGACTGGTGGAATGAGCGCATGGCGGTGATTTTCAGGGGCGTTCCTGCCTTTACGCGAAATACGCAAGTGCATATCGGAATTTTCTGCCGTTAATATTGTTTTTCCTAATTTGACGGTTTATAAAACAGGAGAAATGGGAAATTCATATAGATGAAGTGTAAAGGTAATATTGTGCAATTCGATACTGACAGTTCCTTCATCACTGATGCGGAAGAATGCGCCAGGGCGTGTTGTATTATCTCTTCCATTTATTGCCCGACTTATTGCATAGCTGTGGTCGCACTCCGGCAATGTTAGTCCAGTGTCTATCAAATGGTTTGATTCCATGGCTATCGTTACTTTTAGGGGACTCGCGCTACATAGGGTTTGAATGCACGCGCAAAAATGACGAGTGACAAATTTGATGACGAGCGTTTATTAGCGAGAGAAACAAATGAAAACAAAATGAAAAACGGTTAAACACTCATCTACAGTATTTAGGGTTAAGCACTGATCGATAGTGATTAGGCCTAAGAACTCATCTATACTTCTGTTTAGGGTTAAGCACTGATTCTACGACGGTTAGCTTTGTTATTGTTGAGTTTAGTTATTGCTAAACTTTGTACAGTTCATTGAATTCGTCATTTTTGCGAGTAAATTAAATTCGTCATTTTTGCGCGTGCATTCAGACAATTTTTTCTCTATATAGCGCGAGTCCCCTAAAAGTAACGAAAGCCGATTGTATTACTACTTTTTGCGTCACAAGACGTGTCTTGTCCAACACAATTGCCTTATCCAATATGCTCCGAGGAGAGAACGACAACCTCATACAAGGAAAAAGGAAGTGGGGGTAGTGGTAACAGTGTAATGAAGGAAGAAAGAAACGAACCCATGGTTTGGGACGAACCTTCAGAACCTTTTTGGGGCGCAGGGGAGATAGCAGCCGAACGTGGCATGGAACCCATCACGCTACGTTTATGTGTAGCGCAACGACACCGCATCAATGTGCCAGCAGATAGGAAACCCCACGCAGTATTAGCGCAGATTAGCCCGATTGTTCTCGCTGGGTCGCGAATCACGGCTCCGCAGTCAAATTGCTTGCGCGTATAAGTCAATAATTGAGCCTGCTTGCAAGGTTCTAGTTCAGTATTAGAGCGATCTTTCCGATAAAGTGACCTACGACAAAAAAGTTCTCACTATTCTTCTTATAATGCCTATGATATGTCTACTGTAACGCCAGGGTGTTTATTTAGAACCGTGCACAGAATCTAGTCCTACATCAGCGTTGAACCATGAGGACTGAGCAGCTCTCTTTCCTGGCGCATGCAATTGCAAGCTTATAGACACACTCCAATGGGCACCAAAAGTATAATATGGGATTTTTGCGCCAAGTAAAACTTTTCCTGGCAAGAGTAACTGTATCGAGTTACTTTTCAGTTACCAAGAAAATAAGAGATTACTTATTTTGTAGTCGTATCAGAAGAACTATTTAAACGTGCGACTGCGTGCAGTTGTCTTTATAAATACACAGGAAATCCAAATATTGCTGAAAAGCGTAATAAGCCTAAGTTGTAATTGTTTTTGATAACGGTAATTATGTTTCCATTCCCTTGGCTAAATGTCGGACTGGCTTTATGTATACCTCCAAAAATTGTCTGGGAACGCCACTGATTTTGAATAAAATACAATAAAATGTTTTCGATCCCAACTCATTCTGTGAATTTTCAGGGAGCTCTTGTCTCCTTACCCTGGGTACCAGAGGTTTTTTCTCGCTAACGTCGGGAGAAATCGGCCGTAGGCCGAGCCGCGTCGGCCGAAGGCCGACGCAACGAGCGGCTTGCCGCTCAGTCAGTCAGTCAGCCGCTCAGTCCTCATGGTTCTCATGTTGCTGCTCAGTCCTCATGGTTCAACGCTGATGTAGGACTAGATTCTGTGCATACAATAGAGAACATAAGCTCAATAGAGAAGATAAGCTGAAACCGGAAACCGCGCAAGAAAAGCCTCTGGCACCCAGGGTATTGTCTCCTATACAGCCGACTTTTTTAGTGTCGACGATAAAAAACGGCTGCGTAGGAGACTGAGGGAGCTCTTGCCTAAGAAAAATTCTCACAAGTATAAAACTGGTCAGAAATTAGTAGTCTTTCATCTTTATCTTCTTTCAGTAAACCGAGAAGTCCCGTCATTTGCACTGCGCACATATACATGGGTTGGAGCAACTGATAGACCTAATTATGTGCATAATTTAACATATACTGCTTTGTGGTAAAACTTTTTGTCATTATCTAACCAACAAAAAATTTTGTGCGTCTTCTGAGAGGTCCGCCCTTTGGCTATATAAGGCAGAAACGGCACCCAGTCTAGCACATCTCCGTCCGAGAATCTGATTTCAACATGTCTGGTCGCGGTAAAGGAGGCAAAGGTCTAGGAAAAGGAGGCGCCAAGCGTCATCGAAAGATCCTTCGTGACAACATTCAAGGCATCACAAAGCCAGCCATCCGTCGTCTTGCTCGCCGTGGCGGTGTCAAGCGAATCTCTGGCCTGATCTACGAAGAGACTCGTGGCGTTCTCAAAGTTTTCCTTGAAAATGTGATCCGTGATGCTGTGACGTACACCGAACACGCCAAGAGAAAGACTGTGACAGCCATGGATGTGGTGTACGCTCTCAAGCGCCAGGGACGTACTCTGTACGGATTTGGCGGTTAGGCTACACTACCAACAGTCCCACAAAGACAAACGGCTCCTTTAGGAGCCACCAAATCTCTTAAAAGTCATAACCAATGAAAGCATAGACTGCATAGAGACTTATATACGGCTTTCGTCTCGAGCGATGCCTTTTGCCAGTATACACGAATGACAGAAGTTTATGCTAAAGAAATGCTATCCGGAAAGCATTTCTTTTAAGAGTAAACAAAAGTTTCCACAAGATTTTCTTTTCAATCATGATGTTAGAACGCGAAGCCAAAATTTAGCACCACTTAGCAAAATTGCAAAATGGGCTCTACAGTGGAAAATTGCATTCGGACATCATTCAGTCATCCACTGTTAATCCATTAACTTCGCTTGATCAAAGAAGGCCTAATCAGGAGTACCCAACGACACATTTTTCAGAATTGAAGTATTATTGGCCAAAACGCTTTTTTAGTGTCCACAAACATGTCTTGGGTTAATATTTAACTTCCGTGGGGAAAAAATATCCGCTCTTCAGTGCCAGCAAGCTGCAAATATAACACTTAAAGATGCCAGCCAGTATTCGTGTTCCCCATCGTTTTTCCCAGCCAGAAAGAGGTTTAGTACGAGATTTTCCCAGCATTTTTCTTGTGACATGATTTTTGCCAGCCAGGGGATTGTTCCCTACTCACGAACAAAACATAACTGGACCGATGGCAAGATCTTGCAGTACGGACTTTAAAGTATAATTATGTTTTTGTTAAATAAGTATTTTTCCCGTTAACATTTATTAAATTAGTATTACTATACATTTTACTTACCTCCATACTTTAACACGCTGAACTTTCCACGGAAAAGGTCTATTTCCACTCCGAATGTGGGGATGTACCATGAAATCATTGTCTTTTGTTAAACATATGTCTCTGGGTAGTGCACATTTGAGTTTATGGTAGTAAAGGACCGCAACTCATTTTTTCCAGCTGTTAATCTCGAGTATATGATTTAAGGCTACATCTTTCTAAAAATACAATATTATTTGTTGTAAAAGCTATTCTTTGAAATAGCAAGGCCACTTCTCAAATTTTTGAATACTTACACTATTTTTTACACCAAAACTATATTAATTCAGGCAAATTTACAAAATAACATGTTAACGCCGCTACGAACGAAAAGATTTTTTTAGAGCCCCTTCTTTTCTGTTTAAAAAGCCTATAACATATCACCAGGAAATAAAGATTTGGCGTTATGAATTGCCCTTTTGGCTCACACCTGATGTGCTCGTTGGCAATGTGAAACAGGGCTAACATGAGTTCAACAAGAACAACTGGGGTCATTTGGAAATTTGCATATTGCAGCCCTGAATCTTAAGTTCTCCGACAATAGCCAAAAAGAAAGCATCGCGACTTCTTCTCGACAAACAAAACTGAATAACACAAACTGCCATAATTATGTTTCTTGCTGGAATATAGTCACCAACACCGATTGCAAGCAGAGCTCATATGACTTGGCGTCGCCAACCAAGGCAACAAGGACAAAATAATTAGGTTATTTGTATATTGCAGTCCTGAATGTCATGTTCTCCGACAATAGCAAAAAGAAAGCATCTTGACTTGTTCCTGGCAACAAGGACACAATAATTAGGCCAACCGAAAATATACCTCGAGCAATTTATTTACCGGTAAAACTGATAAAAGCAAATTGCAATTATTGTCCTGTTATCGCACTATGGGTCACCAAAACCAACGCAAGTTCGTCAGAGGTCACAGCGGTAGTCAGCAACCATGGCAACAAGGACACAATAATTAGGCATTTTGGTTATCAGAGTTCTAAGCGATACCTACTTCGAAACTGGCGAACCGAAAAAAAACCTCGAGCAATTTATTTGCCGGTAAAACTGATACAAGCAAACTGCAATTATTGTGCTGTCATCGCACTATGAGTCAGCAACACCAACGCAAGCTCGTCAGAGGTTTCATAGCGGTAGTCAGCAACCATGGAAACAAGGACACAATAATTAAGCATTTTGTTTTTTAGCGTTCGGAATGATACCTACTTCGAAGCTGGCGAACCGAAAATACACCTCAAGCAATTTATTTGCCGGTGAAACCGATAAAAGCAAATTGCTTTCCGCGCCAAAGTTAATTTTGCCTTACCTCCCTCGTGCGACAAACGCGCGAGATGTTACTAAAGGTCAGCGAATTCGCGCGCGCTCATTGACTACAGATGAACGGTTACTGGCCAGTTATATTTCAGAGTGGTAGTTGGCAATTCTTAGCAATTTGAACGGGCGCATGAAAACGGAAATCAATATTATTTAATTGCTCAAAAGCCAGAGAATTCTGAATACACAATGACACGGGTGGATCTGTTACTTGGCGTTGAAATTCATCTGAAATTCAGCGGTCTGTGAATTGGCGGTCGAATATATTGAGAAACTGGATTACATTAACGGACCTTTACTGCCCAGATTACGCTGTCAAATAACGACATTTACTTTCAAGTAAAAAAGGACCCTACTCTCGATTCTGAAGACTTCAAACGATACCACTCCTGAAATACCGCTGTAGATTTTGTTTGAGAAATCACTGAGAAATGCCGGCCGCGAACTTCCAAGCGGGCTGGATCAACAAGATTTCAAAAACATCGAATTGATTTCTTGAAAGCTCCTGAATGGACAACTGCACAATCACCCATCTAATCTGAGACCTTAGCCACTTACCTCTAAAAAACAGCAGGAATACACAAAGCCGACCATGTTTTCCAATTCTGTGGCCAATAATTCGTGGAGTTACAAAAAGGTCAACCGCCCAAAACTGCTCAAACTGTAACAATTGATCGGCGTCTGTTTTGCGTCTTTACGTGGACAGGAAAACAAAAGTTTAACCAGGAAAAGACTAAATATTTCACTAGTTAATAAAAAAACACGAACACGCGGCGTGACATCCTGTCGTTTGCCAGCCACAGTGGGTGACAATTTGTCACACCAGCCGGAAGAGTTCAATTTTTTCCAGCCAGAGCGTAAGATGGGTCACAAATCCCAGCAAGCTTTCGCTAACATTAAATTCCCAACAAGATTTGCTATGTCAGTTAAAAATTTGCCAGCCAGCTCAAGAATAGCCTGAAGAGCGGATATTTTGCGGAGCGGTTCCGTTGGGTACTCCTGCCTAATGAAGTCCTCGCGAACCAACAGATTTACAGTAAGCAAATGAGCAACGCAGGTCTTACATGTAATACACTTTTTTTATCTAAGAACCTTTTTTACACGAACGTTGAGGCTGAAATTGACCCAGCTTTTAAGAACATACTAAGAACGTACCCAAGCTGAGACTAAGAGACAAAGCAGTAATTTTGTTCAGCTCTGCATCCGTTCTTTGCATCGAGCTAAAAATACATCATGAGTAACAACATGAATTTCTATCGAATCACATTTTTTTTGTTTTGTTTTGTTTTTTTTAATGTAGAACTCAGGCTATATTTTCTTTCTTTCTCAACTGTGGAAGAGTAATAAAGTGAATTTTGCTAAGAAGGCTCGGCTCAACAAAAGGCAATGACCACTGTTGTAAGGGTCAACAAAAGAAATCTTCCCTATCCAATCATTAATCACGGATTTCGATCCGTATGGTAATTGATCTCGTCGAAAGTTTATTATAAATGCAACATGCAACGAGTTTGCGGGCATTTCAAATCCATTCTGATCTGCAGACATGGCACCCAAAGTAGCAGGAAAGAAAGGCGAGAAGAGAGCTGGAAAGGCAAAGGACGCGGCTGAAGGAAAGAAGAAAAGAAGGGGAAAGAGAAAGGAAAGCTATGCTATCTACATCTATAAGGTGTTAAAGCAAGTCCATCCAGACACTGGAATCTCCAGTAAAGCCATGGGCATCATGAACTCGTTCGTCAACGACATCTTCGAGCGCATCGCCACCGAAGCTTCCCGTCTTGCCCATTACAACAAGAAATCAACCATCAGCTCCCGCGAGATCCAGACCGCCATCAGGCTGCTTCTGCCCGGTGAACTGGCCAAACACGCCGTCAGTGAAGGAACCAAAGCTGTGACCAAGTACACTAGCAGCAAGTAAACTCGCTGAGTTTACCGCCAGAACCAACGGCTCCTCTAGGAGCCACCAAATGCCATGAAAAGCAATGACTAATGAATATGTCTTAAGGCCGCGGGTGACAAGCTGCTCATGAATAAATTTATAAGGCAAAATTTTGGTGGAGGTCGTACGTTAAAAAGCTTTAGATCTTGATCGTTTGGGAGCCGATTTCGTTGAAACTTAATAGAGGGCTTGAGGAATATTGGAAGTGCAACAAAACTGTTTTTGCTTCGATAAATTGTTTTTCTTTGCGATGCATTGAGCTTCCAAAGTTAAGATTTGGTAAAACGCGACTCCGTGTCCAAGTTTTCTCCTCGTGGAGAAGACAGCACTTCTTGATTTTGCCACTAGTTGATCAGTTAAAACCTGTGTCACAACAGAAGCCGATTTTGTGATTTCAAGTTCCACTGAAAGTTATAAACCTTTAAATTAGTAAAATCGTCCTTGTTTAAATTTGAAGACTTAAAACTTCTTTTAAAAAGCCTGTTTGAAAAAAGTGCTTCTGTTGTGACAACCTACAACACACCTATTTTACCTGTCTGCTGTGTCAGTTCAGGAAATTTTGTATCCGCGCTGTATTCTTGGACACAAAATTGGTGGTTTTAGGGCTTCCGAAGGCTTATCGAAGAAACACGAGTGTTTAAGCCAAGAATATTTTTTTATGCAAATTATGGATATAAAAATTACGAAGCTATCCAGAAACAAACAATAGGTTGCATGCAATCTAAAAAAATCGTGTGTTTTCCGTCGAAAATAAACGAAAGAAAAAAGCATTGGTGCTGAACCAATTAATATTTATACCGCACACAAAATAGAAAGAGAATTTTACTATCGAAATTTTCAAAGCGGATTTTTTCCGCTTAAACGTAGAATTAAACACTAATTAAAACCAAAAAGAACGACGAAATCGAACTCTTTTATTATTTTCCGGTCTGTGGAGCAGTGTATATATACAAAGAAAAAAACTTCACGGAGTTCCACTTACGAAAGACCCAGATGTTGATAAATATTGGACACAAAATTGGTTATGTTGATAAATATTCGAGATAGAGATAGGAACAGTATTTTATTTTCGTTTTGTTTTGCTGTGAAAATTCTAAAAAGTTGCAATTAACGTTTCAACTAACAGATAAAGAATAAAAAGAACGGTACAGATACAACAAGCGAGCGCTCAACGCATTTCTAAATTATTATTATGAAAATTTTTATTTAACACTACTTAAAATGCACAATGTTTCCTGCCACACGATTAAACGCACGAGCAATCATTGATGCATAAACCAAAGATTTTATACTGCAGAGCTTACTCGTGAATATTTCGCGCAATGTCGCTATCATTCGTCGCACTTCGTGCATACGCTTTAAATAAATGAATACTGATGATCTAGTCTCTCACCCGCGGCCTTAAGCAGTCTTAAAAAAATTCGTTCGTATTTATGTTTCTTCTCGATTGTCCCCGCAAACTTCGAAGGTTTTTCATTTTAACGAGTTTCGAATTTTCACGTGCGAACCGTACCGTTCTCGCTTGACTCCGCTTGGAATGAGATAAATAAGTGTGGCAAAGCACTTGCAATCACCTAGACACTTTCTATGCAACGACGACCTGATATATTCGGATCCCTCCCCTGAACTAACAGACCACTTAATTGCAAGGTTTTCCTACAGGACAAACTGAAAATATTGCTTTAGAGCGATTTCAGAATACCCAGCCCACTTGCATGCACCGCTCCCGCAGTCCTCTGTTCACCGAATAATAAACAGCTGATAAATCCACAGGCAATAATAAACAGCTGATAAATCCACAGGAGGTAGCTTCCGAAGCTACCTCTGATCGAAAAAAGCCACAAAATGTCATTTTAACCAGCCAGGACGAACAGGGGAGCATTGAGCTGAGGGTAGACAGGCTTTATTTCAAGATGTCTCGATTCTTTTATGACCGGTTAGTCCGTTATTAATCTCTTTAACGGCTCATATAAGCAGCGACGGTATCAAGCGATTGCGTAAGAGAACGGTGCAAGATTAACCGGAAATTAATTAAACAGGACACAATAAGCAGAAGTAGTAAACAAGATTTACTTCGTGAATTAAAGATTTATTTCGTGCTATTACATATATTTTCACCCTTTTCTATTTTTAAATGAACTCCCGACATACAACGCGTCTGGGCTGCCTGTGATAAATCGGAATGAATTAGTTTGAGTAACGTTCCTGCAATCCTCAGAATCCTCAAGCACTGCAATCGATGGATAATAAAGGCAAATTCAGTTAAACTTTCGTGTTCCTGCAGTTCTGTAAACGATGAGCATTAGCTCATTGAAGGAATGTTTTTTCGGGACCGAAAAGTTTTTGGGGCTTTCGTGAAAAAAATAAAGGATGTGCCGGTGATGATGATGATGATGATGGTGATGGTGGTGAAACGAACACCTGGCCCTGTCCTAAACAGCCCCTTACGAAATGCAATCTCGTGTTAAGATCGATCTGATTTTTAAAATTTGGACTTATCAAGTCACTTCCCCTTTGACGCAGCAAAGGAATATGGGCTCCGCGCAGCACCATAGCTCTTTTACAAACTAAACATACAATCATTTTACTGGCACTTTTGGCAATAAGGTGGCTCATCTGGGGTCGACAAACCTGTGTCGGAAAAGAAGTAGTCATTTTCCCGCGTAGAAAAGCAATTGGAGAAGTCTGTACGACTGCCGGTGCGGCTGCGCTTCGGTTGCGGGCTAAATCGCATTTTTCCCATGACGTAGTTCGGCCAATGTCCACTTGCTGTCACGTGAGAAGCGAACAAGGAAAGTTGAGAGGTGTTACGCAGTTCTGTGAGTAGAGAGTGAGTGATGTTTTTGCACATTTCATGACCGTTTAACAATCAAATATAGAGCAAGAGGGACTAAAATGTCAAGCAAGACTACATTTTTAAAAGTCGTGCTGCTTGGCGATGGTGGTGTGGGGAAATCGTCGCTCATGAACAGATTTGTGAGCAACAAATTCGACAGTCAGTCCTATCACACAATCGGCGTAGAATTCTTGAACAAGGATGTAGTGGTCGATGGAGAGTCATACACGCTACAGATTTGGGACACAGCTGGACAGGAGAGATTCAAGAGTTTAAGGACACCCTTCTATCGAGGATCGGACCTGTGTTTGTTAGTCTACGCAGTCGATGATGTTCAAAGCTTCAAAAATTTGGCTATGTGGAAAAAGGAGTTTCTGTATTACGCAGATGTTCGGAAGGAAGAAAACTTTCCTTTCATTCTTTTGGGAAACAAAATTGACGTTGACGAAAGGGTTGTATCACAGGAAGAAGCACATAATTTTTGCAAGGAAATCGGAGGAATACCGTACTACGAAACAAGCGCCAAAGACTCGACCAATGTGAACGTTGCTTTTACTGCAGCAGTGAAGAGACTTAACGAGTTGGAGCAAACCAGAGTAAAAAGTGATTTCTCTGCCACAGAAGGAGTGAATTTATCCAAAGTAAATAAGAACGAATCCGCAAGTTGCTGCGAATAATTGGTGACATATGATTTGGCATGATTTTGGGGGGTGTTATTTTGGGTAGTTATGTGAGAGGTGTGTTTACACGCGTACATACACCGTGCTCTGAGGCACGGCTCTGGTGTTGTACTTCTCATGCGCCGCCAGGTCGTTCCATGTCATATTTTGCAGCAACCCTGCCATACCTTGCGAATTTGTCTCAACGAATTCGAATTTGCCTAATCAAATTGAGAGTTGTGCCAGTAATAAAAATGGTGGAGTGTTGGTACAGGTATCGTGGTAAAGCTTATTGATAAGTGACCTGTATTTTTGATTGAACTCTTCATCAAAAGTTCAGAGTGTCATTGGTTGAAGGTTAGATTGAACTCTATATTGACATGTTGTTTTCCTAGACAATGAACTTTACTCTCCTTGCAATGGACGATCATCCTGTCCAGAGGGTAGTAGTAATACTTCTAGTTGCTTTGTGCCAGAGAAATTGGGTTAAACTCTGGCCATGCGAGCCACTGTGGCCCAACCTGTGACTTTACCCCTTGATAATGGTGTATGAGAGGTACGGCATTTGAAATAGGCCTTGCATTATTTTCTAAATTAAATGGCTGAGGGCATACACTAAAAACTAGACCTTGAGGACCCTGTGTTAAAGTGCACCTAACCCCAAAATATTTTTTTCACTAAAATAACTCTTTGCACCTGTTTGAAAAGCATTGTGTCTTTTTTTATGAAATCCCCCTCAGTCTTGACTTTTTATAGGCTGTGAAAGTTACGAAATTTTGCCATCTTCTGTTACACGACCGAGCTAGTGAGGGGCATGGGTCTATTCTTGATTTGACATCACAAACTGATTTGCATCTCCTTAAGTCTTTGTAAACATGCATGCAAAGCAGTTCGTGACGTCAAATCAAGAATAGACCCATGCCCCTTCTGACTCGGTTGTGCGACAAATGGTGCTTAGTTTTTCGTAAGTTTTGAAGCCCATAAAAAAGTCAAAAACTGCAAATAATGGTGAAATGTTTTTAAAATAGGTGCAAAGTTTTATATTAGTGTAAAAATATTTTGGGGTTAGGTGCACTTTACTTTTATTGAACCTGGTGTTTTAAACAACATTTGTAATTTTTGTCTTTCTCATCATAGTTTCACTGCCTGCTAAAGGTCTTTGTCATACAGGTTTGTCTCTGCAACCCCTCTGTAGAATTGTGGAATGAGTGATAGTGACAAATTCTTCTGGTGTACCTTGGTGGTTCATAACCTACTCCACCTACAGTAAGTCAGCACATGTATTGAACAAGAAGAATTAGTGAGAACACATAAGGACCAATTCAGGTGAACATGAATCTCAAATAAAAGCCGGAACCTAGGTGATTGATTGTTGGGGGAACCTATCTAGAACTTGACCTGGGTGTTTATTTGAACCCAGCATTATGGGGCCAGCATTTTGTTTAGAGGGTAGCGTGTTCTCTGATGATTTTCATTTGTATTTAACAAGAGCAAGAACGGGGGCCTGTTTCTGAGATTTAGTTATTGGGAAATATCTCAGGACTGAAATAAGAGTTTTGTGAAGCACCAGTCTCCTTCCCAGAGTCCTCATTACCATGGACCAGCAGTCGGGAACGGGGACTGTTCTGCTAGACAAGGGTAGCATGGACTCTGGGAACAAGATTGGTGAAACACTGGTAAAAGGGTATGGGTGCATAGGGGACGTACTGGGTGACAGTGTGTCAGGTTTTCAGAGCTTAACTGTCCAATCTTGACTTATGTCAGCATTCTACCTTGTTAATTTTATATGAACCCTTATGCATATTTCCATTTCAATATTTCATTTTGAGTTGTCAAAAATAAATAATAATGATAGTTATCATATTATTGAATTCAGCCTTTTAAACAAGAGCAAGGGTTGGATAATATTTAATCTTGTATTAGCATTAGTGAACAACTGGGCCCAAGATTTTCAAGAAACAGCCCCCTGCTGCTGTCCTCTCACTGCAATGGTGCAGTAGTGTGACAGTGTTTGAATTGTGACGACCAGTAATGAATGAGATTTTAGCTTAGTGTCACGCAAGGTGGATAATACTTTTGCTGAGATCAGATCTTACTAGGTAAATAAGTAAGCAAATGAAAGAGGAAATAAATAAAGAAGTAAATAATTATTTTTAATGTGGCAAAACTTGTTGCATAATCCCGTAATACTTTAATTTATGTTTAACTTGAGACTTGTTAAAAATATTGTTAATGACAGAAAGTGGCATAGTTGGAACTGTTTATTTTGTAGAAAAAAAATGAAAAATAATTTTCCAACAGTTGCTGTCAGTCCTGCTATATACACACTATGCATGAATAAATTTGTTTGCATATGTTTCGTGATGTGTTTGGAAGTGAGAATTCTTCTTTTTGTCAGAGTTCTTAATTTTCTCTTCTTTACAGATAGATAACAGTGTGAAAGCTTGACGGTTTTAGTCCTCGTTTTAATATGGATGCTACACATTGTCACATGGATATATGTCAACGGATAATACAGTGTCATATTCATAATTTCTTCTTTTGACTTTGAAATAAAGCAAAAAGTAGATCGAATTAATATGGTAATATTAAATCTAGTAGCTTGTAGGTTAATTTTTATAACAGAAATTTGTAGATGTAGATTGATTAAAAAACCCACTAACCAACCGTAAATAATAAATTATAACACAGTAACTAAGGATAAATAATATTATTATTGATAGCACTAAGTAACAGAGGAGTGCTGTCGCTGTGATAATATTACATGGCAATTGTTTGGAAAAAATCTGCTTTCAGTATTCAGTATCATCAGTTTTCTGTACATTGAATTTATCACTATTGCTGTTATTTTTCATAAGGATACTCCACCCCCCCCCCCCCCCTTCCCCTAAAGTAACATTGACATTGCAGACAAGAGTGTGTCATCTGTTGCTCAGGCACATTTTGGCCAAGTGAGGATGAATGATTGCTCCGCCACATGTTAGTGTAACCATTTTGGATGAGAAAAATGGTCAATAGGGAAGTAAATAAAGAAACAGTCGTGAGAGGAATCACAAATCAGTTGAAGATGGAGAAGGGGGATGAAAAGCCTAGTGGCACTTGTTATTTTTCTCCATTCTCTGTCCTCCTAATACCTCGCTCCTAACCCCCCTTCCCTTCTGGAAATCAAGATTGCACATTGAACAAGCACAGTTAAATCCAGTGGTTTATGCCCCCTGAAAACACCTGTTTTGCTGGCTAAAGAATGCAACGTATAGGAATGTAAGAACAGTTATTAAAAGTAAGGGTGAGTGATCTTATTCTCACTGATAGTTGGCCTTATCGAGAGGCAGCGTGACTGGTTAGGGTGCTGGAATTAAAATCCAGTGGTCCTGGGTTCAAGTTTTGCTCTGACCACTAGCTGGAGTTGTTCTCAGTAGCTCCGAGTTCAACTCCTTGGCCACGTTTGTAAATAGCTAACTGGTTTGCCTCCTACCAGTTGGGGTTCTTAAGGCTATAAAAAAATATGTTCATTTGGATTATTTGTTTCATTGTTCGTGAAAAGCCCCTCATGGGGAGTGGTCAATTAAGTAATAATAATAATAAATAATAATAATAAATTATTATTGTCATTATTTTTATTATTACGAGTTATACCTCCCACAACTCGACTTCATAGTACGACAAAGTTGGCAGATGTTTTCTGCCTGATTGGATTTTACCCTAATGCCCCTAAAATGATTTCAACTTTGATAAGTCGAAACACTGGTAAAACAAAGAGTGGGGGGTTTACACGAGGATTTAGGTGTCGTTTAGGGTTGTCCATGTGGAAGTGCCATCATACTGTTTTGTGTTCTAGGCTGATCAGGCGAAAGATCTCACAAATTTGAAGCTGGAGCTGATTGGTCTCCTCTAGCGGCTTCATTCAAATTTGCCCGTGATCATTCCCAGGTCAATGGGTGGTGTTTGTTTTTTCGATTTTTCAGTCTTGAAAAAATTTAATGAGGTACTTTTGACTTCGCCCTGTGACCACACTCAATTTTCTCACCTGTCGTTTTAATTTGCAAAAATAACACAATGAAAACAGTGGATGCTGAGTTCAGTTGTAACTACAATCTTTCGCAAGGCACACTCACAGTTGACTTCTACCCCACAGAAATGTGCAGTGACTGAAAATATACTACTGACAACTTATTTTGCATACACACCAAAGGATTTTTTATTTAGCAAATACGTATTTACAAGGGCTAAGCCCAAGGAAAAGAATTATTTATTTTTTTAACATTGCAGTGGAATGCTCCTGATGCAGGGGTGGATTCTGGTGGATTTTCTAAAGGTGGGGGGGGGGGAACCTCCCTGGGTCTAGGGGGAGTGGACTCTGGTTGTAAATTATCCCAGATCGCAAGTTACAGGAATTTTCTGAGAGGTTCAATAAACAAATTAAAAGGGACAAAGGTAACAACAATAGTTGTTTGTCATTTACCTACATACAGGTCTTTCTACCCTTGTATGATCAATAAGGGAAAGACAAATTTGAAAAAAATGGTCAAATGGGTTGCAAGCCCCTAATCCACCTCTGGATCCACCTCTGTAATGCTGGCCAACAAGGCCTAAAAGTGAAAGCGCTAAATTCATCCGTTCTCACTAAGAATTTTAAAACAAATTTATCAAAAAATCTGTTAGTAAGTTCGTGCATTGAAAAAGAGAGATTTTCAATTCAATATTTTAATTTGCTGCCTTGTCAAGAATGCAAGATATCAGAAAGGAATGAATAGCGCTTCTTATGTAGATAAAGAATGCAACCTATGATAAGATAAAAGCTACTAACACTTAAAAAGAAGACTATAGCATCATTGTGGAACAGAACTAACTCAATGCTAACTTATCTAGAGAAAACACTGGAAACACAAAAAAGGGTAATTTTTCAGAAGACTAAGGGCCAATTTAACCATGACCTCCTCTGAGTTGTCAAATTTTACTGTCCTTCATTGCAAGTCCTGTCTCTGGCTACTTGGATTGACTTGATTATGAGTAGATTAAGACCTTAGACCTCATTTAAATAAACAGCCCTAACAGATTACGGAGGAATCTCTCCAAATGACCGCTCTTGTAAGCCACCTACTCAAATTTCCTCAGTTTGAGAAAATTGTGCTTCCCTCTAGCAGGGCTGAGATTACCCCTACACCCCTCTAAATCAATTCTCACTACTACACTGTTGTTAAATCTCTCATAAGGATCAATCTTTCCCTCAAGAAATAGCCTTTCCTGATTTCGTTATTAGTCACTTACGATAGATGACTCTATAATGCTTTGTCTGCAGTTACCAAAAAGTAACATTACTTTACAATTAAGTTGCAGTTTTCATAAAAATAAAACATTCAACGGAAATTTAATATTTTACCTTTTTACCACCCTCACAGGCTGCAAAATACACTTGGACAAAATTGGCAACAAGAAGGGAAAAATATTGTTGCCAAATGTGTACAACATTTATGATTTCTCATTAAAAAACTGATTGCTATTGACAGCCTAGTCCTAAATTAATTTTTGAAAGTAATCCAACTTACATTAATTAAAAAGAACCCAAAATGATGCTTTTAACAGAAAAAAACAATAGATGAAATCAGTGACAGAGAAAATCAACTTAATTGCTGGATTGATCAATTATTTCTTATGAATATATGGCTGGAATTATATATTTAATAATAATGACTGACTGATGGTGAAAATTGCTATGGCTGATGGATATTTAAAATGTAACAACCAAGCAGACTGATTTTCTAGAATATCCCTATGACTTACTGCAGAGATGATCATTGATATTAACTAGTCGTGGATTACACAAATACAATATTAATTCATTAATGAATCCTGATAACTGTATCATCTTATGACATGGAAAACACCAACTTGCTCACATTAATGAAAAGTTTGGGTCATACAGGGATAAGTAAATGCAAAGCATTGATTGAAGTAAGGGAAAGTTGTTATTATTTAAAGCTTGAAATTTAATCCACCGGGATTTGAGTGATCAAGAACCTAATGGTCTTTCATTACAATGATGCAGACCCGCAACTGCAACACGTTCACATAAAAAGCAAGATCAATCTCAGAAATAATTAAAGGCGTGCACTGGAGAACTAAAATTGCATTCAAATGACCTTTTGTACCATTTTTTCAATATACAGCATAAATGTCTGACATAAAGATCAGTATGGACAGTTCATTAAATTGTGAGTTTACTTCTTTGATAAGGTCAAGTTAAATCATTGAACATTTATAAGTGAAACTTTTAAATGGAAGGGTTACATAGATGATAAGCAACCCAAACTCAATGTGGCACTTACTTGTCTCAGTAATATTGTAAAAAAGAAAATATTAATTTTTTGGTGCTATAAACATTTAATTACGTTTCTACATACTTACTTCTATAGGTAATCTCTATTTATTTTGCTGTGTATATCAAGAACAAAAATTCAATACATTTACACACAGGGCATGAAGACGATTTTTGCTGAATGTTCGAGCAATAAGTGCAAAAATAAAGTTACCAAAAAAAATTCTCATACTCAAGCCCCCAAGCTGACCCCACAAGAGAAAATTGAATTTAAAGTTATCCATGTTTCAATTGAAAAGATGCTTCATGTCAGTTCAAAACAAAATGGCGCCCGTTTTAGGATATTTCTATGAGATTTGCCATTAATTTTCTCAAAAATGCTTGAGAATTTAATTGCGGAGTCTCTTGGAGAAATGAATTAAAGTAGATGTTTCAAATAGTGTTCAAAATTTTACTGTGCCATAAGAAGTTTTTTTGTAAATAATTTTTGCACTTATTGCTCGAATGTTGAGCGGAATCTGTCTTAACCCTAAAAATTTCAATTGAAGATGTTTAAATAAAAAAAAAAGAAACATCAAAGAATGTTTAGAGCAGACAATCTCTGTGACGTTGTGGCATTCAGCTCTCGACAGTCAAACAATACAGCAGCAGCAACTTTGTTCACTTAATTTTTCACGTTTTGTTTGACCTGTTGAGTAGAAGGAAGTAATACTGCATTAGAAGCAGTTCATTTGAAGCACACCCTTGGTTTCCACTGACGTTTCAGTCAGCCCCAACCATGTTTCCCACTAGTCCAATCTCCCTTCCAGCCAATTCTTAGCATGATTTACCGGTTATGATTTGCCTGTTGTGATTCACCCATAATCACAAAATGGCACAGGAACTTTGCAGATTTTCCAGTTCTTCGTGATTGTTTGTCCCTCACAAAGTTAGTATTTTAAGCAGTAAATTCCTTTTATGTGCACAATTCCATCATGACTTTGTGACCACGGGTGAAACATGACACGTCAGCCAAATCATGATTTGCAGACTACACTGTACTTTATTATAAGAAATCAACGCAAAAGTTAATTAAGATTTTTGAAATTAACGCAACTTAAATTAACACGAATTAAAGGGAAAATTACTCCCCAATAAAGGAAATTAATGCACAGGTGGCAGTACAATTTCATAATGAGGGAAATAAACTCGATTAACACAAAGAAACTCAATCTGTGGTAACAAATGGAACAAATTTGTTTCATGACTGAATTTAAAAATCAGAACAAAACAGATCTACAGATGTGTGAGGCAATTTCTGAAAAAAGAAAGCTGTTGTTTTCTAGGTGTCACTGAATGTCTGGATCCAGAATTTGCAATTACTAGGATGGAATTTAAGGTCATGGAAATTAACGCTGCACTTAATTAACGACATGGCAATTAACGCTCACAAAAACGCAAAAATTAGTGTTCCTATAACGTATAATTTGCTTGCCATGATTTGCCCCCATGGTCACAAGTTAATCGTGGGAATTTCCACATGAAATGAATTTACAGGTTGAAGAAATGTTAACCTGCTGAGATAGACAAGAAAAGTAGAAGATCAGCTCATTTCCTTCATCACTACATGACTGGGAGAATCATGATGGGTGAATCTTAACTGGCAAGTCATGTTTGAAAAAACTGGGTCTGCAGCAGTGAAATTACCCTGCGAGCAGAGGCCCTTCAATCTTCGTAGATAAGTCGGGAAGAGGAAGGGACCTCTACCAGCCGCCGCGACTTTCCCTGTTGAGCATGCGCTAAATTCAAATGTAACCGAGCCTTGTCGGCCTCGCTTCAGTTGACATGTTTACTGAATGACAGTCGCGTCTACAACAAACTATTCTGACTTCGGTCGTATTAAACACGAGAGATTTGAGGAAAGCTTTAATTAAACTGTAAGGCTGAGAATAATTCTGTTCGAATTTATGTCACAGTTTGAAAACTTGTCAGCCTCGAAATATTTTTGCTGATCAAGAAACTGCGATTTGTCAACTGTCAACATGTTGTTACAGTCCAGTGATTTCCAATTAGCGAGTCACGGAAAGCTCGCATAGAAATCTTGGTCTTCGAGATATTTATTTTGTTTTGTCCCTCTTTTTGTCCCTGTCATTCAGAAGTATTTTCGTGTTGAGACTCTTTCGTCCTCAACATTCTCGGCTTTCATTCAACAAAACGCATTTGTGTCGAGTTTGTTTCGTATTTAAACTTCTCGGCCGTCATGCGGTAAATTATATTTTGTACTGAGACCGTATCGTCTTCAAAATTACCGGCCGCCAGTCGGCAAATAATTGTTTCTCTTGCCGTTTGCTTGTCTCGCCGTTGACCAAGATAAATGTCATTTCGCCATAAAAATAAGCGTTAAAGTGCTCATTTGCGTAGCCCTTCGCATCGATTCCTGCTCAATCCAAAAGTAAAATTTTTTGGTCCGAAAGCAACCGCAACCCAGATTCTTTTGTTCCAGTTAGTAAATTAGCGATTTGCCATGGCCGGTTGGCAAACAGACAAAAGAATCTTTACCACACAGAAAATAAAGCAAGGCCTTCGACTGGTGTTGTGTGAGATTGCTTATTCCATGAGTATTCACTCTTCCCAGTGCACTTTTCATGGCTTTATCGAAGACATCCTTCGGAAGAGAAACGTCCGCTGCCGTGAACCTCACGAGCGCACCAAACGTACCGTGGGCGCGTATTTAGTCTGCAATTTCTAACAAGGCACATGCGCACTGAACAAAAACGGGAAAAACAGGTTTCAAACCAGACTGACTCATCCATTTCGGTGGATGAGCGGCAAATCAAAGAAAGTCGCGGCGGCTGGCAGAGGTCCCTTCCTCTTCCCGACTTATCTAGGAAGATCGAAGGGCCTCTGCTCGCAGGGTACAGTGAAATCGGCTTTAAATCTGGAGTTTATCATGACTTGATAGGGGCTAATAAAAATTACATTTTTGAGATAAAGTACCGCCACTAAGTAACTGGTGCGGGGCAGAAAAAAAATTGAAATCCACTTGCCCAGTGGGCCAGTAAATTTCAGTTTTCACTAGCCCCCACTTGAATAGTACTTGCCCAATGGGAACAGAACATGTGTTGTCAACTACAGTAGTTCATGTCCTAGGTACTATCTATAATCAGTGATGGATGATAACAGAGTGGGCTTTCCGGTACTTAACTAGGAGACAGATACTGGACAGTGACACAAATGCCGTGTCAGATACATTGTAACTACTGGTATCATCAGTAGTTACTTGGTGTCTGTGACACTGTCCAGAAGCTGGGGTAAAGGTGGAAGCATGAAGGCTTGAACTCCTTCTTTATCATCATCTGCCAAAGTATATATGGGAGTTTGGATTTTAAATTAATCCATGCTTTCAACTCATTGTTTTGCGTATCTTGCAGTCTTAAGTTTCGAACTAGTTTCTGACTGGAAATTACCATTTATCAGGCTGACACTTTCAGATGGAATCACAAGACTACTGAGGCTAATTTCACTTACCCACTGGGCCACTAAACTTCTATTTTCACTTGCCTAAGAGCAAAATTTACATGCCCCGGGCAATCGGACTTGGGTTTTTCCCTGCCCTGCGGTGCACCCAGGCTAATTGTACGACACTGCATAGAAACAGGAGCCTTAGAGTGCTGACAAAGCAAAGGCATTTATTCCCTCACGCATCTCTCTTGTGTGCTGGCTTTATTACTTAAACAAATACCTTGAGTTGCTGGTTCTGGTAAGTTCTCCCTGGCTACAAGGTGCATCACACTTCGTTTGCCAGTCTCAAGACTAAGAGCTGTCAATCAAATACAAGATGTAATATTGTTATTTAACAGCTACATTTATTTCATATCAAATGTGAACTATTTAATATCCTTTTCTTCTTAAACTGTCTTCTAACTGAAAGTCTGTTGCTTTTAAAAGTGGTTAGCTAGTATCTTTCCAACCAGCTGCAAACATATGGACAAGTGGGTACAACCAACAAAATGCTAGTTGGGTCCCAGAGGTTGTTTATGAGTTGTTTCTGTTTTGTGACTTATCAATGACATTTTGTGGCTGAGTTTTGTTTGAGAAGAAGAGGGAAATCCTCTACAACCAGCATAACAAAATCATTAGGGGAGCATTTTGCACTGGACTAACTTTCCATCCAAACGGTTGGCTGGGGGTTTGTACACTCCACTGCAGAGGCTATCAACATGGGTGTTCTCCTCACTGTTCTTCTTATATTTCTTGTGGTACTAGTTAGGAGAATATGCTTAAACATCAAGACATTTTATCTTTGGTGATCATTTCCCTTATTCTTGTGATCTGTACGTTTGACATTGTATGAAGAAATTACAATAGATGCTTGTCACTACTGTGGCTTAAAGCCCAGTTGAAGTGCTGGTCTGAGTGTGACTGGATGCCAGCATGTTAAGCAACACACAAATAAATTTATAAACAGGCCAGAACAAACAATGATGTGAGTCCTCTTACCCGATGCAATGATGTAATATGTCAAACATGAGAAAGAATGTTCATCAACATATACAAACACCCAAAAAGAGGGTTAAAAATAACAAGGCGCAGCTGAGTTTTTAAACCTACCTTGAGGTGTTTGGATACCTGATGAAATATTCTCATAATTCTTGAAAAAATCCAAAGCAAATGTTTGCAAAATTTTATGCTAGTTAAAATGTGGTATCCAACCACTGTCACAATAGTGATTTCCTTTGCTTTCTCTTTATGAATTGTTATTGAGTTTAATAACATGACAAGTGCAAGTGAAATTTTGGATTTTTTAAAATAAGAATATAGCTTTACACATCCAAATCACTTAATTACCAAAAATTGTTTATGTTGATGTCACAAGACACTCGGTTAGTTCCTCCCAGTCTATCTTTTATCTTGTCAAGTGTACTTACCTGCTAAGGAAACATTCCCATGTAAAAACCGACCATGATAGATAAGTTTTAAAATGTTGTGGGAACTAACTGCTTCTTCCTTCCAATCTAAAAAAGCATATTAACAAAAATGTTTTGTTCCTCAGCATGGATGTTTTACCAGCTCCTTTTTCTACAGCTTGTCACACATGTGATGAAACAGCTCACAAGGCAGTTAGATCAATGATAATAATAATAATAATAATAATAATAATAATAATAATAATAATAACAATAATAATAATAATAATAATAAATAATTTATTACTCACAACTTATTACTTATAGCCATTTTCTTTCATGAGTGAGGGAATTTTTGTGAGAATTTCAACATGCAGGGCTGTGTGGAAGATGTCTTCCGAGGGAAATTTATCCCTGCGTGGGAGTGGCGAGAATCTGGCTGAGTCAGATGGCTGATGTTTTAATCTGGCCCAGCTATGCACACAGGGGTTGTGAGCAAAACATCAAACATGACAGATGGTTTCCTCTTGGTTTTGCAAGGTGAAATGCCTTAGAAAACTCCACTGTTAATGGGAAGAAACAGCTGAGCAAACCACAGATGACCCAAGCTCATGATGGAAGAAAATCATCAAGATGGGAAAGATGACCTTTGTTATAGGGGTTGTTGTGTTACAAGGGTTTGAATTTTAAAGGTTTGAATGGAAATGTAACAAATTTGTTTTACAAGAAAGAAATTATCTGTTTTCTTGCTGCAATGCTTTGAGTTGGCCTGAGAAGGGGACAAACAACAAAGACCACAACAATGTAACACGGCAAACTGAATCAAATGAGAAAACAGCATAATTTCTACCTTTTAAACAAATCCAATACCTCCTCATACAAACCTTTATAACTCAAACCACTTACAGCTTGGGCCATGTGAGGTTTGCACAGCTCATGTGTGTGGTGGGCTTAAGAAGAAGAAGAGTGAATGGGCGGCCAGACAGGAATAAAATCAGGAATGGACAGGTGGGCAGACAGATAATATCAGGATAAGACAGGAATGGACAGGCAGGCAGACCAACTCGCAGTTTGAAGAACAGGTTTGGTTTAAAGAAATCATATATTAAATGACACTTAATAAGAATGTCAGACTTAAAAGTTGTGAAGCAAGAGAAAGAGAAAAAGACTTCCTAGAAAATAACAATCTACATACCTTCAGGCCAGTTTTCATAAACATGTCGAGTTATATGATTTACTGTGTCATTGGGTGCAAATATAAATTCATGAGTCCTGCCAGAAACCAGAATTAAACGTAGGCATATCTGAAAAACAAACAGTCCCAAGTAACCACGATTGTACTTATAACAGTTACAAGAACAATGGCCATGGTCAACATCTGTCTTGTGGAAACCTTGCTGTTATAGACAGAGTTGACATTTATCAAAATAGAACAAGTGAGGAATGGATCCAAAGGAGTTAAACATTAAAGTTGACTTACTAAAAAATCCACTTTAACTGACTAAGTATGACAGACTTATGGACACTACATTTACTCTCACGATCTGTCAGAATGTGGACACCTTGAACACAGCTTAACCGTGGATTCTAATTAAGGTGAATTTTGATTTTAGATTTGCTTTTGCATCTGCAATGTTTTCCAAGAAAGCTACGGCAAGTCTGAAATATACAAATTTGGATATTGTGCCATCAGGTGAACCTGCATGTGAATGTCACTAGTAATTGGGTCTTTTTTAGTGCAGCCCACAGCCCACTCCAACATCAGGTGAATATCCAAGGTAAGTTAAGTATCCAATGCCGACATCCTTATGGCTTGTCACCCAATCAATTCCTCCTCCACAGACATCTGCTTAATACAACTGACAAATATGTTTACCAATTACTGGCCGTTTACAGGTTTTTGTGAAGAACAGGACAAACTATTTTCACCACAGCGTGACTCAGTTACGTCATGTTTTTTTTAAACAAACTGACATCTCAGCATATAAATGCTAAATAACAAGGGCAAAGAAATTTAAACAGATTTATTGAAAAAGAAATTTAATTGAAAAACTAAAGGAAATGGGTATCTACTGAAAAAAAGGGAAAAGTCTATTTTTAGACCATGATTCAATGAGTGATTTGGTGCAAGGAAGGGACTTCCCTAAATTGGCTTCTGTGTTTCAGTGACGCAATGTTTATGTGCCACGGCGACATAGCTGGCCCTCAAAGCTCGCTAGCACCTTCGTCCTTGCTCTTGTCTATTAGAAATCAACTCCATTCAAATCCTGGTACTTTTCTACACAGGTTTTCCTACAGATTTTGGTGAACAAAGCAAAGCTGTGAAAAAAATCTTGCATTAAATTGTTGAATATTAACCCTGTTTGTTTACCAGGCTCAGGACAAGTAACCTGATCGAATCGGTGCCTATCAAAGCTTGCTAGCATCTTTGTCCTTGCTCTCGTTGAAGAGATTTTTATGCCACTGTATCCCTAGTAATCTTCTACACTGTCAAGTTTTTGGCGAATTGATCCTAAACGACTGATGATAATGCTTATGTTGACTAAAAGTTTGTAACACGTATTTCTTTAGCCAAGGGAAGTTTGGGGCAAGCGACCACCAAAGATGGCAGGGAAAAAAAACACTAAAAAAAAAACAAAAAAAAACGGGTGTTACTAGACCGTGTCCTGATGGCGGGGTAGTAAAATTTAAAGAAAATGAAGATCTGTTGTTAAATGTTGAACCAAGATGTAAGGTCTACACTAAAAGATAAATACCAAGCACACTTGGAGACCATAGCTATTGATTCCCTAAGTAAATGTTAAGATATATAGCTTGCAATCATCACATCTTTGTACGATCACAAAACCATTAAATTATTTTGTTGGATTGGCCAATGCACAACTTCATAAAGTCATCACAATAGTGCTGTGACATTCAATAAAAATTTAGTATGCACAACAACAAAACCACAGCAATCCAAAAATCAAAAGTATTGGTTAAATTAAAATGTAGATGCTACAGATATTGAAATTTAAAACAGCAAAAAACTGCAGATGGAATAACTTAACCGCCCAAAAACGAGAATTGTATTAAAATTAAATCTCTTGGGTTACAAATAGATTTTCTGAATTCAGAGCCAACTTTATCTTACAATCGTATGGTGTGTATAAGGAATTTGCACGAGCGTCTGATTTGTTTACAGAACAGTTCATCTCTAACTGTTTGGGGAACCATGATGAAACAATGCGAAAACAAATAAAAATTCACTCTTGTGGCAAAAAACAAGATGTTCTAAACCTAAATACCCGCCACCATAATTACGAGAATGGTGTCAATTTAAACCTGAGTGATATGAGATGTACAAACTTGTCTAATTTCGTTTCGCCAAGCTGTCAAAGGCATGGACACGCACCCTAAACAGTGTGTTGTCGTAGTTGGAGAATTTCTCCACAACTTCGCTGGGTTCATGAAAAGATGCTTGTAAAAATGTACCAAGTAAAACATGTTCCACAAAGTGGTTTTTAACCGACTTTAGTCCAACAGATCGGTTAAACCCAAAGAAGCTGAGAATTTGTCTTAAGCTTAAGCTTACTTAATCTTGCATCTCTCCTATAAACAGCGGGATTGCTATCTATTGTTACCGATGAAAGAATACCCCTTAGTTTATAGTTCATCGAGTTAGTAAAGAATTTTTCACCGTAATATTGTCGGGAAAACAACGTTATACGATCAACGCTTTCTATGGGTTTGACATGTTTTGGAGCACAAGACCGACTCCAAAAGTTCACAACTATCGCACGTGAGTGGCATACACCGAATGCGGATTTTTCAGGTAGTGGGAAGTGAAAAACAACATCGAGATGTTAGAAACAAAGTTGCGTTATCAAGAACTCGTTTAATCAACAAAAGTGTATCCGCACTATCATTTTGATGTGTCATTCTTCACCCGTCGTAAACAGAAATTCGGTTAACAGTTGCTCGGAAGCTCAAAACGGAAACTCTGGTCAACGTGATCACAAACTTGTTTTCACCCCAAGCAGACTCATACTAGTTGGATACAAAAAAACACTAAATAATCTACATTTCGGAGGTCTTAGAACAGCAATCAAGAGAGAGAAAGATAACGGGTGCACACAACTTACCTTGTTGTCCGGTATCGTTTTATGTCTTGCTGTAACACTACTGTCACCCATACTGGGCAAACCAGCGCGAAGAATATTACTCTTCGCAACCAAGGCAGCCCGTAAATTCGGTGAAAAATGAATTTATATCTTCGTTATAGAGAAAGGCTGTAAGATAACTCAGTTTATCGCGATTTACATGTCTTCTTTCGCCGACAACTTTCCACTCAGACGCTACAGGCACTTCTGGAAAATATATTCGCCTTCCTCTGCGAAATTACGTATGCTGCAAGGTGATGTGGGAAAATTCTTGTGACGTCAAAGACGTGATCCGGTGTTTGTTTTGACTTGACAAAAACAATCATTTACTGCGTCGTAACACAGATGTTTATTGTTTTGCAATAATTTATTTTTGCAAGCTAGCGACTGCATTTTCTGTCGCATCATCGTGCATGTTAGGGGGCATGAACTTAACACTATTAAACCACAACCCATAACCGCATAGCCTGCTTTGTTCTGCGTTCCGGGTTTAAAAATATTTTCCGCATCTTTTTCTCCTAGCCAGTCCTAAACAGGCGTTTTTTTTTTCAAAACTCTCGAACAGACTAAGAGTACTGTAGTCCCTCCTTCCACTCTGGTTAGTCGAGCGAGAAGAACATGGGAACGAGCGTGCGGTCGCCCTTCTCGCGCGCCCCTCACGGAAGAAAGGACGCGCGTGCCCGCTACATTCGATGGAAGCGCGCACGCGAACAGATAAAAGCACCTGGATAAAAGGTATAATGCGCGAGAATCAGTGATCGCTTCCGGCAATTCTGCTTTTCAAGAAAACCTGGATCTAGAAACTACAAACCCCCATAAAAATCACTTTCTTGATTTGTGATTTACTCGCAAAACGAAAAATGATATCTTTTTTTATCGATTTCACTTGCGTTTATAAAATCTGAAATAAGAGCCGATTTTTTGTCAGAAATGGTGGGCTATTTTGGGGATTTGTCTCGGATATTGCCCAAGTCAATTTTCTCAAGTTATTGTTTAATTTGACTAATCGCGAAAACAGTCAAAACGAGAAATTTCTCGAGTTTTTTTTTCAGCTTTTCGCCTTTTTGTCCAAAATCGAGAAAAGTCAACATTTTCCCGCTTTATCTGTTCGGCCTCGTTGATTGACAGCTGTCAAAATTCAGTCGACCTTCTATAGTGACCTGCATTTGAATTTGGCGCCTTGTTCCCCTCACCCCCCCCCCCCCGGGTTGTTGTTTCATTATGGAGTATTTTGAAAGAGATATCAACGTAACACGGAGTCACGTTAAAGCAAGCAGAAGATACAAGGAGATCAACAATTTCTTCAAGCAGATTTTCCGGAAGCAAGAACAGGCTTTTCCCGGAAAGAAACTTACGCTTATTTTGTTCCAAACACGAGGTAACCGAAATGAATGAACCAGAGAGAGATACTATTATTCAAAATTGCGTGAGCGAGGTAAGGTTGCCACATTTTATTCGTCGTGAAATTTATAATATGTTGGTGGAAGCAATTTTTTTTTTAAATTCCAGGTCGGACCAACCTTTGGACGTAAAATGATGACTGGTGTCAAAATCTTTGCGCCGTGTGAATCCGGTCAATCATGCGAGACGAAGGGAAGATACCGTACGTGACCACCGTACGTAGAGGAAATCCGGTTCCGTATTATGCGCCCTACCATGGAAACAAGCTACACTGCCATCAAAATGAAAAACTAGCGATGTCTGGATGTACGTTTTATGCATTTAGTGATGGTTGCAGCTCAAGAATTATCAAGCTGTTCTCAATGCCTAACAAAAATCCAGTCATTCATTATACATGCAAATTTCAGGTTTGTCGATTGTTCTCACGTATTAGACTTTTTTAAGTCTACTAGTGGTTCGCCGCTCACAACGTACGTCTGTCATAGTCTTCAACGTTGAAAACTCCAGTCTCCAGTGGCATTATTATTTCCCCTTTTTCCCCTGAACAAATGTAGATGCCTTGATTTATATCAAGTTTAAAGATCATGGCCAGGTTTCCCATAATTAAAGTGGAAGACCTAAGCCTCAATATTTTTTCTTGCATCTTTACCTTAAGAAGGGAGCGATGCAGAAAGGCTGTATGCGACGAATCTGGTCTTAGTTTCGCGCCATTTTGTGACAGGTGTCAATCAAGGAGGGCGAACAGATAAAGCGGAAAAATGTTGACTTTTTCCGATTTTGGAGAAAAAAGCGAAAAGCTGAAAAAACTCGAGTAATTTCTCGTTTTGACTTTTTTCGCGATTAGTCAAATATAACAATAACTTGAGAAAATTGACTTGGGCAATATCAAAGACAAATCCCCAAAATAGCCCACCATTTCTGACAAAAAATCAGCACTTATTTCAGATTTTACAAACGCAAGTGAAATCGATGAAAAAAGTATCATATTTTTCGTTTTGCGAGAAATCACAAATCAAGAAGGTGATTTTTATGGAGGTTTGTAGTTTCTAGATCCAGGTTTTCTTGAAAAGTAGAATTGCCGGAAGCGATCACTGATTGCGCGAGGCACAGAGTAGCTCATACGCACGCCTTGAAGGCTGCACGCTTTTGACGGACCAACGCACCAAATACAAACTGCTGTGAAAAAAAAGAGGGTGGTAAAGGGGGGTCTAGATCACGTTTCCCGAAAAATAAAATGGCCATGTCACGTTTCACGGGAAATAAAATGGCCATTTCACGATTAAAAAAATTCCTTACTTTTTGATGAATTACATCCAAAGTACAGCTTCGTTTGTTGTCCTCACCGACCGTCCACTCAAGGCAGCTTTTTTAAAAGCCTAACTTGTGAGCAGCACTGTGCGAAATTAAATTGTAAAACTTCTTTAAATATTCTCCTACGCTGTAGGGGAACTTCCTCAGCGAATTTTACAACAATTACAACGGCTTGTATTTATATACAACGTAGCCACTAGAACTATTTTATGTATAACGTAAGCTGTAAAACTAATTTGCGGATTTATGTCTGGGATTGAAACAAGCTCGAATTTTGCAAAGCATGACTAAGGTGTAGCATATGTGTGACATTTGATCAACTCCATACGCGTGGCATATTTATTTTGGGGGGCCACAGATTTAAATCTGTGCCCTTCCCCCCCCAAAAAAAAATTCTCAAAAAATGGGGTTTCCGACACTCTTCTGTTTCGCCACACGCTGTTTTCCACCAAAATCCAAGACGTCTTTCTTAAATGTTTACAGGTTTTTTTGTGCACTTTGCAAGACAACAGGACTTTAGACTTTTCTTTCTGCACCAAGGCTTTCTTGTTAGCGTGTACTTTATATAAACTGAACAAAACTATGATCTGAGGTAAAACCTTGCGACCGTCCAGACACCCTTCCGCAATGATCCCCAAGAAAACCAAGAAAAGGTGGAATGAGTAGAGTGACCTGGCGTCCAGCACGATCGGCACTGGCCCACACGTAGTTTTGGTTTAGTCTTGTAGTCTCTTTACCACACGTAGTCTTGTTTTTTAAAACACTTACTAGAGAATTTTTTGCATGAAAAAGAGAATCATGATTTACAGTCACATTTCAGGGTAAAAATAAACAGTCATTTGGCAATTCTCGTGAAAAAATGGTGATTCGCGGTTCACGGCTCTGTAACCAAATCACGTTTCACGAGGAAAAAATTTGCCATTTCACAATTCACAGGAAATAAAAAGGGCCTTTCACGGATCACGAAAAAACCCTTTACCACCCTCAAAAAAAGGCGTGATGCTATCATCGATTAAAAAAAAAAATTGAGAGCTCGCACACCTCTTCTTCGTAGGCAGTGGGAAGAAGTCTGGGCAACTGGACGGTGAGATGGAAACTGCCAGTCATGTTGCACCCAAAAAGTTATAGGAGAATATACCCCTGAGGAGTTATATAAACTTGCTCCCATCTTTTTCAGAAGCATGTGGTTCCTAACCCTTTCAATCCAAAGCAAACAAACAAACAAACAAGTAAAACACAAACAAACAAACAAACAAACAAACAATAAATAAATAAATAAATAAATAAATAAATGAATATCACTGTCTGGCCAGTGGTTATTAATGGGTAAGGACGGTCATTGACTGATAACCAAATGCGATAAAAAAGCAATGCTGATTCAACGGAAGGGAAACTGTATTTTACCAATATTTCAAAAGGCACAGCCTTTCTTCTTCAGGGTCTTACAGAGAATGACTCTGAGGGCAAAACGTTACAATTTAAACTAAGGGTATAAAATATGATACTAGAATAACAACATATAACAGCTTATATTACAACGTTTAAAAACTGGCGTAAAAGCTAAAAACGTTATGATTTAAAATTTGAAATTAATATTCAAAGAAGTCACAAGAAGCGAGACATTCTCTGTAAGAACCTGAAGAAGAAAGGCTGTGCCTTTTGAAATATTGGTAAAATACAGTTTCCCTACCGTTGAATCAACATTGCTTTTTTATCGTATTTGGTTCTTTATTTTTTGCTGATTAGATCCTTTACTACAGGATCCGGTACTTTTATTTTGTCACGGTGGTCCATGCAAAGTTAGTTGTTTCCCATTGACTGATAACGCAATTTTTATAATGAAGGAAATTCTCGCTTCGTGTGCCCTTCCCGTTCAATAAGTACAACAACAGAAGCAGAACAAACAAACAAACAAACAAACAAACAAACAAACAAACAAACACGACAGCGGCAGCAACAAACAACAAACAACAACAGACTTGGTTGGGGTTCCTGTGCCATACCTCGTGACTACTTTCGCTGAAGGGTGGTCAGCACTCTTTAGCAGTTTTGATTATGCGCATCTCAATGGTCCCGGAAGAAGTTTCCTGCTCTCGAAAACAGATCGCATTTAGGAATGTGAACTGAGGCATTCGATGATGGTATTCTGATAGGTTTACACTTTCAGTCGGAGGAAGTAAATCCTACATCACCCGTTTATCTAAAGCGGCATGGATCGTAGCAACACTGCAAAGCTATAGCTTGAAATGGCTGCCGACAGCGAGGATATTGCGGCGGTGAAGGAATGGCTAGCCTCTGAAGTTAAGCTCGAAAGGTATGCAGATAAACTCGTGTCAAACGGCTTTATTTCCCTGGAGATTTGTTGCAGTATCGATGAAAATGTTCTCGATGGGATAGGAATTGTGTTGCCGTACCATCGGAGACGGTTGCTGGGGTTTGTAGAGAAGCTTAGAGAGAAACTCGGTATGAATTTGACAAACGAGGACAATGGTGTCATCTTAAATACGGAATTAACAAGCAAAGGAGCTGGTGAAGGAAATGAGACGGAAAAATCGCTAATTAGTTTCGATAGCGATGGCGAAAGGAAGGAGCCCGAAGGTAGTGTTTCTATGCTATGTGCAGAGGAGGATGGTGAAAAGTCAGAACAATTTAAAGAGGTGGTTCCCAAAGATATGCCACAACTTCCACCAAAAAAGACCAAACGTCCTTATTCAGTTAAAGCCCCTCCACCACCTGTACCACCTAGGAAAGACTTAGAGGAAGGGATTAGCTCAGGTGAGCCAGGTTCCAAGGCTGTACATCTGGATACTCATGCACAAGATCAAGATTCAGGGGAGCCGTCACATTCTGAAACGACTTCTGCACAGGCTGATGTGCCTAAAAAGAAGGCCCCTGTTAAACCCCCCAGAAAAGCAATTAAAACAACTTCTGAAAATAAACCAGAAACTACATCGGTCACTAATGTACAGACTGATGCACAAAGGCAAGGTGCTCTATCCTTTAGTAATGATATCGCTGCATCATTTGATCGATTGAAGGCTGAAGAAACTCCTGTTGTTGTAAATTCTTCATCAGCCATTCCAGACTTGCCTAAACCTCCACTTGACAATGTTGCCTCAGACATGCCAGAGGAACCTGCTGTTAAGGAAAGTGTATATGGAAACATTGAAGACATAGGAATCCATTCCGAAACATCAATTGAACCGAAAAGACCGGCCCCAAAAGCACCAACAAGAGCAGGGTCAAAAAAACCAGTGCCTGTTCCACGCGGTAGAGTAAAATCAGAAGACAATGTAATAGTTACAGCTTTGGTAGCAGACAGGAACACGGGGGAGGTTGATAAGGGGGAGTTCCCTACTGTAGTAAATGATTCTTTCCCATCAAGAACAAAGTCATTTTCAACACCAGGGAACAGGAGAGTTGGTCTTCCGGAAGAAAAACCATCAACATTACCACGATACCCAGCTGCAAAAAGGGTAGGCCCTCCTCTCCCACCCTCTAGACAAACAGGTGCCAGTTTAAAAGATAAAAGAGGTTTTCCAAATGTGCCACTGCCTCCTGTACCTTCAGAGGAAAGTGCTGAAAAACAGCAAGAGGAAGTAGATGGTACTCGCCAGCAAGGTACAATACCTAGATATTTTTGTCAACCTAGATAACCTTTAGCCTCCCATGCAGACTTCCTTTGGGCTTGCCGTGCAAACCATTCCTCGCTCATGGGTGTTTGCATGACAGAGCTGAAAAATATGTACACCAATCACGGACCATTGACGGATTTTGGTAAAATGAAAGTTTAGCTTGTTGACACCAAATTGACTTCTTGTATATTGCATCACTCCATTGTTTTCTTGTGCAGTTTATTTCCATCTCCAGATTTCATTCTGTTCAACCAACAAAATAACTAAAGTATAAGGTGTTAAAAGAGCCGTTTAGTTTTGAAATCACTTCATGCAAAGCCAAAAAGATATTCTTTCAAGAGAGCATTGTCTTTACTCAAAACTTGTACGTGACCTACGCCCATGGCAGGATTCAGTTTAAATTACAGAACAATGATGTTGGTTCCTTTGGGTTGACTGCTCAGCACGTCAGAATGCATATGACAGCTCTGTTAAGCAGATGCTTGTGGCGGAGGAGCCCAATGAATGTCTGGGTTTATTTGGTAAAACTGGAAGCTCCTTTATAATTTCCTCATACTTACAGTGCTGTAGGCTGTACCACTGCTACCTTTACCAAGTTTGATTTGATGGCTTTCATTTCATCTGACCAATTAAGACAGATTCTGCTCAATGTTTGAGCAATGAGTGCCAAAAATATTTACTAAAAAACTGCTCACAACACAGTAACATTTTGAATACTATTTGAAACATCTTATTTTAATTCACTTCTCCAAGTGACTCCCTGAAAAATTTGTCAATCATTCTTGAGAAAATTAATGTCAAATCTTGTAAAAATATGCTGGAAACAGGCGCCATTTTATTTTGAACTGACCTGAAGTATCTTTTTAATTAAAATGTAGATAACTTGAAATTCAGTTTTCTTTCATGGGGTCAGCCTGGGAGCAAGAGTATCGATTTAAGTTTTTCTTATCTGTATTCAAATTGTGACCGTGCTATGAGTATTTTTTGGTAACTTAATTTTTGCACTTACTGTTCAAATGTTGAGCAGAAATCGTCTTAAATCCACAAAGTGTGAGAGAAATAGTCGTGATTGGACGTGGAACTTGCCAACTCTACCTCTCACTGTTCTTTTATTTGAATTGGCCAGTTGACATGAAAGCCATGAAAATTTGTCAAAACTGTTAAAAAGGTGTTAAAAACTAATCACATTCTTTGTGCGAGTGGTGGCATAATGGTATGCAGCACTGCAACTGCACTTTTTATCAACATGGTAACTTTGAAGTTCAAAATCCAGGTATCAGTCAGTCATATTTTATACTGCCAACAGACCCAGCCCCATACAACAGATATGGGGGTGCCTTTTGAGCCTTTTAGAGGTCAAAGTTTGTGGTTTGGTAGTGTGTAGGGTGCTAAAATCTAAAGAGACAGCCTATCTTTTCACTGGTTGGAGAGAAGCTGAAAAAAAAATCATGATTGGTAAAGAAACTATTGTCATAGTTGGTAACCTTAACTATTGTCATAGTTGGTAACCTTAATGGATTATTTAAACCGTGTGCTCTGGTACTCTTTAGGACTTTCACCAGTTTTGTACAGGAATTTGTAAGAATGCTGAACCTTGAAAAACTCTTTAAACTTGACTTTTTGTACCAGTTGAACTTAACTCCTTTGTTTTCTGAGACCTTTGCTATGATAATTGAAGGAATGGTAAAATGCAACCATATGTCTGGTAACGAACATTGGGCTTTGTGTACTTCCTTCTTCTGTATAGGCAACCAATACCTGTCAATGGAAAGTTAGTCTTTATTACTTTTTGCAACAATTGTGGCAATACTGAAATGATAAGTTCTCAAATATTGTCTATCCAGTCCCCCCTCTTCCAAAAAATAAGCCCTCCTCTCCCCAAAAGGCAGGTAGACAAATATAATCCCGGAAGTTATTCTTAAGAATTTAACATGTTGGTAATAAAGGATACAAAATTAGTGAGTACTAACTGTGAGTGGCCCAGCAAAATATTAGGCATTCTTGTTAGTTTCTTGGGTTTCCTGTGCTCTTGCACTCTTGCCAGTTACCAGCCTCAGTCTTGTCATTTGCATGAGTGGTAGTTGTTAGGCCTCAGGGCATGATATTTTTTTTTGGGGGGGGGGGGGGGTGGGTTGGGAGGTGGGGGAGAATCCAAATTATGTGAACTCTAGAATCCCAAAATGGAATTTGTGCATATTTTTTAAAGTTAAAATCCAACGATCCAATAACACACATCAAGTAGAATTGTCAGATCAAATCTAAATAAGGATTTTGAGTTTCATGATCTGAGCATTTTTAAGGGGTAGACATTGGAAAAAAGTTTACCTCATCTGACCAGCAAATTTACTTGTCCTTTAACATCTGACCGGTTTATTTCTTCACAAGGATCAGTAGCATGGAAAAGAATTCATTACCACGTGGATCTGTACAATTATCTTCAGAGACAGACAAGGTCAACAGGATAATGTTTTGTTATTTATGGGATGGATGTAACTGATTTTGAAAGTAAACAGCAACTTTGAAACAAGCTGAAATAATTTGCTTGTTGATTTTTACAGTTTATTCTGGGGTAATGCCAGAGAAATCTTGTTTGGTGTAGTTCTAATACCACTTCTGCTGGCCCCCATCCAGCAGTGTAACAGCAAATGATCCAAAGAAGAATCCGTGTGGTCTGGGACCACAAATTTGATAAATTTTTGTATTCTCTCAATAAAACAGAAGACAGTTTTTTTTTTCAAGCTTTCCCAGTTTAGTGTAAAAGAAGGTAAAGTCACACCAATTTATGATTGCGTGTTACCACAACTGAACCCAGTTTTTGTAGCATGAATGAATCAATGAATGAATGAACTAATGAAGGCCTTATTTAAAAAGGGTAAGCATGTTATAGTGGAAATCCACTGATCTTGTGGCCCTCCAACTTACTAAACAACTAAACAATAATATTGAAAACTACAAAATAGTATATTAAAAATAGAGTACAGTATTCTATACTTATTGACTGGGTGGGAGGGATGGACAGGAAAATATTTGGCTCGAGGTAATAGCATAGGGACCAAGTGCTTATTGACTGGTTGGGAGGGCTGGACAGGAAAATATTTGGCTCGAGGTAATAGCATAGGGACCAAGCGCAGCAAGGTCCATGCACCATCACTGAGAGCCAAATATTTTCCCATCTGGCCCGACCTGACTCAGGCAATAAGTATTTTATTATACCACCTTTATTATACTTTATTTTATTGGAAAATTTGTAAAAGGAACTTTTGAATGCTAAGTGAAAGTTCAAGTGTGTGTGCACGCTAAATGAACAAATGACATGTGTAGGGCCAGACGGCTTTTTCCAGACCGGCTCGTGCAACCTGTCCAGCCCTACAGATGTCAACTCACCAATGCATTTTCTATAGAACTGCGACAGTGGGGCCATATGGTGGTATGATAAAAAAGCCCTACAATAGAGTATGAGTATGAAACAACTAGGATTACTAATTTTTATTGTTTGTTTATTCTATCAGGAGTACTTGAAGGGCAACCAGGATCTGTACCAGAGTATGCATTAGTCGGATCTGTGTGTAAAGAGGGTAAGCACATTGTAGTGGAAATCCACTAGTGATCTCGAAACTACAAAATAGTATATAGAGTACAGTATAAAAAATCCTACAACAGAGTGTAAATGCGAAACAGCCAGGATCACTAAATTATTTTTTTAATTCTATCAGGGGCACTTGAAGGGTTACGTAGCCCAGAAACAGGGCGACCAGGATCTGCAGCAGGGTATGAATTAGTTGGATCAACATCAGCTGTAGAATGTGCCATTTATGATGCCGTTGATTTAAAAGAAGATAAGAAAGTGGATGAATCAGGCGAGGCTGATTATTCAAGTGATGATTCTTTGGATGGGGTTGTGGATGATTTAGAGTTTGGTTCAAAGGTATTACTCATATTTTGATTTAAAAATAATGTTGTATTTTTGTTCTTGTTATGTGGCATGCTTTCAAGATCAGAGATTGTTCTTGGTCTTAAACCTGACATAAATGGCTACCATAGGGATGTAACCTGCAAAACCAGTTATGATGGAATAGGCCTGATGGGAAATTGTTGTCATAAGTGATCTTGACCATTGTACAGAGGGGTAACTCTGCAATCTGCTTGCCTCCCCTCCAGTGGGGTAGTAGTAGTAATCGTATTTCATTCTACAGAATGGAGAAAGTGCAGGATCGCTTGCAGCTTATGTGCATCTTCACCCTTACCTCTGAAGATTCCCTGATTTGTGTACCTCTAATATTTCCTCTTTGACTCCCTGGCCTATTGTTTTGAGTCCTAGGAATGCTGGGTAACCAAGGTTTGACTGCATTGCTTTATTAATTATTCCAGGGTAAGATTTAAAAAAAATTACTTTGTCCGTCTTTAGCTTACAAGAGGCGACAGTGTTGATAGTGTCGAGGACTCCAGGATGTCAACAAACATTCTCAGCCCAAGGGTAAGTACATTCATTCTTTATTAGTTGACTGTTTTGAAGACTTCAGCTTAGAAAAAAATTGCATTTATAAAAAAGATCAAAGTCTTAAAAGATATTAGTACCACCTGTCCGGTACAATAACTGCACCACAGGAAAGAACTGACAGTAGCTTTCATTTAAATAGTCACATGTCACCCAAAGTCTCAAAAGATACACCCACCTCGTACAGCATATTGATTAACAGTACCACAGTAATGTACTGCTCTATAGCTTTCACAATGAATGCTCTTGCTTCAGGATTTCATTTACAGACTCAAAAGTTAGAACCACCTTGTGCAGCGTAATGAACAGTACCACAGAAAGGTTAATTTGAATGGTCTTATTGTAGTAATTTTGTAAGCTGCAAGATGAAATTATCTTCAGGTCTTTTTTCCAGCGTTGAGGTAATTTTTTTTATAAACCTATTTGTGGTAATTTTTGTTAAAATAATAATCATTCCTTTCCCTTTCCCATCACATTTAACCTTTGTTCAGTACCTTCTATAAATGGTGCTGTGCAACAGTTGGGCTGTCCTGGTAAAATACCTGGAGTAACCTTGGACAGAATATGCTTGGGCTTTTTAGATTGGAATACAAATGAAAGTCTGAATATAAGAGCGACTTTCAATTTTCAAAGTAGTGTTGTTCTCCAGAGTCCTCCCTGTTTCAGAACATCAGAGAACGAGGCTCTTGGAACAACATTGGTGTGAAAAATCTCTTAGCAAATGTACCTGGTTTGAAACGTCTTACTCATACTAAATTTTGTAGATGTACTCTGATATAAAGGTTCCTTAGATTTGCATCCCATGCAGGGGGCATGATATTCACAGTTACTTTTGTGCTATTGAATCAGAATCACATGCCAACAGCACTTTTCCTATTTTCTCCGAAATATACATCATGGAACCAAATGGAATTACAGGAAATTATGGCAGGGACCAGCATTATTTGTCCTTGTTAGAGAGGTGTCTTTAATAGAGCTGCTTTTCTTATTAGCTATTAATTCACAGTCATTTTATTGACACCTCTAGGTTCGCAAGAGAGATGGATACCTCTGGAAGCAAGGGGGGTAAGACTTTTTGTTTGCTCATTGGTTAGATTAAGATGCAGCAATCTTCAGTGGCTAGATAATATCTGGTCACTGGAGATCATGATCGACATCATCATTATCATCATCGTCATCATCATCGTCATCGTCATTGTCATTGTCATCGTCATCGTCATCGTCATCGTCATCGTCATCATCATCATCATCATCATCATCATCATCATCTCTGCTGTTGTGGGTTTCTACATAGCACTTTACAATTCCATTACCATGCCTGTCTGTCTTACACAAGACTTATTGCCTCGTCAAAGGGGACTGCTTTCTCCCCCAGATGCCAAGTCCCAACATCCCTTGGTGTCCTCTTCCTTTACTTTCTTCCATGTTGATCCTAGAAATAAAGTCTGTGAGACAGTCGGGTTGGTAACATGCAAACAATGGGCTTAGCCATGTCAGTTGCTTTCTCCACAGAAGACTGAGAAAGGGTAGGGTGGGGGGGGGGGGATATCCAGTTTACTTTTGATACACTCAATCCTCCATGATAGACATCTTGTATCAAGATCAAGTGCCATTTTTAACTGGTGCAGTGACATCACTTGGTTTATGTAGGAGGCTAAATTTCAACGAGTGATGTTTGTCTCCGCCAGTGAGCCGGGGGGGTACCCTGGGGTTTTGGGGTGGGGGTGTGCCACACAGAAGAGTAAAATAGCTTATAACTTGGAGTACCTCGCCCGGACTGTGAAGTGTCTGGATTCAATCTTGATCAACTAGGACCTACTTTATTTTGCATTGAATAACCCATTGAATGCGCTGTTTTTGTGGACTGAGGTTTGGCAGGTTGTTTTGCTAGTGTACTTGCCCGAGGGATACAAATTTCCCCCCCCAAAAAAATGCAGGCAAGACAAAGAACTCAAATTTGGTTTGCAAATTCCCATGTATATGTCATTTATATTTGCACTGGTTTCCCTTTTTAATCTCCAAGCCAAATTATTCATTTTTTGAAGGAGCCCATTTTGATTTCCAAACAGAGTCAATTCGAATGGGAGATAACTGTTTACTGAGATTGGGAAGCAAGCAGCATTTGAAAGTGCGAACTGTCGAAGGCAAAGCAAACAAAATTTATTCAGCTAAAAAATGGAGACATAAAACAAGTTTACATGAGAGCTAAAAATAACTTTTTTAATGTGGGAAATTTAGAAATGTAAACAATTATTATGCGAATGGGCACGCTTTGCTTCGTGATTCACGAAGCAAAAAGATGAAAATTATCATAGGCGACTTGACTTGCAACAAGAAAACATACACCTTAAATTGTTCGCGTGAGTTATAGTCAAGGCCCGTCAGGCATTCTCTTCATTAACGGACTAATGAATTTGTTAATGGGATATTAATTCTGTTCGTTGCTTGAATAATCCATTTGTAAAATGAATAATCCAATATTTAAATTGAGCCTCGATTCAATCATCGAATGTTGATTGGATTAATGAACAAACGCCATACCATATCTGGAAGGGAGTGCGACCGGCAAACATGGCGGACTTGAATTAAGAACAGGTACCGGTAAGTTATTTTAGTATTGTAATTTTTGCATAAACACGCCATTAGTATAAAATGTTGTTACTTTTCCTACTGGCGTTGGTACATACAATTAATTGTCCCTTTTGATATTTGCCGTTTCGGTTAGACAGTACTTGTGAATATTTGCAAAAGCTTACCAGTTTGATCGATCGATTGATCTTTGTTGTCTGCTATGACAAGCAACCTTTGCGTTAATTTTACGATCTCATCTTGCACTTTATACTAAAAATAAATGTGAAATTTAGCATTTTAGGAGGAATATATGGCAAGGCTTTTGTTCATTAATCAATTCAACATTCGATCATTGAATCGAGGTACAATTTGAATATTCTATTATTCATTTCACAAATGGATTATTCAATCAACAAGTGGAATCGATTTTCTATTAATGAATTCATTAGTCCGTTAACGACGGGAACGCCTGGCCGGCTTTGACTATTAAGCCAAACTCCAGCCTATAGGCAGATAAATACCATAATAAAATAGAAGGAATAACTGCTTGCGCTTGCAAATGATTTTCCGGCAAGCTTGGGCAGGATCTCGGTGGCACTTGCAGCTACACACTCAATGCATTGTTCGCGTGACTAGGAACTAACGGCGGTAATGAAGTCACGCGTTCCCCAGAAAGTCAGAAAATCTGAGATCTGAGCATTCGAAAGGCAGAGTTGTGGTGTATTGTTGTCACCCAAGTTTCTGCTCACTTGCATACAAATGTAACTAGTTGTGTACATTTGTGACAAGGTAACAAAACAAACGTCACCAGTTCTGCATGCACTGCTTGCCTGTTTCCTCTAGGATAGTGGTATTCCATGCTCAGCATCTCATAGAAGGGTTGTAGTATTATTGGGATGAGTGGGTTCAACCCTTTGTCATCACCCACATGGTCATTTATTTGTTTTTCTGGATATAGGCTTGCCATATTCATCATGCATGATGTAACTAGTGACAACAAGTGCAGAAACATACAACTCACCTAAGAACCTTACGTCTTGTGATATTTTCTCAAAGACTTGTTAACTGGCCGTCGCCATATGGCGACCGCCGGTTTATAAAATGGACATGGTTTTTTTTGATGGTCAGTTGGCTTAACATACAAACAAAGTGCTGTAAAGGCTGTGGTACAGGTACTCAACAGCGGTACTGTCTTATATAAGATGCATGTGCATATTAGTCTGCTGAATGTTACCTCTGTGTGTTCTTGTCTTTTAATTTACAGTATTTAAGATATGAACGGCAAAGGGTTGTTAAGTATGGAGTTTCAGTATTTGTCTTGTATAATGCATGCACAACTGAGTAAAGCAGCTAATAGGGTTGAATGCCAAATTGGCTGTGTTGTCAGTGATCTAGTTAGTGGTTATGGGGAAAATTCTTTTAGCGCAGGAATTTGTTATGGGGATTGACATTTTGAGGGATGTAAAAATGTGGGAGTGGAAGGATTTGTGAATGTGAGGAGCATATCACACTTCTGTGAATGTGATTTGCTTTGAAAGTTGCATTTTGCATAGCAGCGGTGTAATATTGTGCTGCATGAGAGGCAGTTTCTCTTGGTGTTTTATGGGGAGACGGTTTCCTCAGTGGACTGTAAGTTTCCTCATTGGGTAAACTGTATTTCACAGAGGAGAGAAACGTCAGCTGTGTTTGCAGCTTATTAGTGCGGTAAGGAATGGTGGCTTAGGAAGAGAAGGGATTGGCACTAGTATGATGATGCAATTAGTGGATTGCACCATCGATACATCATAGTTCTTGAGAAGGGAGAGAGATGAGTGTTTATTTGAGGGGAGAAGTTGATTTGAATTGCATAAAGACGAAGGAATCGGTCATTAATAAGGAGATCAATTAATAAGGTAGCTGTTACTAGTCTTCAAGATAGAAAATAACTGAATATTATCGAGCGATGCGTGTGGTTTGCGTGTGGTGTTCACTGTTGCCTTGGTTGGGTTTGAGGTAATTCGTTTACATTACGAATTCCGAGTCAACTTGTTTACTTTTGCAAAGGGTTTTTCGGGTTAGCAAACCGGATTTAAACGTCATGTCATGAGATGTGCCTTAATGTGCCCCATACTCTGACGATCTGCTTGAGCTAGTGTTTATCAAGCGTTATATTTTGATTCTACTACTATGTTCACTGTTTTTATTTACGGTCTAGGCACAACAGTAAATACTTCATCGTCCCTGTGTAAGCATTCTCAGTTGTGGACGAATTTATACCGACCTTCAACGTTTGAGTGAATTTGCGTATTTCAGCAGAAATAAAAGCGATAAGAAAGATAAGCTGATTCATCAGAGTTTGACCATTATGTCATCCAGTAACCCCATAGTCAAAATAATTTGTCACACAATCACTTTTCGTCACGCCAGTTCGTGTAAAGAGAGGATCGCGTTAACATTTGTGAAACCTAGGGGTGGGGAGGGTCAGAATGGCTGGTTAAAATGCCCATTAGGCCTTCTTGTTAGATAAGAAACAACTTCTCCTGGTGACATATTCTCAAAAATACAGGCAAGAAATGTTCAAAAACATGAAATAAACATTGTGAAACTACAGTGAAAATATCTGCCAGTGCTAATGCAAGACTTATCTTTCACATTATTGAAGACCAATTAAATCAGGATGTAGGTTGAAGCTACACGTATTTGCCTAAAAAGTGCAAAAGGATTTTTTGTTTTGACGCTTGGCTATGTGACATAACTAGTCACGCAAGACATGAAGAAATGTACAAGTCACACAAGGCTTGACTTGTGTTTCAGCAACCACACTATCAGTTGAATCCATAAAATTATCAGAGCTTATTTAAAGCCATCATGCCCAAGTACACTTATCCCATGTCCGCATTCATGCAGACCATTTCTTTGTTTGTGTAGATGTCTGCACATGGTTATCTTTAATGTCACTCTTCTCCCACCTTGCATGGATGGACTCTTGCTTTTAAGGACTTTACATGGTGTTTATTTCTCCAATAATAAATAATTTTATTCATCTTTGTAACCCCTTTGACCAGCAAATGTTGTAGTTTCCAAGGCTAAAAAATATTTTTTTACTCATTACATGTGATTGATTTTTTCACGTAGGCAACAAAACAATAAAGGATGGAGAAAACGTTGGTTTGTTTTTAATGGGAATGACTTAAAATACTATAAAGATAAGGTAAATTTAAGCATAATTAATGTGAAAACAGTTAATATGGTTGCACCCACCACATACATTTTGGATTCTAGTAAAATAAAGCTGAGTGTTTGATGTGTGGGAACCTTTCTCTGTTAAACTGCAGGGCTGTCACTGACTTTTGATGTAGCTGTTGAAATGGAAAAACTAACCAGAGGAAAACAAGTTATTAATTAGTAGAAATTTCCTTTTTTGTCTATCAAAGTAGTTTGGGCTCAAAACTTTTATAGCCGGGGAAAATCCCCCCCCCCCCCAGCCCTTATTGACTGCCCAGAGTTGGTTACCTTGACGTAAATGACTTGTATTCAAGTTTGTGATGTCTTTTAGGTAAAGATGGCCGTGCCAGTTATCAACAAATTTGCCAAAGTGCTGTAATTGCAATAAAGAAAAAGACAACTCCAACCATTGCTTGTCATTTTTTAATACAGTTGAACCTCTCTACAACAGCCACCTTGGGGACAGAGTTGAGTGGCTGTTGCGGAGAGGTGGCCATTATGGGGAGATAGGGATGTAACATGACACCACTTTTGGGGGAAACAGACAGAACATTTTTATTTTTAAAAATGGTTATTAAAGCATACCAATACATTAAACGATCAAAATAATCAATAAAACAGAAACCAGCTGTTCAGAACAAAAATGTTAATGAAACAAAGCGAGTAATGTACAGTGAGTATGTCAGTACGTAAATTGTTCGCTCCTAAATGGTCGTTGTGGAGAGGTTATTTGGGCAGGTGGGATGCACTTAAGTGGCCATTGCCATTATGGAGAGGTGGCCATTGTAGAGAGGTTAAAACAAGAGTGAATGTTTGGACTGTCCGTCGGGACACAAAAAAGTGGCTGTATTGGAGAGGTGGCCGTTGGTGGAGGTTTGACTGTAGTCTAATAAATTATAAATAATCATTAACGTGTCTATTAAATCTGTGCACTTCTTTCAGCATAATCTGAATGAATCTCTTCATATAATTCCTGTCAGCCAAATAAAGGACATTGATATAATAAGAGATGTAAGTAATGCACATTTGTTGCTCAGTGTCTAATTCGTCCTTAGAATTTATTTCATTGTCAAGTAGACAGTTAGGAATATAAATAAAGCCATCAGCTGAACAAGTAAGCCACAATGTATGCACGAGAGCAAAACTGTTAAGGACGGTGCCTCCTTTTGTTACTGGGCATATGTTCTGCGCATCTCACAATATTCAGGTTTCTTAAGGAATTTGTCCACTAATACAGTAATATTTTTGCGTGGTTTATGACTATGGGGGAAAAGCAGATCTTAGCAAGGGCTATCAGAATCCAAAAAGAAATTTGGGAGTAACCACGCATTTTTCAGAGATAATTAAGCTTAAATTTGGAAAGAAATTGCCATACATTCTTTGTATTTTAATGCTTTTTTAGAATTATGGTTGCTTAATTATCTCTGAAAAATGCATGGTTACCCACATTTTTCTTTTTGGATTCCAAGAGGTCTTGCTAAGATCTACTTTTTAACCGACGAAGTCGAGTTAGAGCAGTCGTGACAAGAGGGTCGACTGGTTTGGTCGGTCAAAATACGTCGTGTAAGGTTCACAAGGTGTGTATTTCGCTATGGCCCACGGGATGGGATGACGTGAGAACAAGAGGGGAGTCGCCATTTTAAATTGGCAGGTCAAGAAAGGTGACGGAGGCTTGGTGGAAGATTTGCTTCGACTGTGTTGTGGTATAATTTTGTGGTGACCTCTGAACATATAGAGAAGAAGTTGTACACAGACATCGATTAGTACACACACGTACGCATGATAGGACAAGGGCCACATAAAAAGTATCGTAGGTGTAGAAGCACACGTCCGCCAAGCAGTGTTGGCTTTGGCCGGACTGAAATATCTGTGCAATACTAGTGAAAGAAAACAAGGAGGACTGATAATAACAGGAGGTGATGTCCAGTGGCACTGTTGATGCTGGTGGGACCGAAGTGTTGCTGAGACATCGTAAGCATAGAATCGTTCTCAGTAAATGTTATGAGAGGAAAATTCTGGTGTATGTTGTTGTGGTTATGTTTACCTGTTTAATACTTGGAAAGTATTCAGCTGCCAACGTGAAGAAAGGTTATTCGCAGGTGGGAAATGAATTACTACACGAGGCTGGATCTTCTTGGATAGTATAAGCTGCCCGGAATTATATACCAGTTACTCTTTTTAATTTTTCTGCTTTACTTTTGATTTTAAACCGATTTGTTCGATTTTAGAGTTCGAGACACTGACTTGCTGACTCCGAAAGAGCAAACCAGATTTAACGATTACGTCATAAGGCATGCTTTAACGTGTTTGAGATAAAGCGAGGACCTCGCTTTTTACCAATTTCTCCAGATCGAAAATCATGTTTTTATAGTGCCATATTCACAACAGCATATAAATGCTTCACTCACAACTCTCGATAACAGCATGTTCAGTTGTGGCCAAATATATCTTTAAATTTTTATTTTAATTTAACAAAATATTCAAAGCGATAAGACAGATGAGCTGAGTCATCCGATTTTAAACATTACGTCATTCGGTAATGCAAAAGACAAAATGCTGTCACAATTTTCGTCACGCCGGTTAGCACGTTGAGATTCTGACGATGTGTTTATCTTTATCGATGATCATGTTTTTATAGTGCCCTATTCACAACAGTATATAAATACATTGCTTACTACTCTCGGTAAAAGCATGTTCAGTTGTGGACAAATGTATATCAACATTTAATTTTTTAGTTTAATTCAACAAAATTAAACATTCAAAGCGTTAAGACGGATGAGCTGAGTCATCAGATTTTAAACATAACGTCATTCAGCAATGCAAAGGGCAAAATACTGTCACAATTTTCGTTACGCCAGTTAGGATGGCACGTTGAGCCAAGTAAAAACATTAATTGAGGGTGGAGTGGGTCAAAACGGCTGGTAAATGCCTATAATGCGCTTTCTTGTAACCTGTACGATAGAGCATAGCAATGATTTATTTCGTATTTGCATTCACAATTTGGCTTAAAGAGCCCTTGACATGATTAAAGGAAACTGTGCACAAAGCGTGGTTCCCAGGTGTGGGGAAAAGTTCAATTCTTTTGGGCTGTTACGGTGCCCATACTGATCAATCTTAAAGGTGTGGTTACTTTTATATTGGGAACATTATCGCCCATTTTTTGAAATGCGTCTGTTTTGAGAATTGTGATGGCCTTTTTGTTCAGGTTTTGTGGAAGACCGACCAAAAGACAGCGAAAAATGGTCTTGAGTAAAGAATGGATGAGGTCATGGGCATAGTCTGTGGAGCTACGTTTGGTGAGGAGAGGGTGAATAATTCAGTTGACCTCCTTTCCAGGGTATTGATCACCTTTTCAGTTGGTCAAATTTCAGCGTTAGTTACAGTTACACACTTTTACAACAACGTGCTGTTTCAGATGCTTGAATGTTATTGAACCTGCAGTCACGCACGCCTCGCTTGCTTTCTTTTCGAGACGAACCAACACTTTGTCGGTTCTGCACGCATTGCAGGCCTATGTTTCCCCATAGTCATAACCTTTGCAAAAATACATCATTCTGTATTAGGAGGCACCATCCTTAAATGAAGTTTGCATTGGGATGAGTGGGCTCATCCCTCTGTTGTCACTGGTGGTGTTAGTTTATTTATTTGTCTGTCCAGAAATGGGTTTGCCACATTCATCATGCATGGCATAACTAGTCACAAGATGTGCTGAGAGTGGCTTTCTTGTCATGTTTTCTCAAAAATGCATGCTACAAATGTATGAAAATGTAGTTAGAAATTAATAAACCATAGCGAAACTAGGCAAGCTGAATGTTTATTTGTTTGTCTCACGATGGAGTAAACTTGTTTATTGATCGTGACCCTCACTGGTACACACGTAGGGTCAAAGAGGTTATCCATATAAGACTTCATCCTAACAACATCAATAGAGATAGTGGAATTGAAATTCCTGAAGCTTGGATACCTACGATCAGAAAGAACAACAGCCAACCAACCACAAAGCGGACCTGTGAGGGAACAACATCTAATAGTCGGAATAATAATGAGGATCGAAATGCACCAATAGCAGCGAACCAACATTCTACAAATAGCAACACTTAAACAATCGACCTCATCGCCTGATGAAGACTAGCAGTATTGCAGTCGAAATGTCACGATCAACAACTCAAAGCGATTCCATCGTGAGACAAATGAATAAACGTTCAGCTTGCCTATCTTACACCACGATGAACAATAAACACATCTTTAATGACATGGCGAAACTATCTGCTAGTGCAGATACCATCAATAAAATGTCATAAAGACTAGAATAATTACTACAACAGTAAATAATATATTATCTCAGTCTATCATTTTATTGTGTTTGTATATATGTTATCTGGGATAAATCTATATACGCCAAAGTTTTGCCCGCTACAAAATTGTTTAGACAAAGACTACCATGGTTCCTTATAATTTGTTCTTAATGTTGTGTAAACGTCTTATTTTCAGGCAAAGCGCCCAACATTCAAGGTCGTCACTCCAAACAGGACATTCATTTTAGCATCAGAAAGCATTAGTAAGCTTTTTGTTGTTTATTTTTACCTATTGTTGAGATTTAGAAGGTATTGGCAAGTAATGGGCCATTTGTTAAAGTACGAAATAATAATTTGGCGATGGGCAGATCAGCCTTTATCTTATGAAAAAAAAACATACATAAATAATGAGCAACTTTTAAAATTTTTTAAAATAGTCCTTTGTGCTTCCCTTCCAGCACACTCATAAAAATATTTGTTACATTACACTGTCTTATGACGCTGATTACCCGCCGTCAGGATGGGGTGTAGTAATATCCGTTTTTTTAGTTTTGACCTCGCTGTCAGGACGGGGTCTAGTAATACCCATTTTTTGTGGTGTTTTTTTCGTGGTCACTTGCCTCAGACTTCTGCTCAGCCAAAAAATGCTTGCTGGTAATCTTCGTTTGTTTAGCATTTATTCGCTAAAACTTTCATGAAAGTTGGGGTAGAAAATCACTGGCGATTGAATGGCATAGAAATCCTTTTGACGAGAGCAAGAACGAAGATGCTAATGTGCTTTGAAAGCCACCAATTCGATCTTATTACTTTGGCAAGTTGCCACTCGACCCGGGCCTGCCAAAAAACAAAGTTAAATATTCAACAGTGAAATGCAAGCATTTTTTGGGAGTTTTGGTTTACTTCGCTAAAATCTTTAGAGAAATCAGTGTAGAAAATTACAAGGGATTTAAAGGTGTTAACTTCCCTTTGATGAGAGCAAGGACGAAGGTGCTGGAGAGCTTTAAAAGGCAACATTCGAGCTGGCATTCATTCGCATTTTAATAGCGCAATAACTATTTGGGTCAGACTGATCATGAGTCACTCTACTGGTCAAAATAGTTCATCACGCTCTTCGTCACGCATGTTAAAACCGAAGGAAAGGGGGCACTCCATGCCTTGATTTATATTATCAACAGCAAACACGTAAAAGGTACGATAAATCTCCAACTTCAAAAATTTACACCACTTGGGTTTGTATCTTACGTGGCCATATTTGAATTGGACTCCGAGGGGAGGAAGAACAACGATGGGGTCTAGTGCCCCTGGGGCTTTTCTTGTTTTTAACCCCGCCGTCAGGATGGGGTCTAGTAACACCCATTTTTTTCTTTAGTGTTCTTTTTTCTTGGTCACTAGCCCCAGTCTCCTGGTTTTTGCTCAGCCAAACAAATATTTGTCGCAAACTTCTGCTACACCACTTGGGCATGTATCTTAAGTGACCATTATATATTTTGCACCCTGAGGGGAGGGAGAACAACAGCAGGGTCTAATGCTGCTGGGGCTTTTCTTGTTTGTTTTTTCTTTTTTACAGCCGAAATGAATCTATGGTCCCAGACTCTCATGGAGGCAATTATTACCTTCAAGGTAAAATCTGAATTTCAAAGAAGATGTCATGTTAATATTTACACAGAGTGGACTTCTGTTATTTTCCCCCCAAAAAACACTTCAGCATGCAGTGATACGACAAAGTGGTATGATATGAATGTTGCTGCAGTCAACTACTGACTTTCAGACAGTTTGCTATCACGAACCCCTTGTGGTTATGGGCAGGAGTTGAAGTCACAAATTATTGTCCCAGGTGTTTTTATAGCTGGAGTTGTCTGTATTTGAACAAGACTCATGGTGGAGTGTTGACTACTTCTTCAGGTGTGCTTCTCTGCATCCTCCTTCAGGTTTTTCAGTATCATTTTATGGTACCAGATTCATAGGATTCATGGGACATGAGCACCGTAGGCATGAACTTCTAGGGCAGTTTGGGGGCATGTGCCCCCTGGAAATTTTTTAAAATTGGACTCTCTGAAACAACATTCCCTGCGTTCCCTGGACCGGAAGTGGTTAACTGGGAAGGTCTTTTAAGGCATTAAAATGCTCACAAACAATTAAATATTTGACTTGGCAATTAGGATAATTATCAGTCTGCAGGTGTCCATTTTCAGTAGATTCAGAAAACAGATTCTAGTGGGGAAGAATGTGGGATAATCAATTTGTTTCTGATTGTATGAGTTACACAAATGAGCAAAATAAGGCTCAAATCTATTTTTGATAAACAAATACAAAATCGTCTGATTCATTTAGTTTATACACTTCAGGAAATATTTTGTGTGAAAGTACCGGACCTTACATGTTAAACAACAGAACCTTACGTCCGGCCTCCAGCCTCAAATGAAACCCCTGCTCCTTAATGCCTGATGAAGCCTCCAGCCTCCATAAAGGTTTTGTTGTTGTTGTTGTTGTCAGTGAAAATTGTGGCTCTGCCATCCATCTGTTGAATGTATTTTATGGCAATTGTAAAAACTTTTCTTCAGAGGTCAGCAGAAACAAGACGAATAAAACTTTTTTGTTGTAGGGAGACGACAGTGCTATTAAAAGTGGGGGTGACATGTGTGATCCTGACAAAGAGGTAGAGTACACTCGTTATCTTCAAACCTGTTGTCAAGAACATTCAAATGTGCAGCGTTTTTTGACCAATTTTTTTCGTGGAGTTTTTGGTGGAGCTCGACATTACCTCGACTGGTTGTGTTGTGTAGCGTTGTGTTGCGTTTTGTTGTCTGCTTCGTATTGCGTTGTGTTATGTTGTGTTGTGATGTGATGTGGTGTTATGTGTTGTGATCTGTCTCTTACTTGTTACTCTAGTTTGTTGGCTTTAAAATTTCTCAGTTTTCCTGTTCCTTCGTTGCACAACTCAACGCAACAACTAGACGGACGTACAACGGTTCGACCAGCTCGACCAACTCAACGACTTAATATGCAAAACTTCCACTGTGTATTCTCCACAGGCAAACACCGTTTTCTCCGTGGAATTTTCGTAATCATGACTACTTTTTTATGTGCCTTCAATTGCCCTGGTTAAGTGAGCCAAAATTTCATCTCTTTCACTAATGAGCGCATTTTGTTGACCATTTCAAATGCTAAAAAGAATCACTAGCCTTAAAGGGACACCATTAACAATTTTTAGGATTGCTATAAAAAGCTAAAAGAGATATATTCCTTTAATTCTGTTAATGTTCTAGGAGCATTTCGTGTATGAGAAAAGTTATATGAAATATTTTTCAGAACATTCTTCTACCGAAATTCGGACTTGAAAATCACGGTGACAGAGCCCCTCTAAATATCATGCAAGCTTTAACCAGGCACCCCTTTACCCAAAAACTTAATTAACAAATACTGTATATTCAATTGCAAAAAATTGGTCTACCTTTTGAGTAAAGCCAACGGAGTTTTCAGGGTGGAAGTTTAATCTTTCGGAAGAATATACTGATGAGTTGGCTCATAGATGAAAATAAAATCATGGTGAAATAGTTAAGATCGTCTAAAACAATCGCTAGTAGAGTTGGTGAAGTTTGTTGAGTTGGCCGTTTGCCGAGTTTACAGTGTTCGGTGAAATCCATCTGTTGACTTTGTGGAGTCGTTGAGATGCTTTGCCGGTCGGTCCAGTTTGTCTAGTTGGTTCGCATGGTGGGGTTCATACTGGCTTATAGTATGTAAGGATTGTTGATTGATTTTTTAGTAAGGCTCACTGTGTTTGTCGAGTTCTGTCGAGGTCTGGAACATTTCGTCTGCCAGTGGGTGAGGTTTGTTGAGTATGTTGAGTTGTGTAGTTCTTACTGTCTTAGAGAAAGTGAGCATTATTGAGTTTGCCTATTTGGTAAGGAGTTGCGTCGAGTTGCATCGAGGTGTGAAGTTTTAGTCTGCCTCAGCGTGTGACAGTTAGTCGACTTTGTCGAGTTGGTCGCATTGTGGGTTCGTACTGTCTTAAAATAAGTGAGGATTGTTAAGTTTGTCTGATTGGTAAGGGTCGTTTTGTTTGTCGAGTTGTGTCAAGATAAGGAGATTTTTTCTGCCAGTGAGTGAGGGTTGTGGAGTTGGTCACGTAGTGGGGTTCGCACTGTCTTAAAGTAAGTGAAAGATGTTGAGTTTATCTATTTGATAAGGGTGGTTGAGTTTGCGTAGTTCTCTGGTGTAGAGATTGTCTGCCAGTGAGTGAGGTTGGTTGAGTATGTCTACTAATGTACAACTTTAACATAGTTGGAATACTAGAAATGCTGAACTTGTCAACAACGCAACACAGCACAAGGCAACGCAACGCAACTCAACAGATACGACATAACAGCGACACAACGGATCGCAACACAACGCAACAAAACAGACAAAACAACCGATTGCAACACAACGCAATGCAACACAACATAATGGATTACAACACAATGCAATGCAACACAACAGACACAACACAACAGAACTCACCTCAACACAACAAAAAAGGAAATAAAAACCACCCACATGTGCTAAACAAACCAGTCGAGGCAACACCGAGCTCGACCAAAAACTCCACAGACAAAAACGGTCAAAAAACGCTGCAGGTATAAGAACAAGCTTCCTGGTTAGCTCAGTTAATTGAGTACCCAACTGCAGATGGGGAGGTTGCTGGTTCAAATCCCGGTTATTCCACCTACCAGGGTCTTAAAATATCTGGTACCCAGGGCACGAAATTAACTTTTTTTTCAAAGAGCCATTGGCTCCTAAATATTTCAAAATGGTTGCCAATTCCAAAAAAATAGTCGCCAGTTTTTAACAAAATAAAAAATGGTTTTATTCTGATATTTTGAAGAGTTAGACCCTCCAGAATTATGAGTTATGTCCTAAATGATGCTAGCATACATTACAAACATCCAAATTAAAGAAAAATAAGCTTAAAAACTTGATACATTAAAAAATAGAATTTTATCAAGAAAGATTGTACCAAAACAGTCAGCTTTAATTCATTCAAACGGTTCTCAAACAGCTGTAAAAACGCTGCAGTACTCTTACCCCCTTAAGTAGTCTATGTCCTTTCAAAGCATCTGTCACAAAGTAGAGTGAATATCTGGTTTGAAATTCTGCTTCATTTTCATCAAGTATAAATTGAAGAATCATGAAGACCTTTCCTTTCAAATCAAGGAAAAATTACTCCTAAAAATCGACTTCTCTTCTGATAGTTTTGCCACAATTGCCCACCACAAAATGCGCACTTTCTTCGCCATTGTGATAAATGGTGGCCATTTCTAAACATCGTTCTTTCGTGAAACTGTTTCATATTCAGAGAGGGAACACTAGAAGGGACCATATACAATGTAACTACTTGAAATCCAAGATGACGTCCAGTGACAAGTGCCAAATTTCTGAAACTAGCATGCTTGAATACCCAAGTCTTTGGGTAGGGTGTGATGAAGAATTCTAGTCACCAATTTGGCGACTAATTTTCAGGATTTGGTCACCAACGTGGAAAATTTAGGTGCAATTTCGTGCCCTGGTGATACCATGCTAGCTGTGGATAAGAATAATTCTCAGCTTGATGATTGGTGTTGACGTCTGTTAACCTGGGGGGTAGGGTGGGGGGGATGGGCGGTTAAAATTTCCTTCGGGCATTCTTGTTTGTGGAACAGTTGAAGGTTACAAAACTCTTAAATGTTGTACATCATTTACATGATCCTTTTCAGGGATGGCTCAAGAAACAAGGGCACAATGTGGTTGCAGATTGGAGGAAAAGGTAAAAAACTTTTTGGCTTCTGCTTGAGGGAGGTTTTTTAGGATAAAAAAATTTTAGTCTGCAAATGATTGACTTGCTCCCATGTTTTGATTTCTAGATATGTTGCTATCAAAGATGACAAGATCTGCTATTATGACACTTATGAAGTAGGTTTGTTTCTTCCACCTTTTGTCACAGAGTTATTAGTTCTGGAAGGAGATAAGAGGACGTATTCATGTGAAATAGTAACTTGAATGTTATTTCTGAATTGTTTCCTCTAGGACTTCATCTATGCAACCCCAATTAACTGCATCAATGCTGCACTTGCCAAAGTAAAAACTGTTGAAGGACATAAAAACAGATTCATGATCATTACATTTAACAAATCTTACAGGTTGGTGGAATCTTCCTCTTGTCACAAGTGATAGTTTGCTGTATTTCCTACTCCACATTACACCCAATTTCACTGCTGTATATGCAGACCCAAGGTGTTAATTGGAGCATGGTTCACCGGCTATGGTTTGCCCCTCATGACTAACCCATAATCATGAAATGGTGAAGAAATTAAATGTACAGATAGTTTGCTTGATCTTTATGTTTTCTCTTAAACTCATATCATGTAACAATAAGGTTTTCATTCGAGACATTTGCTTCTTTCGCAAAAAAAACCCCCTGCTATAATTATTTTTCTCCTCATGCATGGTCCACATGAATGGAATTATGCAATGTGATTGGTGCCATGGTTTATTCATCTGGACCACGTGCCAGTTTTCACCTGTCAAGCCACTCAAGTCTTTTTAACCCTTGATGAAAATGAAATTTCCCTTAACATTATCACTACTTGTTCAAAAAATCAAGTGATGAGAATAAAGAAATTGACCACTAAGGATGAGATGTCTTGATATTTAGACAAATTCTCCTTACTAGTTCCATAAGAAATGTATGGGGAACAGTAAGGAGAATATGCATTTGCATATCAGGGGTTAACGGGTTAAATGAAGTTTTCTTACTTTGAAAGAATTCTAAGAATCTTGTCAAGTAAGCTTGTTCAGTCCACTTGTGTAAATATTGTCAATGTTGTTGTTCTTTTTTTCCTTTGGCCAGTATTTTTATATCTGGAACTCATGCTAGGTCAAAAACCATTTAGAAATATTTATTTCATTTATTACTGTCTATCTTTTTGCTGCAGATAATACTCTGCTTATGCCCTTTTCTGTCTCTGATTGTTCAGTTTTCAGGGAGATAGTGAATTTGATGCAGCGTCATGGATTATTGCCATTGAAACAGCCATACAGATTGGACTTGGTGATAGAACGGTAAGATATGTGCAGAATAAACTGGAAAGGCTCGGCAAGAAAGGGTGTTCAGTGCCAATTTTCGTCAAAAACAATAGTTTTATGTGCACTGGGTGATCATGAAGTAGCCCTCTCAAAATACTTTGTAGTAGAAGGTGGCAAGGTGTAGGTCCCATCGTCAGCTGGGTGTGGGGTGGGTAGGGGGGGGGGGGGTAGTGTGAAGTACATTGTTAGTGGCAAATAATTGATTGCAGGCAGCAAATTTACCAGCAACCAGTACTTGTTTTAGAGCACTGCATACAGAAATTATATTGGGCCAATTATTTAGATGAAGTCTAACTTAGACTGTGGTTTATGTTCTTGTAGGCTGTGTGACATGCCTGCTTGACAACAATTATGGTAAAGAAGGCTTACATATTTGGGAATGCCAGATTGAAATCGGTTTAGACCGTGGTTTTGTTAGACCTTGTCTAAACTTTATTTAAATATCTGGCTTAGTGTGTTCTAAAAGGAGATGTAATGGCCATGATGTTTAGGTGACTGTATGTTTTGTTGCCTCTTGCAGATTCTTGAAAAAGTCTGGGAGAATCCCAGTAATCGATACTGTGCTGACTGTGGAATGAAAGGTGAATAACGATAACTGCAATAACTCATGGAGAGGGCTCTATTCAGAAAATTCAGTAATGCTCGCTTACAGAACAAAGCACAAAAGTATGAAATATTCACTTCGTAGAGACTGAATTTCCAATCAGAATTCAAGTTTGGCTTATCTTGTGAACTTGAGCTCTATTCCTGTGGGCTATAAATGTTTTATTTTGGATAGCTGGTTTCTATGATCTTTTGCTTAAAAGAGAAAGATTATTTAAAGCATGTGACTCTTGGTGATTTTATATGCTGGTCATGGCAATTGGTAAAAATTGTCAGTTGTGCCTGCTAGTGTGAAAGCGATTTTTGTCAGCGATTTTGATCGCCGCAAGGACTGATCAAAATCAGTGGCCGATATCTACTAATGCAATGTGCTTGTGATTCTGCACAAATTGCCTGCAATAGCCTAGTGTGCTTGCTGTTCCTGTGATTGAAACCAGAATTCACCAATAATGACTCAAAATTAAAATCACCTTTGTGTTGTTAGTGCAAAAAGAATTAGGAACTTTGAAACTTTAAAATGCAGTTTGAGAAGTATTTTAATTCTTAGACTTGCTGTTTGTTTTCAGATCCAGTCTGGGCATCAGTGAACTTCTGCGTGTGTGTTTGTGCAAAATGTATTGGTGAGTCATAAAATAGTGATGCAAAATACAATTATTTATAAACTTATTATAATTAAGTTTTGTTTTTATATTATGGATATCTTTGGGACCAGGGCAGCTTGTTTCAGCAAACAGTCACCAAGAGTTACTTGATAAGAACAATGTAATACGTGAACAGATACAGCAGAGTAACACTCTTCCATAGGGTAATTTCTAAAAAAACTGGAGGTGTAAATAGAAAGATGTTAAATGTGGAGCTGGTCATGTTGTAAACAAACTGTAGTTTTTTTTGTTTTTGGTTACTAGCATATGTTAGTGTAAATAGTGATGTAACAGTTAAGTTACCTTTTTCTTTGTATTCATATATTTGTTTATAAACTTTTCTTTCGCTGTATTGTACTTCAGTTTATATTTAAGAAAGATAAAAATTAAAAAAAAAAACAAAAAAAAAACAAGCCTCCAAACGTCTTGCTCAGATAATTTGACCTGCAACGTACTCTGAAGCGATCTAATCGAATCATTGTGAAAGCGGTCCTTTTAAATGCCTACTAAAGTTACAAGACTCATTTTCTAGAAAGCAGGTAGTAGTTGAGTTACTGTACTCTAGTAGATCAATAATTAAATTCCCGAGTGGTACTTTAAAAAAAAAACAAACAAAAAAAAAAACAAAAGAAAAAACAAACAAACTGTAGTCAGTTTGCCAGGGGTTACAGGTAAAGTCAAACCTCTTTAATATGGACACTGAAGGAACGGGTATAACTGTCCACTTTATGCAGGTGTGCGTATTTCAGAGGTGAAGTTTATACAAAGTTCGGTCTTTTTTGGACCAAGCAAACTGTTCGTAAAAGAGAGGTGTCCACAAGGAGAGGTTTGATAGTATTATCCTTAGAACAAACTGAATACAATTAAGGACGGTGCCTTTTTTTGTTACTGCACATGCATTATGCTCCTCTTGGGATGGTCCAAGAAACTCGGATTTCTTAAGGACAGTACGGCCTACCTACAAAGGTATTTTTGCGCGGTTTATGACTATGCAGGAAAAGCAGATTGTAACAAGGGCTGTTGGGATCCAAAAAGAAAATCGGGTAACCATGCATTTTTCAGAGATAATTGAGAGCTTAAATTGGAAAGAAAATGCCATACACTGTTCTGTATTTTGAACGTTTTATACAATCACAGTTGCTTAATTATCTCAGAAATATGCTTGGTTATCCACAATTTCGTTTTGGATTCCAATAACCCCTGCTAAGACCTGTTTTTCCCCCACAGTCATAACCTGAGCAAAAATACCTCTGTATTAGGAGGCACCGGCCTTAATTGCTTTAGCTTGAATGTGAATATTTCATAATCTCAGATATGATACCTTTTGATTTTGTTCTTACTTTTTTGGCATCCTTGGGTGTAATGAGAAATGTTTTGGGGAGTTGAGTGGTCAAAATTAATTGTATGATATAATCTCAGGTATACATCGAAACCTTGGGGTTCATTGTTCCAGAGCTCGTTCCTTGTTGATGGACGAAAAGATCTGGAATCCAACTCTTGTTGAGGTTAGTCTACTTTGTAATTCACTAGATGCTAAGTAGATTGAGGCGATATTTGGATGAACTGGTAGACTGCTAAGCAGCGCTGAAGGTTAGCCTATGCTGCTGGTATTAAAATGCCACTGATTCATTAGAAACTGTCGTTACTGTACCAGAGCTGCAAATAACTGTTGGTCATTGGACAGTGTCCAACTAAAATCAGCCCATGTCTGACGAAATCTTAACTTTGGTCGGACATTGCATCTGGACAAATTTTTAATCAAATAATAAGTAAATAATGATAAGAAATAATTATTTCAAAAAGACTTCCCCTTAAAAATAATGATTTAAAAAGGAAACGTCCGACCACATTTCTATTTGTCCGACCAAAATGGAGATTTGGTCGGACATATGTCCTTTTAAGAAAGAAAAATTATTTGCAGCCCTGCTGTACACGTACGTGTTACAAAAGTATAAATCATGTTACCAGACGGCTTACTGATTATTGTCCATAATAAGTAGAGCGGATATGAATTTTGCTGTCTATGGCTAAGTTGTATTCAATAATCTGTTGTCCTATAAGAATGGGGTCATTATTCCTGACAATGTCTGGGGATTTTACTTGCCCTATGTAAACCATCTGTAATCAGGTGGTGTCCAATCTACAGAGGTTTTGTATGAGAGATTTGACTGGTTTTTTTTCTTGTTAAACAGCTGATGATAAAAATTGGAAATGACAAAGCCAACCAGCTTTTGGAGCACAAGTTACCTGAAGATGACAAAATATCTCCAGGGGCTGATGTGTATGTATAAATAAAATAAATCACTATTATTTTTGGGTGTTGCCAGAGTATTTACCACAGTGTTGCCATTGTAAACCACATAAAGCAATATCACAACTTTGAGAAGAATCCTAGTTCCTGTGAATCCATTTACATTACGGTGACCGAGGATTTGAAATTTGTACATCCCCAGATTTCAAGACAGAGTCTCCAGTTTTCAAGTCATCACCCTCAAAATTAATTCAGTTGCCTTTAACCATTTGACCATACCCCCTCCAATGTAATATTTACAACCAGATTTTTACATTATAATTACATTTTTTAACTTGGAGTTAGTCAGCACTAAAACTGTTTTTGCGTGTACGTGCATTGCAGCTCAGCAAGACGCGAGTTTATCTATTCCAAATATTGGGAAAAGAAATACTGCAAATACCACCGGGCTTTTGGAGATGGTGACAGTTTAGGGAAGGTAAGAAGTATCATAAGAACATTATTTTGTAGACCAGTGTTTGTGAATAACGAAGCTCACGTCAAATTATAAACATAGGCCTGCAATGCGTGCAGAACAGACGAAGTGTTGGTTCGTCTCAAAAAGAAGCAAGCAAGGCATGCGTGATTGCACGTTCGATAACATTCAAGCATCTGTAACAGCAAGTTGCAGCAAAAGTGCGGTAACTCTGTATGTCCCATGAAAAGAACAAAATTAATAGTCCTGGGGGCTGCATAACCGTGCGGTCTGGCTCCCGTGCTGGTGTGGCAGTTGTAAACAAAGTCTTCTCTTAGACTTATAGAATTACAGCAACCAACGCTGAAATTTGACCAACTGAAAAGGTAACCAATACCCTGGAAATGAGGTCAACTGAATTATTCACCCTCTCCTCACCAAACATAGCTCTGCAGGCTACACTCATAACCTCATTCTTCACTCAAGATCATTTTCCACTGTCTTTTGGTCGGTCTTCCTCAAAACCATGAACAAAAAAGCCAATTTTTGTAACATAGGATATGTGTGTTTATCTCATGAAATAAAGACTTATAATTATTATTATTATTATTATTATTATTATTATTATTGTTATTATTAAAACAGACGCATTTCAATAAATGGGCGTTAAATTTCCCAATAAAGTAGCCACATCCTTACGATTGATCAGTATGGGCACAGTAACAGCCAACAGAACTTAACCCCTCCCCATACCTGGGAACCATGCTTTCAACCTCGTTCCCAGGGTCTCTCTCTCCCCGCCCCCAAGAGCGAGAGAAGAGAGACCCTGGTCTGGTCTGGTCACGTGGCTCTGAGACAAATGAAAACGTTAGGGAGGGGTCCTCGAATTTCAAGACTTTTGTCGTGTTTTCTTTTGTCAATTTCAAAGCGAGGCTGTTGCATTAGCTCGCGCGATTGCCATTACGCGTGATGTTTTATAGCAGCCTTCATTTTGCTATTTCGAACAGCAGCAGCTATTCAAATATCAATCTAAAGGCAAAGCAAGTCAAATGCCTCGAGGCTATTTACTGTGGCCGAGATGTTGTAGCGGTTTTACCGACAGGCTACGGGAAATCGATGATTTTTCATCTTCTTCCAGCGCTACTTCAAGACAAGATGTCGTCTCATAGCGGACAGAGCTCTTCTCAAGTTCGATCTGTCGTCATTGTCATTGTTGTGTCACCTTTAAATGCTCTTACCAAAGATGAACTCCACTCGCCATTTCACATTCGTCAGCGAACCGTGAAAAAGATTCTTTCGCGCCATTTTTTGACTTGCAACACTTTCCGCTCTCCCCTATACTAAGTAGAGACAAAATTCACACTCATCGGCTCCTCCCACCAAACGTTTATTTGCCACGTCCCAGATTTTGGGACGCACGTGACCAGACCAGACCAGGGTCTCTCTTCTCTCGCTCTTGGGGGCGGGGAGAGAGAGACCCTGGGAACGAGGTTGCCATGCTTTATGCACAGTTCCCTTTAATCATGTCAAGAGCTCCTTAAGCCAACTCATGAATGCAAATATGAAATAAATCATTGCTATGCTCTATCGTACAGGTTACAAGAAATCGCATTATAGGCATTTGCCAGTCGTTTTGACCCACTCCACCCTCAATAAGTACTTTTACTTGGCTCAACGTGCTAACCGGCGTGACGAAAATTGTGACAGTATTTTGCATTTTGCGTTACCGAATGACGTAATGTTTAAAAAATCTGATGACTCAGCTCATCTGTCTTATCGCTTTGAATATTTTGTTGATTAAAACTAAAAATTTAAAAGTCGATATAAATTTGTCCACAACTGAACATGCCTTTACCGAGAGTTGTGAGCAATGTATTTGTATACTGTTGTGAATATGGCACATAAAACATGATTATTGATTAAGACAAACACATCGTCAGAAACTGAAGAAATTAGTAAAAAGCGAAGTCGTCTCTTTATCTCAAACACGTTAAAGCATGTCTTATGACGTAATCGTTAAATCTGGTTTGCTCTTCTGGAGTCAGCAAGTTGTCTCGAACTCTAAAATTGAACAAATCGGTTCAAAATCAAAAGTAAAGCAAAAAATATCCAAGAAGATCCAGCCTCGTTTAGTAATTCATTTCCCACCTGCAAATAACCTTTCTTGACGTTGGCAGCTAGATACTTTCCAAGTATTAAACATAACTGTGACAACATACACCAGCAACACTTTGGTCCCACCAGGATCAACAGTACTACTGGACTTCACCTCCTGTTGTTATCAGTCCTCCTTCTTTTCTTTCACTAGTATTTGAAAGATATTTCAGTATTTCCTTATGTGACAGGCAAGGGTCTAATAACGCCGCTCGGCGGACATCTGCATGTATACCTACGATACTTTCTTGTGGACCCTTGTCCTATCACTTCCACATTCCCATAATCTACTTGCCACCCCCCCCCCCCCAAAGTTTGCATAAACTATTGTTTTCAATTTCTCTTGGGAATGTACATGTTCCCTCTAGAGAAATTGAAAACAATAGTTTATGCAAAATTTGGGGGGGAACAAAGTGTATAATGGGAATGTACAGAAGAAGCAGTCAATTTGAAGAAAACCAGTGAACATTTTCCCAAAAAGCAATTTCGTCTATTATGAATCAATTTGTGTTTGGTTCATTCTGTTCACTTTTCTGTCGGGTAGAATGATCAGAATGCTATTCAGTTTCTGGAATAGTCCCATGAAAGACAAATTAACTAACTTCTTTATGTTTTTTCCTTGCAGTCCTTGGCAGAAATAGTATTGACAGACGATGTTATGGCTACGATGGAATTGATTCTCAACAAAGTGGATGTAAGTTGCATGTGCCATTATGCCCTAAAACGACATTTTGATAATTTCGCTTACAGCATGCTGTGTCGCATTCAGCATTCCCCTCAATAATGCCATCTTGACTCAGTGTCTTGTTTTGTTTCGCATGCACATGCTTATTTTTAGCATATCAAAAATGCGTTATGTTCTTCAGCAACAGCAAGATTAATAGATAATGTTAGCTTTGCTTTGGCCCCCATCACCTTCACCACAGTTGCCCAAAACTTTCTATGCAGAGGGATTTAAACCTGATGCTGATGGTGACAACGTACTAGTATTTTTAAAACAGTTAGATTTTTTTACCATTTAGGTGTGTTATGTTCCTTCAGATGATAAGGACGAAAAAACACGTAAGTTAAGCACTGTTTATGGTAAATGTTCAGTTAGGGGAACAAAAGAAGCCTGAAATGACTTTTCATATCCTTACTGTGTTTCTAAGATGGAGGCACTGCAGTGTGGCATGTCAAGCTTATGACAGGACTTACTGTAGGAAGAGGGTTGGTGGTTTACAGCTAATCATTTTGTCGGAATACTGTCAGTACAATTGTCTCCTTCTCTCTCCCACTATGCAATTAATTTTTGTGAAAACGTTTCAACCAAATGAATGAAGATAAGTGCTCACAACACTATGAATAGGGGTAGGAGGGTAGGGTGTTCCAATGACTTATTGTGACACTGGTTGTGGCTTAGTCAGTCTGCATTGACATGTTATGTTGTTACCTTACTTCACTTCCACATTTTCTCTCTCTATGCAAGTAGGTAAATGGGTATTGGCATCATGATGCTCGGTAAACCTGTGATTGACTAGCGTCCCATTTTGATCAGTGGGATTAGTAATAGTCCAAGCCACTTTATGCTGGGTATCCTTTGATGACCTAGCATCCCATCCAGGGAAGAATAGTAATACTTCTAGTCACTTTATGCTGGGTACCCTGTTATGGACTAGCATGTCATCCAGGGGGGAGTAGTAATACTCCTAGTCACTTTATGCTGGGTATCCTGTTATGGACTAGCATGTCATCCAGGGGGGAGTAGTAATACTCCTAGTCACTTTATGCTGGGTACCCTGTTATGGACTAGCATGTCATCCAGGGGGGAGTAGTAATACTCCTAGTCACTTTATGCTGGGTATCCTGTTATGGACTAGCATGTCATCCAGGGGGGAGTAGTAATACTCCTAGTCACTTTATGCTGGGTATCCTGTTATGGACTAGCATGTCATCCAGGGGGGAGTAGTAATACTCCTAGTCACTTTATGCTGGGTATCCTGTTATGGACTAGCATGTCATCCAGGGGGGAGTAGTAATACTCCTAGTCACTTTATGCTGGGTACCCTGTTATGGACTAGCATGTCATCCAGGGGGGAGTAGTAATACTTCTAGTCACTTTATGCTGGGTACCCTGTTATGGACTAGCATGTCATCCAGGGGGGAGTAGTAATACTCCTAGTCACTTTATGCTGGGTATCCTGTGATGACGTAGCATCCCATCCAGAGGGAGTAGTAATACTCCTAGTCACTTTATGCTGGGTATCCTGTGATGACGTAGCATCCCATCCAGGGGGAGTAGTAATACTCCTAGTCACTTGATACTGGGTATCCTGTGATGGACTAGCATCCCATCCAGGGAAATAGTAATACTTCTAGTCACTTTGTGCTGGGCATCCTGTGATGACCTAGCATCCCATCCAGGGGGGAGTAGTAATACTTGTAGTCACTTTGTGCTGGGTATCCTGTGATGGACTAGCATCCCATCCAGGGGGGAGTAGTAATACTTCTAGTCACTTTATGGTGGGAATCCTGTGATGACCAGCATCCCATCCAGGGGGAGTAGTAATACTCCTAGTCACTAGATGCGGGGTATCCTGTGATGACCAGCATCCCATCCAGGGGGAGTAGTAATACTCCTAGTCACTAGATGCTGGATATCCTGTGATGGACTAGTATCCCATCCAGGGGGAGTAGTAATACTCCTAGTCACTTTATGCTGGGTATCCTGTGATGGACTAGCATGTCATCCAGGGGGGAGTAGTAATACTCCTAGTCACTTTATGCTGGGTATCCTGTGATGGACTAGTATCCCATCCAGGGGAAGTAGTAATACTCCTAGTCACTTTATGCTGGGTATCCTGTGATGGACTAGCATCCCACCCAGGGGGAGTAGTAATACTCCTGGTTGCTTTGTACCACAGGAACTGACTTGAGGTGTTTCCTCCTAGACTTGAGGTGTGACTTTACTTGTTGCTAGGCAAGACAACTTTATTTTGGGCAGGGTGGCCCACTCAGCAACAAGGCATGCGTCCAAAGGGGCAGCTACTTAACTGTGTTCCTGGGTGGAGGGGGTCGTGACAATATAACACCTGATCACCTGAGCACAAAGTCTAACTGGACATACTGCTCTTGAAACAACCAGTGTTTGTGCAATGACTTTTTTGCTATATTATGCCATTTTCCACAGCTCTTGAGCTAGCTGAAGAGGCAGGGCAGACTCTTCAAGCAGTGAGTACAGTCTAAACATTCCTGTTAGCCAGTCCACTTCCTAGTTTTTTGTCAATGAACCTGGAAACTAGCATCTCTTCCAGTAGAACTTAGACTCGTAAAAAAAGATCTTGTTTACTCTCAATAGCTTTTGAACATTTTGCATATATTTGAAAGATTTTCATCCTTGTTGCCAAGGGTTGCAATTGAAAAAGGATCCAAGTACAAACTGTGCCTGGTCTTCTTTGATCCTTCTTCCTAAAAAATAAAGAGGTTTTATTGGCACTCAGGTTTTATGCAGGATGCCAATACATTCCCTTCACAACCATGACATAACAGCTGCAGCATAAGGCAAGCATGCTGCATCTTTTCTTTGAAAAATTATTCAACCCATTCCCTGGATCTGTCAGTCATTACTGAAATTTTGATACAATTCTTTAAGCAGGTAAATCTGTTCCAGGGATCTCTTGTATTGTATGTATTTTGTCTGTTAATGATTTACTTTGTTTTTCTTTAGGAACTACTTCGCCAGAATGGTGGAGAAGGTTTGTAACAGTCTGTTTTTGTATGTTTTTTGTATTGCTTTCAGCAATAGGTTTTTCAAGAGTGATGACAATTAATTAGGTGTGACATTCAGTCATTTTAAGACAATTTAGTTAATTTTGTTTTTCATTCGGAGATACTAGCAGCAATTGCTACTCTAAAAATCCGAATGTGTAAATAAAGTTTATGTATGTATAGTTTATGTATTTAATTTGTTTTGACATGAGTTGTGCCATTTAATATTTTGATATTGCATTTATTTTGATCTCGTTTCACATTCTCAGGTAAACTGGAAATGCAGAATTCCTATCATGATCAAGTTACTTGTGAGGTGAAGGATATGTTGCACTCTATAAATGCCGTCTAATAAATTAGTCCTTTCAGTTTTGGCCTTCCCTTATAGTTGCCCCATTTCCATTGGGAATGAAGCCAATGAGATGGTAGGAGGCAGGAAGAAAAGGGAGTAGCAAAAGGGCAAATAGACAAGAGCTATTGAATTTAATTCTGATGGTAGCTAACCATCTGTGTGGTAGCTAACCATCAACTAACAATTTTTAAACTCGACACTGTTCAAGAAACCATAGCTGTACAACTGTGAGGTTGATACCATTGAAAACTGTTATAAGAAACAGTACCGGTACTTTGAACTCAGTACTTCTAGGGCTTTGTTTTAGTTTTTTACACAAACTACGTCATCAAACTGACTTGACAAGATATATTCAAAAACAGATATTTGGAATAGAAAAGGATTTTGAGGCAAAACAAGTGAGACTTCATATTTTTTCCAAGAAGGCGTTTTCTGGAAATCTGTTACTGACCCTTTTGAGTTACCTAATAATAAACTTTATTAATGTGTCAAGAAGCTTTAGCATGTGTGCTAATTGGTGACACAAAGTAATTAAAGTAACTAAAGTAATTAAATACAAAACGTAAGTGCGTATCCAAAATGCAAAATTTAAGTAAACAAATTGAAAACTGCTAACCATGGCTTAACAGGATACTGTTAAATTTGAAGCGTACAAAGAAGATATACAAGTACGGATAACGGAAGTAGGAAGTTTAGACCCTCCTCCCCCTCCGGCCCCTCCCTCAAATTTATTGTTCATCACCCTGTCACTGTGTACCCATTGAAAGTGACAATCCAAGGAGAAGTCACAGGCATTCACAGGCTACCCAACCCTGTCTGGACTGTGGTACTGATTAAAGTGTTTGTTTGCATGTCAGACGACAGAAAGCACGCCTGTTGTTGAAGTGGTTTATGAGAAGGAGGGATTTTTGTACAAGAAGGATGGGGTAAGATTCTATGGTTTGAGTTTGTTCATTGGTAGTTTAAAAAACAGTGCTATTTTCATAAGATATCTTGCTCTCGGAAATTATTTGATTGACTAATTTGAGAACTTTTAACGCAAGCATGAGGTTTGACATTTTTTGGCCAATATTGAAGCGCAAGTTTAAACTCTTCTCAAGTTGATAAGTGATGAAGTCAAATGCATCAGCAGATCTTCCTTGGCCAACCTTTGCTCACCAATAAAGAGATCAGGGATTGAAACTGTCATGGTTTAAAGCATTGGTTTTGGTTTTAAATTTTATAAACAAGTTTGATTTTGAGCTGGTTTAAAAAATTCCAAGCCAAAAACAAATTTGATCCACAACATAATAATGTTACGTTTCAATGTTTTATTAACCTGTTTTACACAGAAAATAGGCAACTGCTAGTTTAGTTATTTTAATACAACTTAACTTAACTCAAACTTTATGTTGAACCCGCTTTTAGAGCTGGAGGAAACGCTGGTTTATGTTGAAGGATAGACACCTGAAGTATGCAAGAGGGGTAAGTGAAGCTTGGAAAGCTTCCCTAAAACCTACTTACTTTTCTGAGTGTATTGTCAGCCTCCACAAGGGAGCTTTTCAGTGAGAAAAATTAAAAATATTCAGTGTATAGAATTAGAAATCAGTGGTTCTGTGTAATAAAACATCTAGAAATTCACTGACAACTTGCCCTAGAAATCATTCAAATGTATGGACTTTATAAGTCCTTTTTAAAAATGTGAGATTAAGGGCATTCCAGAGGGTAAGTTCATTACCCCTAGCTGTCTTGAAAAGAGGTACAAGAGTCTGCGAATTCTGGACTTTATATTTACAGTGTTGTCACTGTATTTGGCAATCTACAATGGTGGTCAGAATACCTTGGACACTTACGAAAAGACCACCTAACGATAAAGTCTTTAAGATTTTCAGATAGTCTAATAATCCTTCCATTTCTTGCCCCCCCCCCCCCTTCCCCCCATACAAAGTTGAGATATTGTGCCTTGGTTCTGTGCGTAAAAATCAACCTTGAATTGGGGGAGGGGAGGGTGAGGCTAAGAAAAAGATAATTTCTGGTGTAGAAGGCTAAGGGTCCCAACACTTGTGACCAGAATTGTAGTTTGTGAATTATTTCAGTGAGTACCTGTCCTACATTTGAAAACCAGCGTCTTAGGTTGCATTTGAGTCCTTGAAAGGCGGTTGTATGTTAAAACTCATCAACGTTTGTTAATTTTCATCCTTACTTTGCCCATACTTTTTATGTTTGACTAATTTGTTTGCAGCCACACGAGAAGGACGACTTTGCCACAATTGACTTGACAACTGTGATGTCATTGGTGAAGTGCCCCAAGGGAGACCTGCTGCAAATGGACATTGTCACTGTTGACAAGTGAGAAGCTCAAAATCTTAATTCTCTTTATTTACAGCTATACTATGTCGTTTAAAACTGTTTGGATAAATCTTTCTTCACTGTGGAGAAGGTTTAATTTATTGATGTAAAGAGACAGTGTTGGCCAATGTTTTGGGATGCTATATATACTTGTAATCCAAATCTTCGCTATGCCACTTATTGCATTTGGGCCGGCAATCGAGTGATTTATTTCCACGTTTTATCTCTTTGTAAAATGTATCAAAGAGGTGAAAATTAATTTCAGCTGAATGTAATTAATGCTTAAACCAAAACTAAAAGTGCTCGGATGAGGTGCTGGCGGGGTTTCCTTAGTGTACATATATCTACAAAGGCCACGTCCTTGCAGAGTCTAACCGCTGGGCAAATTGCATTGATTCTGCCCCAAATTGGTTCAGACTATGGCTTTTTTTAAACACTGACGAAACTTTGAATAATTGACCTTTTGTGTGCTGTGGTTCAGTGTTCGTCTCCTCAACACTGTGCTAAAACCCAACAGTTTAGGACGATTAGCCTTCTACCAGTTGGCATAGTTAAATTTGTCTTCTTTTGCTGTTGTTCCTTCCTTCACACAAATTTAAATTTCAGGGTCACAAGCTTATCGGTTCAATTACTGTCAAGTGGTCCTTACCCTCATAATTTTTTTTTATCTTTAGGACACACAGTCTGAAGGCAGAAACAGAGGAGGAGCTAGAGGCCTGGTACTTAGCTCTTAGAAGCAAACAGGTAGGAGCCTTGTACTGACTCAGTGGTCTGGTATGTTAATGTATTGATCCTTGCATGCTTCCATTTTTCGTAATTTTCTTTATTGACTGACGAAACAACTTATCTAATTTGTATGTTTTATTAATCACATTACGCGTTTTTTCTATTTATTGGTGTAAGGACATTCTAAGTGGTCTTTTATCTTATGTTATTTGTGTTTATCATAGCTGTTTGCCGTAGACTTCTGTAATTCTCATGTTGTTGTACCTTGTAATGAATACTTAAGCCTGTATCTAACTGGTTGTTGGCCTCTGCCATTGCCAGATTTGTTCACCGGATTAGTTCTACTAGTGGCAGTATATTAATTATCACAAGTAAAAATAAAGATTAAAGTGACGACATACTTTTTGTAAAAATATTATTTTGTTTTGTGATAAATTTGTTGTTGATGCTTAACGCACTCTCTTCAAAAGTCTCATTTGAAGTTAGCACCATATCTTTTTTTAAATAGAGTAGTGTATTCAATTTCCGCTTTGTGGAGACAAAGGATTGTGATGATGATGAGGGTGTTCAATTTGTCTACCGTCTTGCGTTCAACTGTGTTGGGGTGCGGTGGTGTAGTGGTTAGCTCGTTGGACTTCAGATCTGAAGGTCGGTGGTTCGACGCCCAGTCCCTGCCATCGTGTTATTTCCTTAGACAAGAAACTTACCCCCACATTGTCATTTTCCACCCAGGTATATAAATGTGTATCGGCGACATACTGCTGGGGTAACCCTGCGACGGACTGGCGTCCTATCCAGGGGGAGGGGGCGGGGTAGCAATACTGTCAGTTGCTTTATGCTACAGAAACTGGTTTCAGCTCCGGCCGTGTGGGCCACCTTTGGCTCGTGAGCGACTTTACCGTGCGACTTTACTGCTTGGTTTGTTTCACAAGGCGGTGGGTTGTGTTTCAGGTAACATCTGTCAGCTTTTAAGTGGAACACAAGTTGTCTGAAGCATAACCTAGTGCAATATCACCGGAATGAACATTTTCTTCAAAGGTGTTATCAATGCGATGGTTTCAAAATGTAGAGCTTTGTGTCACATTACTTACAACCGTAATCGTCATATTGTTTGCTTAAGGAAACTCTTCTTGCTTCGTAAAATCTGTTCTGGCCACTGTCCCGACTATTTCTTCTCATTGGTAGGGGAGGAGTAATACTGTAAGGCGAGCTATTTTTACGGAAAGTGGACCTAAGTCTGGTCCTATAAGCTTTGGTGCTAGTACGTAGCTTAAGGTATATACGTTTGTACTTGATTTGCCCCCTGTTTTCGTGCCGTTATATATGGCTTGATTGTGTTAGTTTTGTTTTCATTCTTTTGTATTTGTATACTTATTTCTTTGGCACTATTGTAGTAGTGGCTGTATTATTGCGTGTAATCTGTAACAATGTAAGGAATCTTCTGTACTACAAAACAAGTTTACATTTATGTCTTGTGTCGTGTTTTCGCGTCAAAGGTGTTTGGTGTTTCGCTGAGTCAGCAGGAATTAGGCTCGGATGGTATCCCTCATCTTGTGGCAAAATGTCTGCAGTTTGTCGAAACCTATGGTATGTTATTATTATACAGTGACATTAAAATTGCAATTTTAAGTCAACGCAACTCATGTCTCTCTCCTTTGCCAACACAATAACACGGGAAGAAAATAGGTATTGAAGAACAGACTTACCATACTCTGTGTGGTGGGCTGTGCATTTATCAAACTAGCAAAACTGAAGCCGACATTTAGGCCTTTTAAAACTGAGGAAAATGAAATAAAAACTCATAAAATTGCTAGTAAAATTTAGAGAGGGAGGCTCACAATAGCAAAGCTAATAAACTTGAGATCCTCTACTAAACATTACAATTAAAATTAGTTTACTTACAAGAAAATAAATAATAATAATAATAAATAAATAAATTTAATATTTGTATTGCGCGGGTTCCATACGGAAATGCTCACCCGCGCATAACAATAATACAAATAAAAATTACAGATAAATTTACAATAGTTTAAAATAATAATCTCATAAATTTACAATGACTATTACTTAATGCTAATAAATTAATTAAACTGATAAAATGCTTTTTCCATACGGAAATGCTCACCCGCGCATAACAATAATACAAATAAAAATTACAGATAAATTTACAATAGTTTAAAATAATAATCTCATAAATTTACAATGACTATTACTTAATGCTAATAAATTAATTAAACTGATAAAATGCTTTTTAAATAAAAAGGTCTTAAGGAGTTTCTTAAAGGTTAAAATTGAGTTGGCATGGCGTATCTCCGTGGGAAGCTCATTCCATAACGTGGGTGCTGCCAGTGCGAATGAGCGGTCCCCCAACGCCGCTGAGCTCTTAATCGTTGGTCGCTGGAGGAAAAGCTCGCCGTCAGATCTTAAGTTGTAGCGAGACAAAGGTTTGACAGTAATGAGTTCCGTGATGTAATTACAGAGCTATATACAAAACTACTAATATAACATTAAAATTTGTATGACTACGAATGAACTGATGATTAAAGTATAAAATGGTGTTGACATGTTTACTGAAAAAAGCCCTTAAATAACCCGTTTCTGTGTTTATTTTGGCGATTTAAGGCTCGCGAAGGCGATGTTTTCAACACTAATGGTCGGACTGTCACACACTCAATGACAAGGCATACTTCAATCCTGTTGCAGGTCTTCCTCTTCGCCTGCTATTCTTGCTTCCCATGCTGTTGTGACATCCATCTAAAGGAGTCATTTTTCCTTTTGATGTGTTCCACCAAAACTTTCAGGTCTCCCTTCTCTCGGGATTAAGAAGTGCGATGTACAAAACCACGGGAACAAACTATTGACGTCTGTCACTCGTTTTGTAAATATTTAATATCCTCACAATTACGTCTTTACATGGTATCCCACTATTTGGTTATTTTTAGGTGGACTTGAGATGGAAGGAGTTTATCGAGTAAACGGCGGACAGTTGACAATGAAAAAACTAAGAACTTCCTTTGATCAAGGTAAGGTGTTAGAGTTTCTCTTGGTAAAAGCGGTTTTTAACCGTGTTCAGGGGTTCAGGGACGTATTCAACATGCATTTTCTCCGACTATTCCCAGTGGCTGTATTCCTTGAGCTTAATCTTGAGGGCAAGAGATTTTGATGTCATATTCACAGAAACTTCTTAATGCATTCAGTGAGTGTTGAATCATTTTACATGGCATTGTCGCATGGCATTGACGCTTACCTCATCCATGACCTCTTTTTAAACAAAAAAAGTTGACATTCTACCACAACGTTGACAACATCGACAAAGAATGGTGAAACTCTCAAATCTCTCTGTAAATGTCGCGGTCATGTTCTTGTAAGAGAGTTAGAGGAACTACGAAATCGCCAGAAATTCTAACCAAAGTTTGAAATAAACGCACTGGCCTGAGGTTTCGGCTAAGAGAGTTGTGGTAAGAGAGTTAATGGGAAAACGAAGCGCTTGAAAGTTTAACAAAAACCCGAAACAAACGTAGTGGACTGTAGTTTTGACAGATAACGCAAAACTCGGCATTGCGGACAATTCACGCCGCCGAGAACCAGATTAAGCAATCAGTTTTAAACAGGAGCCATAATCCCCGATTATGGCTCCTGGTTTTAAATCACTGAATGACAACTGTCATTTCACAGATGCTGGAAGAGTTCTGTTGTCTTTGGACGAGTGCGGTGTTCATGACGTCACTGGAGTATTGAAGCAGTATCTGCGCCAGCTTCCCGACCCAGTCATCCCTGGTAACATGTACAGACAGTTCATAACAGCTGGACGTAAGTAATGGTTCAATCTTGAGTTACCAAATCTCTTATTCGTAGGAATGTGTTGGTCTAGTGCACGTCTCGTGTTATCTCAGAACTCACCTAGCCCAAAATTGACCATCGTGAACACCCCGCAACGGCACAAGGGTGAGGGTCTCTGAACAAGACGACGTAGCGGCACAATTGAGGCACTCTTTCTTTGCGAACTATTCGGATAACATACTCGGCCACAGAAATTCTCAAGGCGGTCGTAATGCAGGGTTCAGTTCTACCTGTTACCACCCCCCCCCCCCCCCGGGCACACCCCCGGGGATTTGCAATTTTTTCTTACTTGGCGGTCTATTCCCCACCCCCAGGCACGGAGAAAGAGACAATTCCCCACCCCCGGGACACATCATCGACCAAAATTGATTTCCGTACAATAGCACAACCTGCAACCAGACGTTTTGACAAGAACTTAAACGCTTATCTAGAGTTTACTGAACGAAGGATTTTACATAGTATTAGAAAACATGGACACTACATTGAAGAAGAAAACTGAAGAAAAAAGTCTAACGGCACTGGCATTCTGCTGGCGAGTAAAGAAATGTTCTTCACCGCGTGTTTTATTAGCACATGGGCAAAAGAGGTCCGGTGAGCAAATTGATGACAGCATTTTAAAGGAGTTTTTCTTAGCTTGTTTCACAAGAACATTGAACTGAGATCTCTGTTTAATATAAAGCCGTGCATCTGTTTCATACAAATACGCTGAAGAAATATTTCTATGTTTGTGATGAACGCCACCCATTCGAGTAAGCATCAAACGCACTTTCGTTTAACAATTTATAATAAACGTGCCTTTGAATACAGATTTTAATTTCGAGAGATTCTTCTTCTCCAACCAGTCTGCTACAAATTCTAGAGATTTTCCCTGGAAACAGGCAGTCTTCTCTACGCGGTCCGGCGCCATTGTGTCAAATGAGAAGTGATAAGCTATTGACGTGCTTCACAAGAAAAACGAGAAGTTGTTTTCGATTTGCCCCGCCCCCCTACCCCCGGGACAAAGCTGTTTCAAACAATTCCCCACCCCCGGGCCCGAAGGGCTGGACTTGTCCCGGGGTTGCCGGGGGGGGGGGATGGTAACAGGTAAAATTGAACCATGCATAAATGCGTTTGCGTTTGAAAATGGGTCCTTTTTAGCTAATGGTTTAATTTTCGCTTCTTTTTAGTGAAACAAGACCACAACACAAGGCTGACAGCGATCAAAGATCGGATCAACGAACTTCCCAAAGTAAACCATGATACACTGAAAGAAATAATCTTTCACTTGACCAAGTATGTACCTTTCTCTCGGTGAAACTGTGTTTCTGATATTTCCTTGGCGTGTGCTGTCCTCTATTGACATTTAGCTGATTAATCAGAGCAAGCGTGACTCGCGTTTTCTCCCGCTTGGTATCGGTGGCATGTTTTTCGCGCGCTTGGCACCGGTCGCTTGGCACGTTTCCCTGCCTTTGGCATCAGTTGTGGATTTCGCACGCTTTTTTCCCATGCTCTGTACTGGTTACTAGTTTGCGCACGCTTAGTATCCCTTCCATGTTTTCCCTGTGCGGTGCAGGTTACCTGTTTTGCTTTACGCTTTGATTAATTCTTTGCACTCTTTGTGTCTGTAATTAGTAAATGTGCCCACAGTGGGTTTGTTTCTGATTAGCTATAAGTGAACTTTTTACAATATAGGATGGTTTAGCTAATGTAGGATGGATTAATTAGGTTAGATTTGTAAGAAACATTTGTTTCTAAATACGTTAGCGATTATAAATTTTGCATTTAAAAAAAGAAAATTGTAAATTGAGGATGAAATAACTTATCAGGACTCCTTAATTAAGTTATATGTATTGTTTCATGCTAAACATTCGAAAACCACACTAGCATGGGGTTGCTATCTTGATACTACGCCATTTTCCGTCGTAATAACTAATCCCTCACTAGGGAGAGCCCCAGAATTAATTTTCAAGCTGCAACCGCTTTGAAACGGTATTTGTTTTCCTCTGCGGCCCAGTGTTTTTCTCTGTTTTCTGGTTACGTTGCATTTATTGTGTGGCTTATCGTTTGTTGATAGTTTTCGGTCGTTGCTATTCCAGGGTGGTAGAGTTGGTGACCGTTAACAAGATGGGAGTACCTAATATTGCGATGATTTTTGGACCCACACTGATGTCCAATGAAAATGTAAGCTCTTACTTCTCTTGGGTGCATCAATTTTGACGTATCCGTTATCAGTATAAAACAGATCTAAATGTGAATGGTTTCTGAGAATACCCTCACCCCCCCCCCCCCCCCCGCCCAAGAGGGTGTTCATTCACACCCTCTTTCATGATTCGAGCACCGATAAAGCTTCGTGTTCATTACTTCACGAAACTTCAACCTCGACAACTCTATTCCATGTTTAACTGAACTCCTGATAAAACTTGAACCCAAGTAAGCTTTCCCTCTTTCACTTAATGAGCCCAAATTCCTCAAATTTATTTATTAGACAAATGGTAATATGGAATCCAGGAAGAATGTGGTAGCCCAGTAGTTAAGAGTGTACGACCGGTGTACGAGAGGTCACGGGTTCGATTCCCGTCGGGGACTCAGATTTTTCTTTATCCCACGCTTGTAACAAACTGAATAATCCATCTTTCATAGGACGAATGTTGTTGCTTTCTATCGTTAAATGGTTATTGATTGTTTTTAAAATCAGACTGGCAGAATGGATGACGCTTCAATCAACCAGGAATTCTCAATAGTTGGGGACATGATCAATTATTACCAGTGGCTATTTGATGTGAGTACCGAGAAAATTTACGGTAAACACTAAAGATAAAGCCGCAGAAACATCCGGTTTTTGCGACCCTACGCTATTTCCGGCAGCCGATTCCTTACTCTGATAACGTAGTAGTAATCTTCTCTGGGTTGAAACTCTCATGGGTGAAAGACAGTGTTATCAGTAAGAGCGGTCTACTGCTGCTACTAACAGGCTCTGCGTAAGAATAAAGGAGTTGGAACGACTTTGTGTATGTGGACTTCCACCGCGCAAGTATCTGTACACAGCCTAGTAGGAAAATCTTGTATTTTCTTCCGTCACCGTCATCGGAGTTATGAAAAATAGAAGCGAAGTCTCTTTCTTGTAACAACTGGTGCAACGAAATACTGAGGGAAATTCCCGTTGCGGGATATTAGAAAGGGCAAAGTTTTCGTTCAGCTTGGAATTTTGTTGCGGAAAATGTTGCAAAATCGAAATTTTGCTGATTGATTTTACTTATTTATTTATTTTTTATCAGGTGGGTGAAGAAGAAGTCCTCAAAGACCAGGTACAAATGGAAAGCTTACAAATCATTTCTCTCTCTTTTTATATCCCTTTATTGTTAGTTGCTGACGAAAGTTTTGTTTATTAAGGTCTGTTTTTTTTTGTCTTCATTAGATCATCAATAAAGCCAAACAGAAGATAAGAGAGCTGAATGAGCTTAAGGTACAGTTAGCGGTGGATTAGAATAGCAATTATTTTAATTTAAAGAGTGTTGACCGTGTTTGTAACATAGCAGTAACGATGGTGTAGATCTGTTTGCATGATGGAGTTGTTGAAATTAGCCATTCTTTTGTTTTACAGGAAAAAACTGATAGCACTGGTGGAGAATTTACCCTGGATATTTACGTCAAAGAGAAGAACGAAAATCCCTGTCGATTGAAGGTAATTTATTCTTGACTTGGTTGTTCACGTTTTGTTTTCAGGTTAATAATTACTTGTTGCGTAAGTTTGCGACCGAGAGGGCTTAGAGCTGTTGCAAATGTCAGTCAGTGAAGCGTTTTTTGACGTTTTGGTTTAACAGCAAAAAACCGTGCAACATACTGTAATAAAACAGAGCAAACAGCTTTCTATGTCCACCATTAAAAAGACGCAAAACCAAAACCACACTAGGGTCTTAATCGTTGTCCACTCTCTTTTGCACCGGTTACATTTTCCCCTCGCTTGAAACCGGTTCGTCCGGTTGCATATATTCCCGCGCTTGGCGCTTGTTGTTTTTCTTGTTGTTTTTTCAGTCCCCCCTTGACAGTGGTTGCGTGTTTTCCCGCACTTAGTACAGGTTGTATTTTTCCCACTCTTGGCACCAGCTACATGTTTTCCCGCGCTTGGCACCGGTTGCATTTTTCCCGCCCTTGGCTTCGGTTGCATGTTTTCCCACGCCTTAGCACTGGTTGCATTTTTACATCGCCCTTAGCACCGGTTGCTTGGCGGCGAGCTCGGTTTGAGTCATTATCTGCGTGTGTTGTGATAAGCCGGATGTAAATGCTTCAGTTTTGGTTTCATAACAGCCATTAGAAGACTATTCCAGCCATAAGTAAAAAAAAATTGTCTTGTTCATTTATGCCAGGTTTCTGCTGAGATGACAGCAGGTAGGGTGTGTGCGGAGATCGTATCGCAGATGAATTTACCGCGTGATACCGACTGGGTGTTGTTTGAGGTCATTGATAATGGAACTATGGGTAAGTAAGTGTTAGAGTTCAGGGTTGCAAACAACATCAAACAAACTTAATCTTCACGCCAAACTTTATCTTAGGAAGCCTTTGGATATTTTGGATAACCTTTCTTTATGTTCGGAAGCTTCCGTATCACTAGACGGCAACACAGTCTGTACTGATGCGTGAGTTAGTCCGTAATCCAGTGTATGAATTGTGCGGCCAAAGAACAAAGGCGCTTTTCTTTTGTATGAGAATTTATCCGCAAAGTGGGACAGTACAGTGTTTCCAAAAACCACTTTATTTCATCAAGGAGCATAGTAGGACCGTGATGACGCAAATAGTTCAGTAATATTCCAATGATTCGGTAAAAACGAGAAAAGAGAAAATTTACCTATGAAGGTACTCCTTTCTTTTCCGAAAGATTTCCAGTGAAAAGAACCGTTCCATTTGATTTCCCACCCGAACAAGCGGTTATTCCATACAAGTGGAAAGCGCTCCAAAACGTTTTATCTGTGCGATCCTCGCGCCCAAAAATTCACCCTTTCACTTACTGGGTAATTCGCGCCTCGTAACTGGCAAGTCCTCTGCGAATTTGAAGAGAATAGAAAACGACTGTTTTCAGTGCAGTCTGCTGGGTCACTGACTAAGAGAAACTGATCACAATTCTTCATTTCATCATTGGTACTTGTTAAGCCTGATTAGTAATCCTCATTGTCGGTTCGTGTAGATAAAACCAGGGGCCCGTTTCTCGAAAGTCCCGCTAACTTGGCGGGCCCGCTGAAAGACTATTTTGTGTGCAGCATGTCCCTCAAAAGAAATTCAATTTTTATTGATTTTGAAAGCTTAACTTAATAATCCTTATAATTTCATGAAACTAATTGTGCTAGATCGCACTTAAAATTACAACCAATCGATCAAAAATCTATTTGAAAAAAATACCATCGGGCCCGGTCTGAAGTTACCGGAACTTTCGAGAAACGAGCCCTAGGTTTGAAAAAGAGACTTAATGTTTGCTCGATAGCTTTGTGAACTTCGTCAGCCCCTGTAGTTATTTGTATTTATTTCTGAGATTTTTCTCCGTCTTTGTCTTTCAGAGCGTGCATTCCAGGTTCGAGAGAAAGTTCTTACCGCGGCAAACTGGGGGAGTGGTAACTACCTGATCGTTAAAGAGAATTACATCGCTGAGCAGATCGCCCCACATGTAAATATTATATTTGGTTTGATTGACTGTTATTTTATTTATGATCCCGTTCAGACCAAAGACAAGCGTTCTCAAAAGCTGTTTCGCAAATCATGACTTACACTCAAATTAAGAAACCCGTGAACACTGAAAATATTCCTGGAATGTGTGTTTTGACCAATCACATGCGAGACCTTGTAACGGCAGAAAACGAATGGGTTCTCAGTCACGGAATCGAGTTGTTTCGAAAGAAGACAAGGTTTAATCTTCACCAGTTTATCTTACAGAAATTGGAAGTGCTATTCCTTTCTATCTGAGAGCCCACGCACTACGCAAGCGAAAATAGGTTTGAGCGCTTTTGCTGAATAAAATTTTTCGACAAACCGAAGCAACGATCAGTGTTTCCGACATTTCATATAAAACCAACTCAAACGGCAGTTATTTCAACTTGAAGTAAAAACTGCAATATTCTCTCTCCAAATTCGCCCATTGACAGCCTAGCTGACTCGATTTATTTAGGCCGAATCATCCGTGCCTTCGAGCCGGGCCTGGATAATATAACGTTTAGTTGCACATCTTGAAAATGACATATTTTCAACTGTAGCAACGGTGCGCTTTTGACAGTCTGCGGTCGTTGCTACATTCCCTGCTAGCAGAGGCCCCTTTTCCTTTGTATTCGCTGAGCTGGCGGACGAGACGAAAAGCGACTTCTGCGTCACTTCTGCCATGGGTCGAAACTCCCTTTGATTCAACCGCCGTCCATGGTCGTGGACGGCGGTTTCCGAAACGCATGCTCCCTGTATTGTTTGCTGACCGTGACTTGAGCCCACTCTATCTCGCGCATTACTTTACAGTTATTCCGCTGTCATTTAGTGAGCCCGCATAGTAACATGCCGTCCTGGAAAGAGGACTAAACTCGTGAAGAGTTACAACGTTTACTTTCTCTCGTTTTTGTTAACATGGACAAAGAAACACTCGACAAGTTAAGGAATGGAATTTAGAGCGAAGAAAACATCTGTCAAGGCGAAGGACAACCTTCCACCTCCAAAGATTTTTCGAGCTGCGGACTTTCTGTGAAATGCTCCAGCACTTCTACGAGTCTACGGTAGAGTAAATTCCACATTTGATTGTAAATTTGTATCGAAATCGCTTTTTAATTGAGGGATTCTTCATATTCCTTACAGTTCTCGTAAAAGTTTTGAAAAACGTGCACAGTTCGCATCACCAAATGCTCTTCAAAATAACTTGCACATCGAGCGAAATCGCTTCAATGCGCGTAGCTTCCCTCGAAGAAAGAATTGAACGCGTTTGGTCTTCAGAAACAAGTAAAGACGTGTTTTAATAAATGTATTATTTAGAAAAGCTTACTGTCTCTTCTTCTGTGTACCTTCATTCATGAAATTTCGAAAAGTAGTAATCTGACCTAAACAGACACAAATGCTCTGTTGTGGTTTGATTTCACGCGCGAGACAACATGAGAAATCTCTTGCGGAAATTTTCAAAATTTTGACTTTGAGATTGAAAAATTCTTAATTGACAACTGGTGTATTTTATTTAAAAGTAAGAAATTTTAACTATTCTAGATCAAGTGAGTGTTGTTTTTTCGAACCTATAAATTGTCCTTTCGTACTGCACATGGTTGTTTATTACCAACTGCTAATTTAGTGAAGCGATCATAAAACACGCAGCCTTCGATGGGTTAATTTCTTTTTGATTCCTGGAGTTGTGGTCATGTTAAAAAAGCTTCCTTGTCCAGATAACTTGAAATTAATACCGTAGATTAGACAACAACTATCTCTAGACGAACTGTCTACTTTTTTTAGGGTTTTGGTGAACTCACCACGACAACAAAACTGTGCAGGTGTTTTTTGGCGCGCTAATTTACAAAGGTGGCAGTCGTCAGCTGATCACGTGCTAAAAGCATCACGTGACGTTTCGGTCGCTAAGTAACCGTGGCGCATGCCCAACACAGTTCATTTCGACCCATGGCAGAGGTCCCTTTTCGTCCCGCCCGTCAGCTCAGCGAATACAAAGGAAAAGGGGCCTCTGCTAGCAGGGAAGTTGCTACAATGCAGCCGCAACAAGCCAAAGACCACTCACACATTTTTCGCTCCCGTAGCGCATGTGGCTATCAGATAAAAAGAAATAACAATTTAAATTCTTGTAAGTTAAGATGAAGGTCTTTCAAAACAAATTGAGAACCAACTCGATTCCGTGACTGAGAAACCCACTTGTTTTCTGCGGTTACAAGGTCTCGCATGTGATTGGTCAAAACACAATAAACATTCCAGAAATATTTTCAGTGTTCACGGTTTTCTTCGCTTGAGTGTAATCGTTTATCTCGTGCGTAATTAAAGTTTATTAGCCCATTGCCTCCCGAACTCCATAACAAATATTGGCATTTGATAAGCCACATATTATGACGGCTTTTTTGGTGAAGTACTGCTAAAATGATGAAAATTCATATGCGACTTGAAACGAAAATTCCCTTCCATTTTCAGGCGATAATTTCAAGATTTCGTGGGGGCATGTGCGCAACTCAAAAGCATGCCTAGTAAGACTTTTTTCACTGCGTCACTTGGTTATTAGATACATCTTCACTTAAATGGTACAAGGACCAGATCCCCCCACAGCTATTTTTGGCCAGTGTAGGAGTTAATGGTTTAAGGGTTGACTTTTGTTGACCTGCGTTACCTCATAAAAACCAAACGTTCTCAGGTTTTTCCACTTAGTATTCCATTTTCATCGTCTCCATCATAAGCCATCCTCAAATATCGCGTCCTAATGTGTTCCTGTCATTTATTGAGTATTGTTCTTCAAAATCAAACCCTTATTGTTGCGTATTGCTTGGTCAAGTTAGCGTCGCATTTTCAAGTCCAAATTGTAACTCATTTCTATCCTTGCTTTCGTTTATCGAAGTCACTTCGTAGTAGGTTCCTACAGGATGGCTTGTATTTGGTCTAGGTGCATTTTTGTGCTTATTGCATTTTGCTGACACTATTTTCTTGCTTGTCTCGTCCCAGGTTGGCTGGCTGTCTATTGAAGGCACTTTATACATCCGGGAGCCTAAAAAGAGCTGGAAGCAATCACTAGTGTGTTTGAAGAATGGTTACTTGTCCGTCAATAAAGAGAGAGGGGTAAAAACACTTGAATTTTACTAAGTTATCCCTACAGATCAACATTTATTCAGTAGATTTCTCTCAAATACAGGTTCAGGCACTTAAACAACCTTAAGGGGAAAAAAGGTTGCAAAACCTGCTGTGGTTGCACTCAGTGTTAGTTCAATGTATTACTGTAATTCAATCCCCACTAGGATTTGACATCATCAAAAAATTAAATAAGAAACGAAACACGATAATTGTACGCGCCCCACGCTTTGGCACATTTCACATCCAGTGTTTGTTATTCGAATTTTGAGGCAAAGTGAAAGAGATTTAACCACTCTCGATAGCATAGTTCATCGTTGAATGTGGCTGCGGTCACAGTTAGGATTGTTATGATTTCAACACCCGTCGGGGAATAATTTACACTAGTGATATTAAACAGAGCACTGAGTGCGACTGTGCCAGATTATGAATTGAAATACTTGGCCTAAATAAGAGAAAACGGTAAACTCCTCGAAGCGATCCTTGTCCTACCTTTGTTACCTTGGCGCCTCACACGTAGGTGAGCTGTGAAAACAAAATTTTTCCAATCGCAGCAAATAATAGATCGTTTCCGAGTTGTCTTGTACCTCTTTTTCAAAGCGAGTGTTGGTGCACAGCCTTTCATATGAAAATGAGTTTTTATTCACGTGCAAATAAAACTCATTCTCGCATGAAAGGTTGTGCACCAAGACTCACTCTGAGAAAGAGACACCTAACAACTCATGAAATGGTGTATTAGTTGCTTTATGGCGTGTTTGGGTCATTTTAGATTCATTTCCTAGTGTAACACTTGTTTTTGCTTTTCCAGTTGATTTCAAAGGCCATCAAATCGGACAAATCTGAATCAGATCAGTGGCCGCTGCATAAACTCACTTTATACGTGGGTGTTCCAGCCGAGAAGGCCTCCAAGGGCATGGACACTAGGTAACCAGCTTTTCCCTCATCTTGAAAGATGGGAATTTAAGGCTTTGTGAACCGCAATTTTCCATAAATTTGTTTTTTGTTTTGTTTTGTTTTTCCTGACGCAAATTGCAAAATTCATATTAGTAAGGAAGAACTGAATGAATTCTGGTAGTTTTTGTTAAATGTTATCATCGTGAAAATTTTCCTTTTCGTAAGAGCAAATTGCCTGCGAGTTGTAAGAAATTGCTGGGGGGAGGGGTGGGGTAACCCTACGATGTGCAAGAATCTTATCCTTTTTTCTTCATGCTACAGAAATACTAGTGTCATATTTTGACAGGAAAATGTATTGCTTGATCTCTCGGTAACTTGTAGTTGTTTTATTTTTTCCAGCTGCGGATTCACTGTTGTTGTAAAAACAGGACAGGAAGATATCATCAGGTCAGTAACAAAATATTAAGGACAGTCATCAGAGTGCCAGTGTCTAAAGTTTATCAATTCTGTTAAATTCATATGCACTGAGGAAAGTGAAACGCAAATGGCATCTGAAAAAAAGAGAAACTTAACAAAGTTATTAAGTAATAATAATAATAATAATAATAATAATAATAATAATAATAATAACAATAATAATATTTATTACTTAATATTGCGCAAATTAACATACTTAAAGTACATGATCAAGTGCGCATTACAAAAAAAACACTATAACTAACCAAAACTAACTAAAAATATATGAATAGATCAAATAATTACATGCGTTTGTCTTAAAAGCAATACAAATGAATCTCTAGTTTACAGCTTGTTTACCCAAGTCTATTAAAAAAAAATAATTATAATGAAAAGGAATATGTATTTTTTATTAAAATTAATTAAAAAGAAAAAAGAGAGTAAAATTTATGTACACCTATAGAGAGTTAAAAATTATGTGGAAGTCTAAAGTAGTGAGTCTTCAACTTCTCTTAAGAGTATTATAATTGTCCTGCATTCTAATGTCTTCCGGTAAAATGTTCCAGATTTTGGGGGCAACTGTTTTAAAAGCCCTGTCTCCTAGTGTCTTCTTTGATCGTGCACGTCCCATTCACTCGAGGGGACATTTGGCAAAAATTGCGGCAGCGACAAAATCGTAACATGCACACACAGGAGGGGAACGCCCGAGGGAAATAAAGGAGTGGTCCGTCCCCTTGTTTTTTGTGATAAATGGCTGTCTACGTTGTAGTTGACCATGGTTGAGAGAACCGAGCCGAGAGGGCGCGTCATTGCATAAGGTGAAAGGGATTGAAGTTTGGATTTAAAACTTAATTTGTCTTATCGATGTCACACAGTAAAGCTCAATGACCTCTATATTTTTATGGTGTTAACAGATATTTGTGCGTAAAAGACAAGAGAGATATGAATCGTTGGTTAGCAGCAATACTTAACATGAAGGTAAGCAATATTTATTGCGTTGCTGTTTGTATTTATTTACAGCTGAAGATAGGTAGTTATTCCCTTTAAGACTTGACTTTCCTTAGATGGCAGTTGAATATCTGCGTAAACTTGCGTTCCTATCACGACCTGCCTGCACCTGCTAGGTGCAATGACGTAGATTCAAGCTTAAATTAGCACGCGAGTGATGGTAATATAATCACTTACGGCAAGGTGACACAATTACATCTCAACATTGTTTATTTTTTAAGACTACTCAAGAGGGGTACGAAAGGGCCTTGCAACGTCTTAGAGTCCTTTCAATCTGCCTATTCCATGCCCGTTGGCAAGTTCGTCAATTTATCAAATATTAACTGGAAAAATGTATTTTTAGCATCCTGAAGGCATCTGGTCTGACCCTTCCCAGAAAGAAGCAGCCGCCAAGGTAATGCTGTCCTCCTCCTCCTCCTCCTCCTCCTCCTCCCCCTCCCCTTCCTGTTTTTAAGGTGATTCCATTCAATTACATTGCGCATCCTTTCTGCACATTCGGAACTTGATAGGTTTTCTATGGAAGCTGAGCTGTTCAGAGAAATAAATGGTCGTTTTCTCCTAAACGAACTCGGTGACCCCACTTTTTTATTCCATTTATTTAAGGAAAATACGACTTTACATGATATATTCAAATTTGAAGAACTTTTCATTATTCAATTTTGAAATATTCCGGTTGATTCACTATTACAGCCACTGGAACCGTGCGGACGCTCGATTTGGCTATTATTTCAAATTAGTTTCATTGTTACGGCAATTTTCAGACGTTTTACTGTAACATTGTACTTGTATCATAAGAATAATGCTTATATTTCATTGCTAGTTATAACTTTGTTGAAGTAATGGGTGTCTCTAGTACAAGGATAGGTTTTTTAATATTGCTGTCTAAAGATAGCAAAGTACCTATATACTACAGCCCCGTAGCGCGAAATCAGACACGGTGACCCCCTCTTTTTATTTTATTTTTTTAATGTACTAGGTATAATTAGTAACTGTGCAAAGTTTCAACAAATTCTCATTACAACTTCTTTTTCGATGGAATCACCTTAATGTTCAGATCCTTAGAGAATAATGTTTTAAGGTCACATTCTTAATGGAGAGAGATGTTAATTCAACATAGCCGATATGTAGCCGTAAATTTTGAATTTTCCCAATGTTTAAGAAGGTATCGTCTTATTTAATGCCTTATATGACCGAAAACAATCACAGGAATTGCAGCTGCTTTTCTTGATACGCTTCGAAAAAGCTCAGGAAGAAACCCCTGCTTGTGGGGTTGCAAGTCAAACTCTTCGGGTTCATACTTTCCTATAAAGTGTCCTTACTTTTACACGCCTTGGCAGAATTGTAAAATTGATTGCCCTGGAGAGTTTCTCCAAATGGAATTTCACAAACCTGAAATATCGACAACGCGAATAAATATACTTATTCATGCAATAAATCCCGGCAGGCCTGATTTTTTCAGGCTTTCTTTTCGCAACTACATAAGTTGCGTTAATAACTGCGAGGATCTTCTTTACATTTATTTCTTCATTCCGCAGTTCAAATATATGAGTTTCATATATTCATAATTTCAATAAATCTTCCTTCCTTTTGTGAATAGCGTGCAAAAATTGTACTTAGACATGTGGGGGATTTCTCTTACCAACAGGAACAGCAGGCGGAAGAGTTACCAATGTATCTTGGAAGACAGGTCTGTTGCTTTAAAAATCTTGTCTGGCATTACCATACTGCTGAAATGGAAGCCGCCATATTTTCAAGGTTCTACCTAAGAAAAGCCAAACGACATTAACATTCATGGAAACCGTAAAATGATGCTCCAGATAAATTAAGAATTACTTTATTAGTACATCGAAACTGTTTGCGAGTGTCGTTGACTAGGAATGGCAAGAAAGAAGATGAATTACAATTTTTTATCAAGTTCTTTCCTTGTGTCTGGGATAAATTGCCTAAATCCTATTATGGTTTTCTCTCAATCCAAGACAGACATTTCTGTCATAATTTTACAGGAGTTTTGACCTTAAAACAAAATCTCCCTGGGATTGCCCCTTTAATATCGCTTTGGCAGGTAATCTGGTTGATCGAATTTTGTCTGAATTTGTTAGTAAAAAAAAGAAAGAAAGCTGACACTTTGTTTTCAAAGCGTGATTTAAACACTCGAGTGATTTTAGAATTCGAAATGTTGTGTTGGCAAACTCGTTCCTATGATTGATATTAACGGCTTGTTGTTTTATTTGTGTCCACAGTCAATGATCCTTCGACGACAAGGTTCCTCTAGAAAAATCATGGAGGAACTGAGAGTGAAACAGAACTCCTTAAGACGGCCTGGGTACAGAGACCCTCAAACGTGAGGCTCACGATTTCTTGGAGCAGTAGGCTACGTTTAAAAGAATGAATATTGTCCTTTATAGAAATTAGAATTACAGTGTAAAAATACGTTGATGGATTGTAATGCAAAAAGATTTGTCCAAAGACGGAACTGTCAGTTGAAAATTTGAAAAATTGACTAGACTGAAAACAGACGAAGTTTTGCTGAACTTCTACGTTCCCTGTCTGTAGGAGTGACGTAAAAACGTCTGTTTCGTCAGAGTAATAATGATTAAACTTAGCTTGGAAGCGCTAGAATGTGTCTAATTTTAGGTTACTCACAAAGTAAATTTCCGGAGAACCACGATCAAATCAGAATTCGAGGGTAGCTTTCAGAAAGTTAACCCAAGGCCACGTGACTTGAGTCCTCGATTTTGATTGGATGGTCGTTCTTAGAAAATGCGGGACTGGTCACACTTGCGCGTAATGTACTGTATGTCAGTCATTAATCGTTTTACAACAGTTATGGATTGATTTATCTCGAAGATAGGACTCATCTCTTCCTGTCGGAATAAAATATTCATATAAAGTAAAAAGGAAAGCGATAATGGTTGTTTTTTTCTTTTTACGAAAAATAAACACTCATTAAAAATTGTCGTTTAATTGAATTTATATTTTTAGAGAAAACAAAGAAAGTCCAATCTAGTAAATACAGGGCTTAGACTCTGTACGCCTTGCATGCCTATGTTGCTAATTGGCTACCCTTTCCGTTCCTCACAAAATTACAAATCTAGACACGAGTACATTAGGGCACCAGGCAGCAGATAAGATGTTGGCTTATAATCTAGGCATGTTTTGAAAAAGGATTTGTTTTAAACTGTTTTCTGAAAAATACCACGTCCTTTGCAACGTTGAAAGGGTGGAGTACATGCAAAGTAAGTTAGATCATAGCATTGCACGATCTGGTACAATTGTCTCATCACTGTGTATTTAGAACAATAGCGGGTTTAAGAAAACAGGACAGTGACGAAAAAGCTCTGCTCGTCGGTCATTTATCTTGGGAAATTTTTTTTGCGGTCCTCTAAAGCAACGTAGAATGAACTAAGGTATTTCTGTCACCGATAAACTATTCAATAACAACAATAATGGCGTTAAGGTTGAGAACAATGCTAAATTGTTAAAACATTTAAAACTGATTGTTCGTAGTGGTTACTTGAAAATTCTTTACCGATAGCTGTATACCTCCATCGCTCTTTGCACTTTCTGACAGTCGACATTACTGGGCGGACAAAAAACCATGAACACTCCTATATGACTTTGATACGTCAATTTTTGTAAATGACCATCGAACACGAGCTCAAACGGAAGAAAATGTAAACAAGCGGACATGAAGTAAGGAGCTACTTCACTGTTTTTTCGCAAATAAATTCGTCTTTGATTTTTTCACGGTTTTCGGTTTCGCTCAGTAAAACCACCTTGTGCAACGTAATAAACAGTGCCATAGGAAGTACTACTCAGTAGCTTTTGTCTGAATTGACACACCAGAGGCTAGGATTATCCACAGACTCAAAAAACGCATCACATGAATAAACCAATTTTTTTGACGTGATTATTTAATGTAACGACAGTAAGCTTTTAAACACGTAAATTGCCAGACATTTTGTCTGGTTATTTTGTTATAATTTTTGGTTATTTTTGTACAAATTTTAAATGAGCAAAAGAGGTAAATGAAAAGGATATGTATCTTGCGTATTTTTAGTGTATATTCTGCGAATTGTAATAAAATTTCATTTAGATTTTTAGTCAAAAATGTTTTAAAATAGTTCATTTTCTCGTCTCCATGCCCTGTATTCCAGCAAGACTTGTACTTCACAGCTTCTCATCATTGGCACCTTTTGTTTAATGCCTCTATACGTTCCGAGGTCATACGACGTGCTTAATTCTTGGGAAAGCGCATCGGCGAGGGTGGGGCAAGTGCGTGCAAATCCCCATACAAATCGTTATCTTCGAGAAGTCCTGTTGTGAGCGTGGGTGCCCTGTGATGTTCGCTCATGTTCTGAGTTAACTTACGGCTAATGTACGAGAGATTCTGAAAACAGTCTTTGACGAAGAATTGATTCAAACAAGATTTCACGAGTGGTCGCTTTGAGGAGACGGTCGTTAATGTGCGCGATTTTACAGCGTGTGCCTACTGTACTTGCCAGTTGTTTTCGGACTGCATTCTACTGCAATTCGAAAGAGCGAGTGTTAATTAAGAGCACGGAAGGCCAAACTTTGTTCAAGATAGCGTGGCTTCGCACTCGTTTAAATCTTTTTCACGACAGCAACATACAGGGTTTTTGAAAGACGCGGCTTGCGAATGTTCAATAATATAATGAACTACACGGATAAAGGCAAGAACATATCGGCTACTTACGAAACAACAGTCATTATAAACCCAAGCGTTCTCTTCCCGCTGACTCGACTTGGCGCGACATGTGACGTCACCAAATTTTCCTTTTAGGGTGAGACCACTGTGCCACCAAAAAGATGCTCTAAAGTTAGGTTGAAAACAATAATATCCATGTTTATATGAGACCATATGAGGTGGGCCACCTTCTCATAATTATAAACACAACGAAATTTTATGAGGAAATAAGGCATGGCATGACGTTACACATTTCGCGCCAAGTCAAGTGAGCGGGAAGAGAGCGCCTGGGTACTAGGCTGGGATTTGAGATAACTGGGTTCGAGTTTATAGGCAATAGGATAGGATAGTCAATAGGACATAGGACACGGGTTTGTGAGATGGTGGAAGATTCAAAATAGCCGGCGGGGTTCGGTATATAGCGGGGGTTCACTGTATTTTGCCTGTGACGGAATCGGGAGAGCCAAGACGTTCTAACAGGAAGGGGGGGGGGGGGGGGGCGAGAACCCAGTCCCCCATTTTTCTCCCGCGTTCTTGCTTCCCTTCCCCTTCCCCGTTTACGCCTGCTACGCAGGGCTAGTAGACGTTCTGATTCTCGGGTTTGTATATTCAAGAGTTTGTCTAGACTGATTTTGATTCCGATTTCGGCTAAGGAAGCAAACAACACATACAGCGAAGTTCAAGTTTTATTTACAAGACAACTAAATTACAGCCAATCTACATAACGAGTGACTATTTGAATCGAGTCTCTAAATTTACACCTCAATTTGAAATTTTGTCGTGAGATTCCGAATTTACGTGGAAATTTCGCTAGTTTAAAGACAACGTAGTTCTTGATTCAAACTGACGGGTAATTTTAGAGATTCGATTTAAAACTTCCAAATATTGGACACGAATAATTTATAAATAGATTGACTGTAAAATTGGAAAACGTGTACCTCGCCACAACATATACAGCGTAGTTTCGTTGGGTTATAGACAATTTGGGATCTCACAGTAAATGGCTCTACTGATGTGGGGAAACAAGGGCTGACTTGTGTCAACATGAATCCGAATCTGTTTTCCTTTGGTGTTTTCTCCCCAAGTTTGAATCGTTACCTAACCGTCTATCGGAGACTATTACACTGCATTTCTGTTAATTTGAAGGCAAACTTACCAGTAAATCTAACTAAATGATTAGTAAATCACAGAAAAAAGTAACGCTGCAAAGAGGAGGTTATTGAACGGTAAATCAGTGCGGAGATCTGAGAAAATAAAAAGAATTGTCATGTCGAGGATAATTCACTTTGGAAATAATTTTTTTTCACGAATGTACTGCCGAGTACATTCCTGTGGTGTGAATCGGGGGAAGAAAGCCATCACTTGCGTTTGAAAGTTGGTTTACTTGTATTTCTGTATAATGAGCTGGGTATCCATCAACGTCATCGTCTGAAAATTAAAAACAGTTGCAATTAATTTACTACTAATATTATTAGACTATCCTTGAGACAGAGAAAGGACTAATTGAAGTCTTAAGCTAACATCACACACCAACAAGAAAATTAATTTTTGATTTGGCTTTTGGGGATGAATTTCGCTAGCCAATTTAGGATTCTGACCCTAAATAAACTAAAAACGGCTTGTATATGGCACCAAGTTCCTTTGAAATGGTGTTTTAGTGTAAAAAGTTTCAAATCTTACAAAATTCAGTTAGAAAATATCAAAAGAAATATCGATCTTTTGTTTATTCAAACTTTAGATTTCGTAAGCTAAAAAAAACTTAATTCGCAAAATAAATCTGCACAATTTTCATGCCACTAAATTTCCTCAAACTAAGGCCGCGTTTTCTAGATTTCTTGTGGAATAAGAATTGGAAGAATGGGAATAATCAGAACTATTGGAATAAGAAACGTAAAAAAAACGACCGTTCCAGAAATGGACTGAAAACTAACCGTACGTTTTTTCCTCAGGCTCGGCGGGAGAATTTAAATTTGCCGCGAATGCATGCGCTGTTGTTTTGGTCAGCTAAATGACTTGACAACTTTTTTGTTCATTCTGCCCCATGTAGCAGAATACATGGAATGGCATGAACTATCAATCTAACGATTTTGGATTGAGAGAAGTTAATTAAAAAAATCCATTTCAAGTGTTCTCTTTCCATAACGGTTCCCAAAAACCGCGCCTCAAGATATCGGTAGTGCACTGCATCGATGGTGCAGGGAGATCGGCTTTACACGAATGCCGACATCTACAAGCAGCCAAAAATTGCCGTTTTAGTGTGGGAGAATAGAAAACATGGAACTTTTCCTGTGTGTAGTTGTTCATTTACTATCGATATGTTTTAATTTGAGGAGAAACAAGTGGAAAAATCAAATGACAGATTTCAAGAACTAGATGTACAGCTTTTTGAATGAACAAAGGTAGCCTGTTAGGTGAATATTAATACTCAAAGAAAGCAACTTCCCGGGATCCACGCGGAGAAAACTTACAGTGAGCAAAGACTAGTCGAAGCTGATCGACTGGAGTTGTCTACTAACCATTTTGTAACGCTTCATGTGTTTGATGTCTTTGCAAAGATTCTTCTGCGTTGTAGTTTGATGGTGGTACTTTTCTGGGACACAACTCGCCGAGTGTGGGGCGAATTCCAAAACGACCTGGAAAATTGAACCCAAAAACTACCTATAAGACCTGATATTTGTCTATGAGTAGGATAAAACAGCTCGAGTATGAGGCTTTTTGTTCGACTGATAAAAGCAAACAGCTGGGGACAAGGCATCCATGAGCATCAAGTTACCCCAGCCTTCTAAGTTTCCAAATGATTATTTATTTGAGGTGGAAATAAGCAAAGTAGAGTAAAGGTTCTTATAGGGAAAAATACAATGGTACAGGCCAGGAGGTTAATTCAATGAAGCTCACTTAAACTACATGTAACAGCAATCCGAATTATCAAATTGGCAATCTCAGTTTATCAGTTTCTAGGTTTCTCATTGGTCACTACATCAATGAAGGTGCAAAGAAAAGCCTCCGGTATCCAAATACAAGCTTTTATATCTGAACAATACTCAAACTTGAATCACTTGAAAGTTGGACAGGCTGCTGCTAAATGATCATGTCTCTACCTCATTCAAAATACTGGTACTTGACATTAGAAATGATGGACTGTGCTCGGCAAACCTTATTAAAAAAATTAGGGATGGCAGTCAACTAATCAAAACAAAGTTTTATTAGTAACGTGTAAAACCCAGTTTAAGTGTTTAATCTATACTCACGTGGATCTTCAACTCTTTCTTGTCTTCTGTGCTCTAAATGAACATTTATGATAGCTTGGGCCTGATAAAAGGAAAAATGCATCATGTAAGATTAATGGCAACAACTGGCACAGCATTGCCAATAGGTTTGTTAGGAAATAACATTTGACATATGTCAGTGGATGCATCCCACAGTCATCAAGCAAAAAACAAAACAAAACAAAACAAAAAACAAAAACGTGCATTCTGATATCTGTGGGAGGGATTCTATATTTTGAAATTCAAATCTTATTTCATAAGCAACATTACATTTCACATCAAGCTATAAGGTCAACACACATGAAAGATCAAGTGACAATTTTCATGTGGTGTTCATTTGAGGGGACTGGTTGGAGGAAATAATGTCACAAATTGTTATGTTGTGAGGACAAGTTCCTTGAATGTACCCACAAGGAGACTTGTAGCAGAGACAGTCAGCTTTGTCTTTGCTTGGTTTATTTTTTATTTGGTAGCAGGGACTTGTCACAATTGGAAACGCACAATTTAGGTGAGGGCACATAAGCATAACTGAGGGCACAGGACCCTCAAACTATGCCCTTCAAATCAAACCAGTTTAAATTCATGCAACAACTTGCAGGGGCCAAAGTTTTGTAATTGTCCCCATGACTATAGATTTTTTAAATGAAAATGGATGGTTCATGCCAAAGGACTTCTTTGCATTGACTTGTCCCAGGAACATTTTAAGTCACTAATACATGTATGTTCCTCTACCTTCTGTCTGCACAAAATGCGATCAGGATCAGTTGACAGCTCTGTACTTGCAATGTTGTTTTTGATGGCCATTGATGCAGTAGATCTCGCATGTGCCGGGAGTTGCTCTTGATAACTGCTATCTGTGAAGTCAAACTCTTCTTCTACTGGTGAACTTTTAATTCTACATCACGAAAAATGGCAAAAACAGATAACATTTTGTTAGCTGAAAATCTTGCCTTTTTGCTTTGAAGAAAATGTCAGCTAACAACAGAACAATCAAATTTATGTAATCTCATTTAAATAAATATAAAAAAGAACTATTTCTTTCAAACAAAAAAAGGTCGAGATTGAAGACGTTATTTGCTTCTGGCACAAGGCCAAATCCAGTATGTACTTTCATCAACTACTTATGTTTAACTGCCAACTCTTGAGCACAATTTCATTGAATTTGTATAATATTAGCAGTCTCTCGTTCTGCTCAGGGATATGGTAGTCATGAATGAAGTAAAAAAGAACAAGCAAGCGAGTGCAAAAAAAAGTGCTTGCCAAGTGGAAACACAATGCACATAGTGAATTGGAAAGAGAAACTACAGTATATCCCTTGAGACAATCGGGATTGATAACGTGTCTAGGGAATGCCCCATGCCCTTGAAATGTTCAACCACTGCAGTTAGTAATGCTCTTCCAATGTTGTTATGCTTCTTGAGCTTGGTTCCAAAGGTTCTTGCCATATCTCTGATGTGACCTTTTTCACAGTTCATGCAGTGGATTCTGTACACAACTCTGCATTCCTTCTCCTTGGCTGTAGGGTCTTTTGGGTTAACCAGTTGTTTGAAAGTGGATACCAACTACCAGCAATTTACAGGGATATTTTGTCATGTGACCCTCACCACTTCAAGTCACATGACAAAACTTCATATACAGTCGAAGCTCTCGTAAGCAACCACCGTGGGAATTCAGAAAAGTGGTCGCAGCTAGGACTGGTCGCTTCCGAGGATGGGCTCTTGTAAGCGACTGCATGATGAAACAATTTTAGCATAAAGCTTAGCTTATGTTAATGGTCACTAATAGTATTATGGTATTGTCTGTCACAGAAGAGGATTGTGTATGCATAAGTCAGTGAACCATTAGTGCTTGTGTTATACATTACTCTAAATTTGATCAAGAAGTGAATGCATTTATTAAAGTGTTGACTGAGTGTTGCTTATGAAAACTTAAAAACAAAGGGAAAAAACCAGTCAGTAATTCAGAAAAGTGGTCACGGTCACTTATGGGAGCGGTGGCTTATGAGAGCTTTTAACAGGGTCTGGAAGGGGGGGTCCTGATCCCGCATTCCCGCTCCTTTTTGAGGAGAATCCCGCATCCCGCCCTTTTTTCATCGCTATCCCGAATACCGTTTTTTCTTTCCCAAAAATACGTTAAGAAAGACTAATTTCTGCAAAAGCTAATAAATTTAAGATGTAGATTGGCCCTTTTGATTGATATTTTTCGCTCGCCTGGTTGATTCGCTTTTGCCACTAGAACGTTTACTTGGGTCGTGACGCTTTCCCGAATTCCCGACAAACAAGCCAAAAAATCCCGCATCCTGTGCCCAAATTTTGGCGAATCCCGCTTCCCTGGTAGCAGTCAAATCCCGAATCCCATCAAGATATTTTGCGTTTTCCCGAATCCCACACCGTATTTTGGTCAAATCCCGGATCCCGAGAATACCCTTCCAGACCCTGTTTTAATTACAAAGTTTAAGTGACAATTCAAATGGGTTTCACAATGCTGGTCATAACTAGAGCTGGACACTTACAAGAGTGGTCGCAAGGAGAGCTTCGACTGTACCATTACTTGATAAAGATTCCATGATCCTGATAGAGTGACAGTATCACTGTTTCTCATAGTTGATCAGTATTCACAACCAGACACAACAGGATCAGTTGGACATTGTCTTAAGATAATGTAATTAATAGGCCAGGTATGAAATTGGCACATAAAACTTGTCAGATAAACAATCATTTTACTTACTTTCTATTTGTTAGAAGAGTGTAAATCTTTTCCATAAGTAGAGCAGCAGCATTAGGCTTACAGTGTATAGTTCCCTCTATGACCTCCTTAGGAATGTCAAACTCATGCCGCTGAAAAAACTAATTGACAAGAGACCAACTAAGCCACAAAAATAAACTTTCATTGCCCAGGTCATGAGATAAAAGAAGCTAAAATGATTTTACTAATTAAAAGTGCAAAGATACTGGTAAAAATGCTTAAATCTTCCAGCAAACTAGACCTTCTAAAGACAGATGTAATATTCAATATGTTAGGAATGTGGGTCACAAAAAAAATATCTGTTTCCCCTGCAGTTAATCAAATTAGGCAATACTGAGACCAACTTCTGTTGAAGACTTGCTTTGGATAACCAGGGTTGTGATTAAACTGTGAAGAAGCCAGATTCTCAGGGAAAGTAGCTGGTCATAAACTAAAGAAATTTTCCAATGCCTGCTGTGTTATAATTGGGGTTCCACTGTAGCTGATGGCCATAAAATTATGTACCAGTCAAAATGAAGCTTCAACATCTCCCCACCTCCCCCGGGTAACCCAGCGGGCATTTGAACTTTTGAAGATTGGCTTGTTCAAATTCCCTCCCCTTGGGGCCAAAACGCTGTTCAAATGCCCCACCAATTAGTACTGAAATACCTCTCCTCAAAGACAAATTTTGTCTTCAATCAAGCACTGTTCACGCTTTTCAGAGAGAGATAATTGCCGTAATGACACCTTCAAACTTCTTTTAAAGACTCTTTTGAAACAGTTATTAACTAAAAAAGGCGAAATTCTATCTTGAAAATCCGTCAAACCCTGAAAAAACTGAAAAAACTCATGGGCGTATTACACTAGAACAAGAGGTAAATCAGGTTCAAATTCCCCATCTTTCTCAGGCAACGTTCAAATTCCCCCCTCCCCGGGCACCATGCACAGTCAAATGCCTGGGGTATGCCTGGTAGGGGGGGGGGGGGGGCAGTGATGCTGAAGCTTCGATTTGACCGGTACATTATAGCCAGCTGCTGGCTACTGTTTTGACAGCACTGGGTAACTAAAGTCAGTTAAGCCACAGTTAATAAACACTCTTAGTCGTTGTCCCAGTCACACATACACACAAACACAACATCTTTATTAAACCTCCCATGAGCGTGTCCCTGAGCATATGGATGACCATGGTTTCAAGGGTGACAAATTCCAAGAGGTGGCAAATTAAAACAAGTTACATGATCATGCAGAACAAAAGGAATCAATTCCCTCTACTTGTCTGGACAAATCTTTCAGTATAAAGTAAGAACCTCTATATGTGAATAATATTATTTTTATAGATCCCTTTGGTAAAAGCATAATTCACCAAATACTGATGTTTAGTGGCTTTTATATTTTACTAACCCTCTGAAGTTGAGACCAGTTTCCTTGTCTGCTCGGTAATGACGTTCCATTGTCATAAGAATGCATTTCAATTTCTTGCGGAAAATACCAAGAGAAAATCTCTGCCACCAAATATCCATTTGAAAAATCCCTATTTTAAATGTAAAAAGGTAAATAAACACAAATAAATACCTAACATAAGCCATAATCTTGTACTTAAGATTATAAGCTGTCCCTCATCGCAAAGATATGATCGAACCTCAAATACCCCTTGACAAAAAAATACACGCCATTTTTACCTTCTAGTATTCCTAACGGGATGAGAAAGATCCAGACTTTGCATCCATTTCAATATTTCTCGTGGTAAACCGCTCATTTTCGCGAAAAATTAAGTTCTACAATTCTATAACAGACTGAACGAAAGAAGTGAGAGTTTTACGTTTCCAAGGGAATTATTACCCATAATTCTTCTTGATAATGCCAGCAACATCGCGGGCTCAGGAGCACAGGTTAGGGGAGGGAGGTAGGGGAGGGAGGGGTGGGTATGTTCTTTTGTTGAAGGTTTTCGATAAGTGTATGGGGTTTGTATGGGGGTATGGGAATGTTAGGCGAGACTGTCGCCACGCAACCGGATCCCCAGTGAGCATATTGTGTCACATCAATTGGGTTGATAAGGTAAATTGGCCACCGTAAAAAACGTAAAGAGATTGAAAGAGTGACGTTTCGAGCGTTAGCCCTTCGTCAGAGCGAAGGTGTTTCACTTTCCCACCGACGCAACACCACAGTTTCTTTATAAACTACCTCCTTTGTTTGTTTCTTCTCGTCATTCGGGTGATTGGAGGGGCTAGGAGTAAGATCATAAGAAGAGGAAAGGATGGGTTGCGGGGGATAAGAGTCGACAGATGTGAGACACTGTCTTGATATTGGTGACAATAAGCTCTGTTTGTTCAAGGATGTTTTGAATTGCTAATACTTTTGTTTGAAAATTCAAAACAGGCCATTATAATTATTTTCATGACTCTGAGGTTCACTGCCCTTTTTCAAGTGATATTGATCCGAACTGTTCAGTGTAGTTGTCTACATTGCCCAAACATTGTTCAAATACCGAAGGGTGAAAAAGATGAGTCCATCCAGGAGTCTCTAAACGTAGAAAGCTGATCAACAAGACTGTGTGTGAAACACTGCTGTCTTCTGCTGACTTCTGCGATGAGTTTCTCAAATATTTAATGAGTCGGTTTAGAAAAATGAAGGTTTAATGGCAGAAACAGTCCTTAGCTTAATAAAATGGAAGATCTTAAAGGCACTGTGTTATCTTAACTTTTTTTTATCAGTCGACAGGATTTGACTCGAATTCGAAGGGTGAATAAGGACTTGAGGCTGGGGATGACAGAGGCGTATTTTTGAACTAACTGACCCACCAACTGTCAAATATTTCCTTCAGCAAAGACAGAAGATTTCACGTTCCATGTATAGACAGTTTTCCACGGTTCTGTTTGCTTTGTTCATAAAAAAGTTAGGTAATGAAGAAATTGCACCAAGATCTAATTTACTCAAACAACCAAACACCGTTCGAACAAATTAGAAAATTATTTTCCAAGCACGTGCTTCTGTTTTAGAACTATTGATCAAAATATTGAGGCACGTGGAAACAACCTTTTAGCCACCAGTTAACTACCTGCAATCGGTCTTCAGGGTTTAAACCGCCGGAAGGACAGTTCTTTCAAGTAAACAGTAAATTCAGCTGGAATCGCTGGCTTGGAACGAACAACTCAAAATCCAGTAGGGAAGCACGTGCTTGCAAAAGTACAATTTCATTTCTGTGACAAGCCGTTTGCTCTTGGCAACTAAAGTACCACATTGGGCCGTAGTTATACAGCCTTTTAACTTCTTTTATTCGCGCATCGCGAACAGTATACTCAGACAAAGGGTTTAAAAGCTTCACGGTATGAATTTAAAGTGAATTAGTTATGTGTTTTTAAACACGTGGTTTGCTAAGGCTCGCACATGTTTGGTCAATTTGTCCATTGTTCATATCTATTGTTTCACCAACATTGCTCAGTTGTTAGCTGTTAATTCAGGCGTGAACACGCAAAAAGGCTCTATACCATATTTTTGGGCGGAAGAAAAGCTTTCTAAAAGGCAAGGTACAAAAAGAGATCAATTAAAATTAAGGAAAGTTTTCGTGCTGGAGTAACAAATGGGTTTGTTTTTGTGCGCCCAAACCTCATTAAATGTCAAAACAACGGTAGTTGGTGGTTTCACAGCAACATATCGTTCTTAGCAAATATGCAATTTTCGCGCGAAAAATTAAATCCCCTAAATTTTAAGCCAATGAAAACACGGAAAAGAAAGTAAACCACCTGCTAACCAATCAAAACGCAGTTTGTGTCGCAATATAACAGGTGGACTATGGTGAGAGAATTGATCATAAATTTAACATTATTTCTGCCTATAGTAACAGGTTCTACGGTGATAAAAAAGTCTTTTGTAATCTCCCTGTCAGAGAGGCTCTTTGTTAGGGAGGAAATTAATTCAAAGAAACAAATTTTCTTTTAGTTAAATTGAATCTTCGCAGTAAAGAGGCTGCTTCGCAATTTGGGAAGAAGATTTCCTGTGATATTTTTCGTGAGGAAATTTTCCAGGTCTTTTCTCCTTCAAAGGAGAATACCGCATTGTTTTCATTGGAATATAACTACATATAATTGGTTTATTTTTCGCAGAGAAGTGCGCAACGTTTAAAGGGCAGTGAACTGGCCATTGTCGGAGGATCGCTCAAAAGAAAGAACATTCGCAGTTCGCGATCATTTCGTTCTGAAGAACTTTAAATCCTGAAATATCAACTGAACAGTTCACGCGGTGAAAATGGCGGAGAGCGGAGAAGCAAAAATAAGCTTGGAAATTACTTCGTATTCTCCGGTCGCTTCAGTGATAGCTCTTTACTGTCTTATGACCATCGGGATAAATCTTTTCGTTTGCTATTATATCTACCGCAAGAGGAGTCTCCGATCATCTTGCACGGCGCTGATCGTGGCGAATCTGGCCGCGATAGATGTTTTGGTTTCAATCAAAGATTTGCCACTTTTAATCTCTGTGAGCACAAGTGGAAGGTGGTATTTTGAGGAACACTGGTGCTGGAGCTATGGACTAACAAATGTAATCTACATCATTGTGTCGATTTCAACGCTCGTTACGATCACAACCGAACAGTATTTCCGAATTACTGAAACACAGAAAGTTCCGTCGAATGCCTCTCGTTCGATTCCGTTGGGTTACATCATCGCGCACACGACTCTCTCGTACTCCCTGTCTTTGTTATGGAGCAAGTACGTGTTTATCAGCAGAAAAGCCTTTTGTGAAGTTGACTGGCCCCCATCCGGATTGAGTTTCACGCTCGTCACTTCCTGCATTTTTCTGATCCCCGTCTCACTCTTGATTTACAACTTCTTTGGAAACGACACGGAAGAGAAAAGCACCAGCGATAAGGCCAAGTTAGCTAAAATGGAGGGCGGAGAGGATGAAAGCGAGGAAAGCAAAGCCCACTGCCGTCTGCAGCTCGCTATTACAGTGTTTTTGATCACGTGGTCTCCCTACGTGATTGAAAGTTTTTTCACGTATTCTTCTGAAGTCCCAAACATCGTTGGAGTTGTATGCGCTTTTATTCCGATCGTAACTACCACGCTTATTCCACTCTGGTACGTCAAGTGGAAGAGAGAAATGGACAGATTGTACCCTGTTGTTCCATACGTTCAGAATTGTTAAGACATTCAGTCTTGAGAAAAACTAACATGGCTTAAAATTAGGCTTAGAAAATTCACCAAATGCATTTGCAAAATACTGAGGAACAAAGAGAACTCCTGGAAAGCACTGCTCAATAGCTTCAATAGCTTTCGCCTGTTTGTATGTTAACACTGTGGAGTTAAGTCCACAAACACATGAGCGGTAGTAAAGAAGCGTAGTTTGGCTGTGGGGCTAAAATTAAGTAAATTAATTTGTGGGCTAAAATTAAGTAAGTTATTTTTGCATTAGTGGCTAAGACGATTTAATAGTTTTACCACTAGTTAAGGTTGAATTTATTTCTCTGCTTATGCAGATCAAGTTAACTTGAAATGAAATATTGAGCCGGGGAGGGAACGCCCCAGGCAATGAATTTTCTTCACTCGGTTTCAATTAAAACAACAAGTTTTATCAATAGAGGGTATACTCTCTCATTTCGTGTAAATATTTTAGTTCTCGTGAAATCTATTGAATAAATGCGATGATCAGTTTATCACTTACAAAATGGGCAAAACTGTGGAATATATTTTCTAAATTATACCCCTGAGCTGTTGATAACAGTGACAGTACAAGTAATAGAGTTTTGTTTTTTTCCAATATATTGTAGTTTTCATTAAAATCTATTTCGATATAAAATTGTGGCCCGTCAATTATGGACAGTTTGCGTTTGCGCAGTTTAAAGGTTTTCTTCTTGTGAGTGACAATACTCTAAATCAAGAGATTTCAGCCACTATTTCAGCCACAAAGCCGCTATTTATGCAATACGCAACTGCTCAATTGTGGGCTTTCATTAATATTTTGGCTGATTTGAATTAAGGTATAATAATCAAGCATATTTGTTGCGTGGCTTGGTTGCCCATTGTTTCATAATGTATCTCTTTGTAAAAGAAATAAAAAATTAAAATTATATGTTAAATGCCTTGAAATTCATGACTTTCATTGTTGATGTATTTTAATTGCTGACTATGACTGATTACGTGTAGCCACAGTGTAGTGAAAAAAAAATTATTGTTTCTCTAGACTTAAAAGGCGTGTTACGAGGAAAACCTCTGATAGTTATAGTATAGAGACCCTTAATAGGGAGGGATCATCAAAACGTTGCTCAGTTTCAGCCCGGCTCCACTTATCTCTGTCTTCCACCCAATCTTCTGAGCAAAATAAAGGAGTTAACCGAAGGCATAAGACATTTACAGCTTATTTGACTGGGGAGATGCTACTAATCACTGAGTATTAGGGCGAATTTCATAGCAAATAAAGGTTTATAAGGTTGGCCCGTATGATCGTAGACGATCGCTAAGTCGATGACCTAACACTGAGTTTTGCCCGCTTGCGATAGTTGGTGCAGTCACAGGGAAAACATGGTTCCTTTTCCGGTCAGGATTGTAAAATACAGGCCGCAGATTGCATCTGTCGCAGATTGCTAACATTGTGTTTCTTGCACTTGACAGTTTTTTGCTAGCGACTGTTAGCGATCGCTCGTTGACGTGAATGCTATCTGCCCTCCATAATGTTTTTTTTTTCTCGCATAGGCCATAGGACTTGACTGAGGAGAGTTCAAACAGTTGCCTTTCGTTTTAGATCGCTGATCTCGTGCTCTTATTTAGGTTTAATCTTCCATCAAGAATTTCACTGTATTACCGAGGAAGACTAGGGGTGGTGAACGGTGAATTCAAGACTTTGCAAGACGACGAGACTATCGTTTTGTTGCGCGAGCCTGAGACTCTTTTAATTATTTTTAAATTGCAGGCCCAAAACTTTCAAGAACCAAAAAATTCGAACCCGAGACTTACAGATCAGCCGGGGGCAACCAAATTTGTTACCTAATCACATCAAAACTTCCAGATTCATTTTATAACGAGATCAGACTCTAGGCGACGTCGCAAAAAGATTGATATCCTGAGACGGATAGGTCGCAAAAATCGCTTAAAAATCGAAACTGCCAGAAACTTACAATTCAGCGGAAATTTTGCGAGACCGGAATTTTTGGTAAGACCATTCGCCATCCTTAAGACTGAAAGCTTGGCAACAATGAGACCTTCTTTATGAAGATTTTTTTAAAATCAGCTCCTCTCATTTCCTTCTGTTATGAACCCACCCTGCTGTAGTAGGCTTGGATAAATTCTGCCGGCAGAATTTCGAGCGGAATAAGCGATTTTTGAGGCGAGCATTCTGCTGGCAGAATAAGGCATTTTTGAGCAGAATTTGAGCAGAATAACGGAAAATCAGTGACACTAATAGATATGCATAACAGTTGTAAGAAAAATTGAAAACTAAATACAAAACAAATGGTAAATACTTAATGTGATTATTAGCTAGAAGGCACTCACATGATTCACTGTTTCGTGCAAAATGCAAAATCTTATTAGTATTTAGGGGTTAGACCCAGGGTCTCTTCCATATTTGTGAGGGGACCAAGCAGAATTTGAGCAGAATAAGGGCGTCCGAGCAGAATTTCGAGCCGAATAATCAATTTTTATGAACACTGCCGGCAGGCAGAATAAGCCATTTTACAAGCAGAATTTATCCAAGCCTATGCTGCAGTTTTCTTCTCTGCGCGTGTTCTATTGTGTTTCGTCATGAGCTCCTGTGCTCTTGTGGGGACTTGTAGCCTGCGTAGCAAGCGTTTCTGTTGGGCTTTCCACAGGTTTGAAGCATTTTTTGCTTTTTGGAACGCGCGAAAATTGGAGCGAGCGCCACTCCTCTCATCAGTGCATGTTGCGCTCGCCCCAATTTTCGTGCCTCGAACGGGCGGAAAAACCTACGGAAACGCTTGCTTCGCAGGCCAGGGGACTTGCTGCAAAAGTTTACAAACTATTCAGTTCCAGTCTCCCCTCTTCTTTCCTTCCCAGTGGCCCTTGCAGGTGCTAGTAAATATCTCTTCACTTCCGATTTTCCTTCTCTAGCTGCAGTAAATTTCTTCGAAAACGTGCTGTGAATGGCGAATTTTGACGCTATTTTTAATGAAGATCTCCAGGAGGACGAGCGGGGCTCGCGTGCTTCTGACGAACATGTTCAAGTGACCCCAGAACCGGTGGTTATTCGCGGCGTCGGCCACATGACTGTGTGAGTTGTGTTTATGGTTTTTCTAGAGTGTCTGTGTTTTACAAGTCTCTTTTGGCCCCCCTAAGCTAACTAATCCCTTCATATCCAAGAACACCAGGAATTGATTTCGTCTTCCTTTTGCTTGTTCTTGTGGTTTGTAGGTTTGGTCTTAATAGCAAATTTGATGTAGAATTTCAGCAAGGGCTAAGTGCTAAGGTAAGCTTGTTGTTTTACTGAGATCACACGAGGACGGATAGCGTGGTCGTTTTGGAAGGGACTGTTTTGTGCTTTATATATTTTATTTGTGGTTCATTTTGCCTTTTGATGTGTTCCCTTGACGTTATTCACAGAGGGTTCCGTTAAAGAAATGTTAGAGTTCCAAGACTACGTATTTTTTTTCTCAGTGAAAAGGATTTAAACCAACATTTGTATGCCGGCTAGGACAAACTCTTACCATTGTGTGTTTCATTTTTTCTTTGTTTACGTCTACATTATCCTTGCTTGAAGTCTTGATCTTTTGTTGTCCAGTGTAAAACAACCAAAACTATTTACTCTACCTTCTTTGACTGTATGTTCAGACTTTCACTGTTTTAGGAACCGGCGCTGGAGGTGAATAACTTCGTTAAGCACAATTTTAATTTCGATTAATTCCTTTGATAACGCAGCCACCAGCAAGCACAGGATTTTGTAAACAAGTCTCCTTAGGGAAAAACAATCGTTAGCTTCTCAAACCCATACTTCAAGAGAGACAAGTTCTCATTTCTAACAATGCTATTTTATTTAAATATCATTGCTCAATATTTGTCAAAAAAGTTATTTTTGTTTAATCTATATTAGGCATTTGGGTTGAAGATATCAAATACTTTTCCCGTTTGTGGGACTAAATTGACTTCAAAAGAAAGTTGTAAAATTTATCGAGGAACACGTAACTTTTTTTTATTGAGTTTTAAAGTCTTTTAGTGCCAGCTTCTGCATGCACTGTAATTATTAGTTCGTGTTTTGGCATGTTTTGTTTAGCATGGGTAAAGGGAGCTGCTGGAAGGATTATTAAGCCACTGGGGCTAACTGAGAATGAGAGTTGCCTAGAGTAGAGGACAGTTGAAAGTCGCACTCATTTGGCCTTAAATTCTCTTGTGCTCTCAGCAACTCTTGAGTGCTCTGGAAAAGTTTTAATCTGCAGAAATTTAAGTCAGGATTTACGAAAGTTCAAACTATTGTTTTTGTTTGGCATCTAACTCTCATGCACTCTCTTCTAAACTTACGTGGTCTCAAAGGGTTGGAACTCTCATTAACTCTTGGCAATTCTACTCTTATTTGGCTTAGGCCTAAGAGGGCCCCCACCCTCCCCCTGTTGTAAAGTATTATGCACAATAATTGTGTATGTCCCTGTCAGTCTTGTTGTACTTGACTTCATCTATAGCTAGACTTGGCCAATGGACTAATTTTAGCCAGCTTTGTTGGCTATTTAATTCCTGGCCCAGGCAATGAAAAAATTAATCAATTATGTAAACGTTATAGACTGTATCAATCAAGTGATGAAAATCGATACTCACAACTCTTCTGGTGATTACTGTTGTCGATTTTATTGATTTTAGTGATGGATGTTGATGGTACGTGTCTTTAATTTCTGGCATAGATTGTTTTTTAAAAGACGTGTAATCGCAGTAAAATGATTGAGGTGTCTTTGTTCACAAGTACAACTGTATTTGTATTTCAGTAAATGTGGTTTATTAAGTTGGCAGGATAACTGTGCTGTATTGACTCGATTATCTGCGAAAGTGACATCTAAGGTATCTAACCGATGATTCTAAGCAACTGCCAAGGACAATGTTTTGACAAAACTGGTTATAGAAGTTGTCATTGTTATTAAAGCTCACATATTTCAACATAATAACAATAATTTTTGATAAAATTGATACAAGTAATTGAAAAATCGATACATATTGATTTCTCGCAACAAATCCATTTATCAATTATTCTTGATTTCTGATACAATTAACTAATTTTATTGATTGTTATCAAATGTTATTGATTTTCAATTTTATCGATTGCCCAGGCTGGGTTTAATTAACTCATATATGGCTTAAACTCTTGCAACACATATGGTGCAAGTTGTCGCTTATATGCTAAGAAACAGTTTACTTTCAAAGTATTTTTTCTTGCTTTACATTAGTCTCTCAATTTCTCACAAATGATTTTATATTCATCTGCAGGTTGCCCCTGAAGAGTACAAAGCGACTGTTACAAGGGTCAACAGAGTCCTCTGTAAAACAATGCCAGTCAATGTGCGCTGGTTACTCTGCGGCTGCATCTGTTGTTGCTGCACTCTCGGCATGTCTATGTGGCCTGTTGTTTGTCTTAATAAGAGAGTAAGTAGCGATGATGGTTTTACTGTGCGTAGAATTTCTTGAAAAACATAGATTTTTGGCAGTGTAACTGGGTATCAGGGACAGTGGAAATGAATAGTAATAACATTATTCTTGGATACATAGCATTTTTCCAGAAGTAATGCTAAAATTTGATGCTGGGGTTCTCAAAGACTTTTGAAGTAGATGTCTAGTGCTCAAAATTTACTTTTGGGAAATTTACTTTTGGCTGAAAATGTACTGGTGCCCGTAGGTAGAATGTGATTGGTTGAGCAACGAGTTCGGACTGTCGACATCTGGTAAGAAGGCATTTGGGTGAGGAAGGTAATACGACTTCCTTAAAAACGTCTGCCTGGGAGGCCAATAATACTGGAGACAGGGCTCAGACTTCCTTGTATTTTTGTGTTTCGCTTAGCAAACAGTTTCATAAATACAAGTAAGCTGCAGCATTTTGAACCTACAATTTCAGCAAAAATGTGCAGCTTATACACAAGTTCTTACTGTAAATCGTTATCAATTTACAAGGGCAACAAAATTATTGACAGTCACAGACAAACCAGTCGTCATCAGGTTCCAGGTGAAATTGGAATAAGAAATGCTGGTTTTTGATGGAAAAGGAAAACTGGAGAACTATTTCATATTGTTTCAAATAAATCTATCCTAATATGTTTCTTGTTCTAACAGTGTAGGAAACATGAGTCTCAAAGGAATTTTTGCATAAACTGGCCCTTACTTGTTATTCTTTTATCACAGACAAGGCATTCAATAAACAAGATTTTAGATGCTGAAAACTGCCACCTTTATCATAAGGTAAATAATTTTATATTAGCTTATATGGAATTGTTATTTAGATCCAAGCTAATAATGTACACAGTCTCAATCTTAAACATGTCAAATGTTTTTCCTTCATAGCTCGGTCTGCACTGGCGTTTAAACAAACAACGATGTAATTCCAGTAACATGATGGAATATGTAAGTGTTATTAATAGCACTACTTCAAACATAGAAAGATAGACTTTGAAGCTATTAACTATTAAAATGTGTATTCAGTTTGTCACAAACATAGGATCAAATCCCCTAGGGGGCTACTCAGGTAAATCAGTGTCTGGAGGTGCAAGTGAGGCCAAGGTTTTGTATGCAATAAATCCAGTCAGGCTAAAACTAGACCCCAAAAAGTCCAACGGCCCAGATCATAACCCATAAAGGGCCATTCTGCTCTGCCTAAGAACCCTTAAAAAGTACCTGCCAAAATCTTACATGTACTACCTAATAAACTCCACCAGAAACTTTCTTACCCATAAAAGTCCCCAAACGCTAATTAACCGGCCGTCGCTATGGCGACCGCCGGTTTATAAAATGAACACGGTTTTTCGTGAAAGCAAGTTGGCTTAACATACGAACAAAGTGCTGTAAAGCTTGTGGTACGGGTACTCAAGAGCGGAACTGTCTTATATAAGACGCATGCACACATTAGTCTGCTGAATGTTACCTTCGTGTGTTTTTGTCTTTTAATTTACAGTATTTAAGATATGAACGGCGAAGGGTTAAGTTTGGGTTTTTTTTGTATATCTTGTATAACGCATGTGCAATTGATTAAAGCAGCTAATAGGATTGAATGCGAAATTGGCTGTGTTGTCTGATCTAGTTACTGGTTATGGTGAAAATTTTTTTAGCGCAGGAGTTTTTTTATTGGGATTGACATTTTGAGGGATGTAAAAATGTGGGAGTCAGAAGGATTTGTGAATCTCAGAAGCATATCACGCTTCTGTGAATGTGATTTGCTTTGAAAGTTGCATTTTGTATAGGAGCGGTGTAATATTGTGCTACGTGAGAGGCGGTTTCCCTTGGCGTTTTGTGGGGGGGGGGGGGTGGTTTGCGAAGTGGATTGTAAGGTTTCTGATTGGCTAACTTGTATTTCGCAGCGGACAAAAAGGACAGTTGCGTTTTGCTGGCGTGGGCTAGGAAGAGAAGGAATTGGTACAAGTATGATGATGCAATATTAGTTGATTGCACCATCAGTACATGATAGTTCTTGTGAACGGAGAGAGATGAGGGTTTATTTGAGGCGAGAAGTTGATACGAAGGAATCGTCATTAATAAGGAGATCAATTAATAAGGCAGGTGTTGCGAGTCTTTTTGCATTGAAAGAACGAAAATATCTGAACATTATCGACGGATTTGTGTGGTTTGCGTGTGGTGTTCACTAAAGGCTACAAGCAGTCTCTCTTTCCGTTCAGAGATAGTGAAGGAGAAGAAAAACAAGCGAGTGAGTGCGAAATCGATTGCGGCTTGACAGGCGCATTAGCTTTCAAAGACGTGGGCGACTTTCGTCCCCGCTCGCTTGTTTACTTTGCAAGGGGATTCCCAGGTTAGCAAACCGGATTTAAACATCACGTCATGAGATATGCCTTGACGTGCCCCATACTCTGACGATCTGCTCGAGCTCGTGTTTATCAAGTGTTATATTTTGATTCTACTGCTATGTTCACTGTTTGTATTTAAGGTCTAGGCACAACAGTAAAAACTTCGTCGTCCCTGTGTGAGCATTCTCTGTTGTGGACGAATTTATATCGACATTCAACGTTTGAGTGAATTTGCATTTTTCAGTACAAATAAAAGCGATAAGAAAGACAGGCTGAGTCATCAGAGTTTAAACATTACGTCATCCAGTACCGCTATAGTCTAGCCTGTTCCAGGCATTCAGATAGTGGAGCGTGAGCGAAAACTAAAGCGAGCGAAAGAGCGGGAAAAAACGAGGGGAGACTGGTGGAGAGGACGAGGGAACGCCTGTGAAATTTTCTCAAAGGAAGCCGTTCCGGTATACCAGAATCTGGTATACCCTCTGATTGGCCAAATTTGACACCTCCTGTCAGCACCAGAGGGTTGTTGACGCAGACAAGAAATGCGATATGGCGTGCCCGTGCGAAGGTCATCCTCCATCGAGTCACGCACGGTTAAATATCTGTTTACGGCAAGCGCTTAACTATTTAACAAATGTGGATACTTTGCAAATGGAATAAAAAGATTGTCTTCAAACGTGTTTCTGGGAAGAGGTCTCATTGCCATTCTTCCAACAGGATTGGAAACAGCTTGATCTTTCAACTATTTCCAAGGTTAATCAACGCATTGCAAAGAAACGCTGTTTCTAGGATAATTGTGGTCACTCCGCTTGTCGTAATCATGAAAGACCAAGTAGAACAGCTTCAAAGCATTGGAATTAGAGCGCTGGCTATCGAAGTAGATGAAGAAGAAGCAGGAGAAATGGATCGGCTAGATTATTTATGAAAGTCATGAAAGCCTGCTGTCGAAGGAGTGGAGGAAAGAACAACAACAAACACATCTTAGCCATTGCAATCGATGAAGACGACGAAGTTCATTCCGTCACAGAGTGAAAAACTTTCTATTCATCAATTTGATAAACCGATGTGTATACAAAGTCGTCTGTGATTCTCGTTACCTTTATTGGTCCAGTAGTGGAGATGACATTTGCTTTTCCGTATCGCAGAAAATTTTGCAATGTCCATTCGGCATGTCAGATTTCTTAAAGCATAACCAGTACTTTTCCCAACGCTTCAAACTCGGGAGAAGCCTATTTCGGTGAGCATAATTACATAACTTTCTTGTTTACTTTGACCTGACCTTGGGTTCATGTTTCTCTGCCGCTGTCGGTGGTCTAAAGTGGGCGGCATGGGCTTTTTAAAATTAATTTCACAGGCGTTCCCTCGTCCTCTCCCCCAGTCTCCCCTCGTTTTTTTCCCGCTCTTTCGCTGGCTTTATTTTTCGCTTGCTTTGTTTTTCGCTCGCGCTCCACTATCTGAACGCCTGGAACAGGCTACTATAGTCAAAATATTGTGTCACACAATCACACTTTTCGTCACACCAGATCGTATAAATAGAGGATTGCGCTAATATTTGTGAAACCTAGGGGTGGGGAGGGTGAGAATGGCTGGTTAAAATGCCCAATGGGCTTTCTTGTTTCAAATGCAAAGATCTTTGCACCCCTGGACGTCAGTGGAAACCAATGACCTTCCTCCCACCTGTCACATACTCTGAATACTGAACTGCAAGACATAATTCTTATGTGCAACATGCATAGTGTGGTGACACTTTCATCATTGATGATTCTAGTGGTATGTGGGACGTACAGTTGTATGCCATATGAAGGACTTTGTGCAAGAGGGGTGTAAGTAATACTCTGCACTTGAAATCCAAAGTACTTCAAGTTAGCTTTACTTTTGTGTCTTTCTGGTCAGAAATGTAGCTCTACATATTAAGGTAAAATCACACATGAGCCAAGGATGCCCACACAGCCAGAGTTTAACCTGGTTTCTGTAGCAATATGAAGCAACTGAGAGTATTACTACTCCCCTCTGGATATGATGCCAGTCCATCGTAGGGTTACCCCCAGTAGTATGTTGGCAGTACCCATTTTATACAACTTGGTGGAGAGAGACAATGTGGGGTAAAATCTCTTGTCTGAGGAAACAACACGATGGCAGGGACTGAGCATCAGATGTTAAGAAATGAAGTCCAACACACTAACCACTACACCACCAGGCCCCCAGTTCTAGGTATTTATTTCTCCTCTTAAAACAAAACAGAAGAAAATTTTCAGTTGCTTTTGGCTTAAACAGAGAGCAAAAGGAATCAGTCATGCTTTGCATTACTTCCTGTCATCTTCTGGTGAAAAAATAGTGTGCTAACACGTATTGAATTGAAGATCCAGGTCAAAGTATGAACACAGAACCTACATTTTGTTCGCAATAAACAGACTATATGCCAAAGTACAGTCGAACCTCTCTACAACGGCCACCCAGAGGACAGAATTTACTGGCCACTGTAGAGAGGTGGCTGTTATGAGGAGGTAGGGATGTAATATGACACCACTCGAGAAATCATTTAGCAATAATAATTATTATTGCTTGTATCTAACCTTAAAATAATCAGTGTTAGTCAATGACACTACAACTCAAAAGAAGTGCAGAAGGTCTTAAGCAAAAAATATAATGTCATGAGCTGGCCGTTGCAGGGAGGTTAAATAAGAGCAAATGTATGGATTTTCCGCCGGGACGGAAAAATAAGTGGCCATTGCAGAGAGGTGGCTGTTGCAGAGAGGTGGCCGTTAGTAGAGGCTCGACTGTAGAGCTTTTTTGAAGCAATTTGGTGTGCAAAGTCATCACTTACAGCCCCCCATAACTTGCACCAAGTCCTTGATTGATCACATATACAAGAGCTGAGGAGGTGCAAACGATGTTTTGGAGGTTCTAAGATTGCAGTTTCAGTGTTTAAAACAGCTGAAAATTTTGTCCAGGCAGTTTTTTGGCTTAACATAGTGATAAGCTTGTTATTGTTATGTCAAACGGGGAATGGTGCTTTTGGGGAAAGTTTTCTGCCACTGCTATTCTTGTTTGGTGTAGTTGACCATAGCTATTAAATTAGGGCTATAACTGCACCTCCCCATCCTTTTTTTCAACAATTTGTAAACTGTGGCCTGCACTTTACATTTAATGGCCATTAAGTTTTTTTTTTTAAAATAAACAAGTCACTTATTATTAATTATTATTATTCAGACAAATTGAAAACAAAAGCTAGAAAAAAAGGGTTACATAAGTTACATTACAATACAAAAAGCATACAAATTTACGCTGAATAAATATTTTTGGTATAAATACAGGCGTGATTACATAATTAAAACACAAAGGAAGAAAAAAGGAAAAGAAACTGTCAACAAGAGAAACCTATATAACCTTGGAGTTAACGTGCAGCTCTCAGCAATTTTTTGTTTTTCTTAAGAGTTGAGGATGAGCACAGGATTTTCCAGTTTTTCCTAGAGGAATGGCCACCAAGTTACTTTCTTTTTTTTTCTTTTTGGTTTTAGGTTTTGCTGGTAGAGTTCTTGCCAAAGGAACAAATTTTGCGACCTGACTGACGTTTGGATGTTACAACACAGCACTCCAGGCTTGTGTATAGAAATTTTATTATAGTATATTTCTTGAAATAATTTGTATTGAAAAATAGAAAACACTCCTGTAAGATACACTGTAATGTAAAATGCAAATTTATGATATATATAGTATTCAAGAAGTCCTGCATGTTTTGTTACTAGTGACTGGGTTTTTTTGCAAGTCTGATATTAACTTCTGTACTCTGGTCAATATGAATATGTGAATTCTAAATGAATTTATTTTTATATCAAAAACCAGTTAGTGAGTCAGGTCTTAGTACTCTGGGAATAACTTGAAATGCAGCCCATACAACCTGTTGTATTCATTCCACAGTTTTCAAAAATGGCTACATGATTTTGATCAACTATTTCTTTGAACCGCATGACTGGCAAAATTGAACTTGCAATGAGTGAATTTGCAGTTTCATCTCACCATGCAGTAACAGTATCTTTGCTGCCTTTGTATCCCTTTTCTAGTGAAAACCTGCGCCCTGTTCTACACTAGTCACAGTCATTCTCTTCAGTGTGAAGGGGCTGCATTTCAAGTCATTTTGAACGATGCCCAGGATAAATATTTGGCTGTAAGCAGTTTTTCCAGTTTCCTTAAAGATTGTCCAGTGAGTAGCAACAGACTAAAAGTCAGATCTTAAAGACAACAAGGTCATGATTGTCAGGGGATTAAGAGACAGCAAGGTTAATAACAGTTTGTGCTACTTTACATGTATTTTTCTCTTGTGTTTGCCACTACTTAAAATCTGTCAAGAGAAACTGGATGCGGCTTACAGCTCAGCTCAGAAACACACAACATTTCATGGTGCAAATTGTAGTAATTATTGTAAAGGTTAAATTATATTTTGTTCAAGTTACTGAATTAATCTGTGAGAATTTTTCAAGACATGCTACTGTTTTGCCATTATGTTGAAATTCCTGTGATGAATTTCAGAATGGGACAAAGCAAGGATTAGCAGTGTTACGTTGATTCACTTTTCATTATTTGAGATTGCACCATACAAATCGGGGGGAGGATAGTATTGATCCCCACCCACACACCCTCAGTGATGTTGCCCTTTCCCAAAATTTCACTTGCTCTGATTATGAAGGTAATAGTATTCCATAGTTGCAGGGCAAGAATTGGGGAATGTTCACTGCCAGGTATACCTAATGGCCAATGTGTGTTACTTGAATATATTCACACTGAGATTGAATATAAATTTTGATATTGTTTGAAAAGTATTGAATTTTAAAGCAAAGTTGTTATATAAGCGTTTTGCAGTTGTCTTTTCTTTGTCAAAACGGGTTTATTAGTTAATGTTTTTCCTCCTTTTGTTCCTTTAATGTCCATCAATAACACTAAAAAAATATTGTATACGTTTTTTTTCACGTGGAATAAGTCATGGATATCCAAGGGCCAAACTATTTCTTAAAGATAACTATTTATTTATATATTTGTTTTGCTAAGGTAGTAATAGTAATGATATGTATCGTGTTTTTCAGTGCCACTTTGCAAGGTGCCGTTGTACTTTTCAACTTTTTGTAGATTCTATCAGGAGCATACAGCTGTAGTCACTCTTGAACACTGCTCACGGCATTAGAAACGCCAAAGCATTTTTTACTGAGAAACACTTTAGAGTGATCTCCAATCTTAATGAATATTTTGTTATGATTCGTTCCTTTTAGTACAAAAACCAGAATCTGTTTCAGATCTTAGATATGCTTCATAAATTTCAGTGCGTTTAATATTGCCAGCCTAGTACCCAGGCGTTCTCCTCCCGCTTAAACGACCTGGTGCGAATTGTCATGACGTCACCGAATGAGTCGCTGTGTATGCCATTCCATGACATCACGAAATTTCGCGCCAAGTCGAGTGAGCGAGAACAGAACGCCTGGGTTCATTGCATAGTGTTTTCTTAGTAAAAGGTTCTTTCGTAAGGGCGGTCGTTCAGATCTAAAGGAAAGAAAGAAACATTGCGAGACAAAAACACTATGCAACTGAGTCAAATTTCTTCTTCCCACATAAATAGTGACAAATACTGTTTTGGACAGCATTGTCTTGAGAAAGTCATTACACTTTTCCTGTTTAAGTTCATCTTATTCATTTTGCACGTGCGGGCATGTGTTTTATCGGTGCGGGCACCAGAAATGGAAAAGTTACATTAAGTTATTTTTAATTAGGTTTAATTGCTATTTTAGTGTTGGTTTTTTTTTCATTAATTTATGGCTCTTAGTTAATGGATTTAACTTTGTTACGGCGTTGGGTTTAATAAAGTGGTCAAAAAGTGGCGTTTCTTGCTCTCAGTTGCTTTCATTTGGATTATATCACACACGAGACAATAATGTAGAAACGTTGGAAACCTGGAAATGTTGTCTTGCTGGGCCCTGTCAAACGGACCCAACATTTTGACGAAAATTAATTTTCTCTTTACGTCATCACTGCTTGTTCAAACATTGAACTGATGAGAATAAAGGAAACAATCACCAAGGATGAGATGTCATGATGTTTGGACAAATTCTCGGTATTAGTTCCATAAGAAATGTATGGAGAACAGCAAGGAGAATATGCATTCTCATATCGGGGCTTAAAGGGTTAAACGCTTCTAGTCCTTTTAGACACCCTTTTGATGATTTTAAATGATGCTGAAGGAAGTTGAATGGTGTCAGTTGGGCAAAGTTTGATTTCAAACATCGGCCAAGGGCACCCAACGAGATATTTCTAGCAAAATACTTGAAGATCATTCTCTACTTCCCTAGATTGTTCCAGAGATTTTTAAAGGCAAATTTGTGTAAGCTAATACAGGTTGATTTGTTCGTAATTTTTTAGCTGAAAATTTTGGCTGCAGAAAATTGTAGGAAACAGAATCCTATCCGCCTAACTTCCGAGCTACTAATAGCTCTTCGAAAATGCTAGCTGGCCTTATTTTACACTCTAAACGACATATTTGTCCTTCCGAAAACAATAGGAATTAATCAGTCTCCTTGTTACGAAAGTCTGAGGTGATGTTTCGCCAAAGAAATCTCTAGTTTTCACTGCACTGACTTAAATGTGAATGTCTCAAGCGATTCAGGCCTTCCCCGAAACAAAACCGTTGGTTGCCCCTGATTGGTACAACAAAGCTGTACCCAACAATGGTGGATGTTGAACTTGTTGGCAAAGGCCTGCCTGTACTTACATTCCATCATGGTCCAACAGGTTGGACTAACACTTTTGCTGATGTTAGAGAGGTCTTTACTGGACGTAAGGTTTCAGTGATAGTTTGGCAGTGTTTGATTAAAAAAAAATTCATCTGAGGAAAAATGTTGGTCCCGAACAATCAAGTCATCCAACACACATTGTGTTCTAAACTTTCCACATTTCTTGGCCAAGAAAAGTTGCCCAACAATTTTTGATCATTTTTTGGATAAAACAATGTTGAGACGTTTAGCCGTGTGTCCAACAGCGGCACGGTCTAACCGAATGTTAGTAGACATAGCGAATACGCGAATCTCATTGGTTGAATTGTCGTTTTCCATGCGCTGATAAAAAACAGAAAGATAGAAAGACAAAATATATTTTATTGTTTGTGTATACGACCTAAATATCGCTGGTTTTCGCTTAAAGCCATTTGCATTGCATGTCTTCTTCGTCCTCGTTGTTTATGAACAAGCACTCTGTCAGGTCCGCCGTCTGGCCTTTTATAGGCTTGGATAAATTCTGCTCGTAAAATGGCTTTTTCTGCCCGCCGGCAGTGCTCGTGGTCGTAAAAATCGCCTATTCTGCTCGAAATTCTGCTCGGACACCCTTATTCTGCTGGAATTCTGCTCGGTGCCCGAAAAATTTTCGGCCCTTTGGGCCCTCTGCATTTTCCCAAATATAGAAGGGAGCCTGGGCCTAACCCCTAAATACTAGTTAGATATTCATTATGCATAGCAAAATTGTAATACATCTTACTTTATATCACTAATATTGGAGTATAGACTACGCAGTGGGAACTTTTATGTAAAGCCGCTGACTTAAAAGTAGGTAATGGATTGACGTGAGTGCGTTTTAGCTTATGGTCACATTTATCACAAGTTATTTTCCATTTGTTCTGTATTTAGCTTTCAAATTTTCTTACAACTGTTATGCATATCATTAGTGCCGCTGAATTTCCGTTATTCTGCTCAAATTATGCTCGAAAATGCCTTATTATGCCGGCAGAATGCTCGTCTCAAAAATCGCTTATTATGCTCGAAATTATGCTGGCAGAATTTATCCAAGAGTGCGTTTCTTTGGGAGAATCCGAAAACGGATTTGTGATCCCAGATCATATGGATTCTTCGATACCAAAGAAACGCAAAATCCGAAAAAGGATTATTTTGTCATGACAAAACAGGCTGGAGACACGCAATATATATATCAGAACGATATTTCTCTCGTACTGCCCTAGAATTCAACTAGAATGGAATACAAATAATTCATAAACAAGGACAGTATCTGCAGTAGTTCAAGTGAACTCGCTGTTTGTGTTCACAATTAGCAAAATCTGGACCCTGAATCACAGAAATGGTATGCAAATGAAGTTATCCTGACGTGTCAATGCTTCTGTCTGTACTTTTGGGGAAAACTTTTCAAATATACGGAACGGAATAATCACCTGAATTTTTCCTTTTTACGATCGAATGTTTTGTCACGCAAGATCGAGAGAAAATATGGCGAGAACAGTAAATTTGCATGCAAGACCGCTTGACAGATGTACTATTTTCGGATCCGTCCCCCAAAGAAACGCACGGATCATGAATCCTAAAACTCCGGATTTAGATTTAATCTTAATGTATCCACTCGGAGTGTGGATTCTTCAGATCACTAATCCGTGATTAATCCATTTTCGGATTTAGGTAAAGAAACGCAAAATCCGTTTTTGGATACAAGAATCCGGATTTGGATTTTCCCAAAGAAACGCACCCCAACAAGTCCCCCAACAAGCCTCTTTACTGGCCCATTGCATGTGTTTATGTGTACCGAGAACAGACTGGGCACGAAGGAATTTCCCGCCAAATGCCCATGAAGTCCGTGAAGTCTTGTTGTTATGATTCAAAATGGCGGACGAAGTGCACCCACCAGCAAAAAAGCGAAGAAAGACAGAGAAAACAAGCTTACGTCAGAAAGAGGAGGCTGACAAACAACAGCAGTCGATAAACCAAACAGGTGAAATTAGGAAAATAACCAATGTTCACCTCATTAAGTGGTCCATAAGCAGTAATGCATAGTAAAGAAGGTGATCATAGAGCTACATTTTTTTCGAGTCGTTCGAAATTTGGATCTGTCACAAGACACTAACCAGCCAAAAATAAGCAGGGTCAGCGACGAAGATTTGCTTTTATCTCCAAGTATTTGCTTTATGTGTAATAACCAACACTGATATCACATTTTTCGTCATTTTTACAGCGAAAAATGGTCACAAAGATAAAGATATAAAGAAGAAACTTACAGAAACATTTAAAGTCGAACTTCCTCAAGACTTTTTCCTTTTTTGGGAGTTTTGCATGAAGCTGAACAGTGAAAATCCCTCTGGTAAGTAGGTGTGGCTTTTGTCTTCTGAGCAGAAGGCTTCGTACAATATTTCATTACATCTGAGTTATGTGTCAGTCAGTACACCGGTCTATGTAAATCTGGAGTAACTGCAGAATACCCTACCATTTCGACTGTCTTAGGAGAAAAGGCAGTGCGCGGTACGCAGTCAATAGGCCATTTCTGAGTTGCCTTGTACCTCTCTTTCAAAGTGAGTCTTGGTGCATAGCCTTTCATATGACAATGAGTCTCCATTCACATGCAGATAAAACTCATTTTCATATGAAACGTTTTGCATGAGGCCTCGCTTGGAAAAAGAGGCACAAGACAATTCGGAAATGGCCTATTCAAGAATGAATTCAAAGTCAAGTTAAGTTAAAAAAAGTTTGTACACTTTTTTGCCTACCTGGTATGTGGTACGCAGTCATTAATAAATTCAAGCCAACAAGTCAGTAGAATTTCTTGCCTATGCAGTACGCGGTACGCCGATGATATTGAATTCAAGAGGAGAAATGTAGGATTTTATGATGCCTACGCGGTACGCAGTCAAGGGGCAATTCACTTTTAGAACGAGAGAAACATATGTTGCTATCACTTTTACTCGGGTAACACGCTTTGAGAATGATAGAAACATATTCCCTTTCACTTGAGCAACATATATTGCTATCACTTCCACTGACGACCACATGGACAAATAGAATATTTTAATTAAATTGGTTTCTGTGTACCGCGTTGGCACCTACATGAAAAAATAGTTGATGTGGCAGGGTATTCTACAGTTAAGCCTTCTATATATTCCTAGGAGTTCTGCTATGTTTAATCCTTCATTGCAGTCTGTCAGGGTTCTTGGAAGTTTCATGCCTGCAACACAAAATGTGAATTTTGATCTCTCCCAAGTCTTTGGCCACTAATGGACTTAAACACGGAGCGATCCTATCAAAGGGAAGGCTCCGCCCCCTTGAAATGCTCGGTTGGTTCCAATTTAATTTTGCAATGGTAGACGCCAACGTAACGGTCATACAGTTGATATCAAGTAGAATGTTCGTTTGTTTATCCGAACAAGGAATGAATAAACCTAGAATAGAATAAGCTGTAGATACTAAATGTATAGTGAACAAATACGGGTAAAAAGTCAAATCTCATTTAACTCTGAAACGTTGCAATCTATATGCGAGTCTGTGGTTCTCAACTGGAGTTGATAAACCCGAGACTAATAATTCAAATTCTGTGGAGTGACCAAAACAGCGTCCTCACCGCTAAACTATTAATAAACCAAACTCAAAGACTTGAAGTTGAATATCAGTCTGTGAAGACGTAATTTGCTAGGACATTTTTCAAACGCAGCCGTAATTGCAGTTGGTTTATAATCCGCTCCCGGATTAATTAATTAAATAATTAATTAATTTTTCACAATATTCTCACCCTTTGCGTTTCTTTCATTGGCTTGATCTTATTATAAACCATTATACAGAAGTAATAGTTTCCCCGAAAAATCTGTGAAGAGTTAGACTGCTATTTGGTTTATTTTATACCTCGTTTTGTTCTGCAAAAGCCGTATTCATACGGATTATGTTGTTTATTATTTATCGGTTTCGATTTGCTTTTATCATGTTTATAGCACCTGGTATTTTGCCTCTTGACTCTTTTCGTCTTCAGAAAATTGTCATTGCAAAAATTTGGGGTGAACATACAAGATATTTCCATAATTTCGTGCAATTATCGAAGAATTATCCACCCATTTTGCCGAGGATTAACTAATTATTTATCTTGTTCATCGGCTACCACCAAGTATGCGAGTAATGCGAGAATGTTCAACTCGAAAGCACGTCCCTTTTGGTCTGGCAAGTGAGCCAATCAAATGCCTCTATCAGCACCCCTTGGGATGTGTGATTGACAGGCTGAGCCCCTCAGCCTCCCTTTTGTAGGTTCGCTTTGTGTTTAAGTTGGAGAAAAAAACGGTGTAACACTGATGTTTTTGTACTATGAAGGGTTACATTGACTGGTTCATAATTTGACTAGGAATGAAAAGGATAATGTTTATTTCATTTTTTGTTTCATTCCTAGAGGCTTTGAATGACACCCTTGGGTTGAAGTTGGTTGGACCATATGACATTTTGTCAGGAGCCTTTGATGATGTCAGTGAGTTAGATATCACTTCATATCACCTGCACTGGAGATATTTCTATGATCCTCCAGAGTTCTTGACTGTTGTAAAAGGTGATGACAAAACAGGATACCACTTGGGATATTACAGGTAAACCTTGCAGGCATATTTCAAATGAAATCTTCAAACTGGCAGCAGTTTCTTGAACTACTACTTAATAGCAATTTTTTGGAAAATTTGAATGTCATTTCACTCTGGGATTACTCCTCTCTGTCCTAAAATGGTTCTGTCAGTAGTCATAACAAATGGCAAGGTATGTGGCTGAACTTGAAATGAGCATTCTTGACTGCTGGCTCTCTATTTCCTAATGAATCCCTTTCTGTTTCTCTTTAAATTTACCAGTCTTGAAATGCTGTCAGGTTCAGCCGCAAATGTTAAAGAGCAAGAACTGTATCTTTACATTGTCCCTGCTGCCTACAAATATCTGAAACAAAACAACTTAAGGTGATTCCATCGAGATAGAAGGAATATTTAAAATTTTCTAAGGCTTGGTCCAACTGGTAATTACGTTTACAACATTTCAAAAATGCAATATAAAATAGGGGTCACCGAGCTTGTTTGGTACAACGCGGATAGCCATTGATAGCAACTATGTGAACCACAAGGTTTCCTGAGACACTCTGGTAATCAGAAACGAGAACTATAATTGCCTTAAAAAGTCATTGCTTGTATTGGAATGTTGGCGCAGTTCAACAAAATAGACATTTATCTTGCACTGTATGCTATTTTAGTTGAACAGAAATTAAGGATATGAAAAAAAATTAAAGAATTTCCTGCGTGCGTACATACCGTGCTGTACCTAATGACGTGTTCTTTTCGGCATTTAAATAAAAATGTCTCAAAGCAGAATTTTTAACTTTTCTTGAAATCGCGTTATATTGTACTCGACGGTGTGCCCATTTGAATTTATGTATTAAAAAATGGGGGTCACCAAGCTCGTTGAGGAGAAAACGACCTGTTATTTCTCTGAACTGCATGCTCAGCTTTCATAGAAAACCTATCAAGTTCCAAAAGTGCGCGTTTGCATGCAAAAAAAATGATGCGCAGAAAGGATGCGCAGTGCAATTGAAAGGAATCACCTTAAGACAAATGCAAAACATGCGTGTATTTCTCTGTTCCCCCCCCCCCCCCCCCTTCGTTGAATGTTGTGGATAACTTACCTAAATCTAGTTTCTAGTTTCTTTTGAGAAGCAAAAGAACATTGATTAGGGGAAGAAGGGCAGAATTATATAATGAAGTAAGAATTTGCAAGCTCAAACTTTTAACAAAAGGTTTATAAAATTGCCTTGACAGTCCTATATAATATTAAACTAGTAGTTTATAATTTTTGGGTGTGTAAAAAATGATGAAAACTATTGCAGTTTTAAATTTCAACTTAAGCAGGTTAAAATAAAGAACCTGAAAAAAATTTTGAGGTCATCTTTTTCTACATTCAATCTCAGTTTTATAAATTATTATATCACATATTCACTCCTGTTTATTCACCATCTACAGGATTAATACAAAATAACCAGCTCCCACTTTGGCATGATGGTGTCAGTTGGTTAGAACACTGCAGTGGTATCGGAGGGTCATTGGTTCAATCTCCATTCAAGTCTTAATTTCTTTCACGTTCTTTACTTCAACTTCTTAAGTTTTTTTACTGCAATGGTCTTTGATATTTCTTGCTTCATGTGGAGGTGATATACATGATTATTTCACATACTCACACTCATTTTGTGGGCATGTTTATTGGGTCTCTTAAGATCCCAGAAAGATTACTAGTACCCAATAGGGTTGCCCATTTTCCACCGGGCCTTTCAATTATTCCCAATGGGGTTAATTAGTTAATGTGCACACTTAAAGAAGAAGTTAAAACATTTTGTTTTACAGAGATGATCCCAACAGTTCCCCAGTGTTTGTGGCATCTAATGAGGCTGAGAAGAGTTGTGAATTCACAGTACTTGGGGAAAACCTATTTGCAGCAGTCAAGTAAGGACAAAGCTTCCAATTAGTGAGGCTAAAACACTGTCGTTTTAAAGATAATGTCTTCCAACCCCGGTGAACAAATTTCTTAACTTATATTTGAGACGGATTGTATTCAGAAAGGAAAGTTACTGCATTAGTCATTAGTGCTGAGAATGACTAATGTGTTGTTCCAGAAAATATCCATACTCCCCCCACGGAGGGTTTTTTGTTTTTGGTTTGAACACCCCACCCCTCTGGAAATTCCAGTTAAGGCTCATACTTTCCTTTAAAAATTTTGGCCTTTGAGACCCCCCTTTCCCTCAGAATTTCCAATACCCTCCATGGTGGGGGTATGAATATTTTCTGGAACCATACAATAATAGAAACTAATGCCTTCAGTCTTCTTCCCACCCTGGAAAATTTGAAAAAGCAAAGTTTTGACTGTGTATTCATCCTACAAGTTAACTTTGGAGCACCCACAGTAAAGTTATGACCAGCCTAGGTTATCCCAATATTTTCTGTTTTTTCTTTACTAACTTTTCATAACAGAATCTAACCGAAGCTCCTTTAAATGTTTTAGTAAATTTCTAGAAGATTTCTTGAAGACACCAGGGGGCAAATCCAAGCAGAAATCATTGAAAAAACTTCAAGCCTCACTTATATCCGAAGCAAAGACGTTGAAATGCGATCTTGGCACAAGCACACCAGCCATCAAAGCAAGAAACAAGAAAGTCGTGAGCAAGACATTTCACAAAGCAGGAATTGTTGTCCCTGTGGATGCAAATGATGTTGGGTATCGCCCTCTTACTGTCACTGATGGTAAGTAGGTAAAAGAGTCTGGCAGTCCAATGGATTGAATGAGCCAGATGTCTCATTACAGGGACAGATC